>OY735200.1:5048880-5106380 GCA_963457665.1 Thysanoteuthis rhombus
ATATAAATACATATATATATATATATATATATATATATATATATATATATATATATATATATATATGTTTATATGATAACATATATATATATATATATATATATTTATATGTGTGTGTGGGTATAGATATAGATATATGTATATATATATATAGAGAGAGGGAGATATATTGATATAGATATATGTGTATATATACATATATATATATATATATATATATATATATATATATATATATATATATATGTTTATATGATAACATATATATATATATATATATATATATATATATATATATTTATATGTGTGTGTGGGTATAGATATAGATATATGTATATATATATATATAGAGAGAGATATATTGATATCGATATATGTGTATATATACATATATATATATATATATATATACATATATATATATATATATATATATATATATATATATATATATATATATATATATATATATATATATATGTATGGAGGAATGGACAGTACAAGATGAAGAAGGTAACGTTATTGACGTAATATATCTCAGCTTCAGTAAAGATTTTAACTCAGTACCCCACAGAAGGCTACCATACAATATAAAATCCTACTACATCAAAGAAATATGTTAACATTGATGATTTCTTAACAGGAAGGAGACAATGTTTAACAGTCAACGATACCAAGTCAAAATGGTAAGTAATAAACAATTGTGTGCCGCAAGACTCGGTATTGGACCTGACACTCTTTGTTCCGTATATCAAAGCTTCAACAAAAACAGTACAATTAACATTTGTAGACGACACACAGATCTATAACACAGAGCCAGACCAACAAAGAGCAACACGAATGAATAAAGACAAAAGAGTTGAAAAAATAGCCTGAAAAAGAGATAAACAGTAAAAAAATATTTGATATGAAAGATTTAAAAAAATAAGCAAGAACTACAAAAGTATAATCATAACAATAAAACTCCAAATCCATCAAAAATATACATAAAAAATTACTAATAAAGCTGCAAAAATAGCCGGAGCCGATTTGATCCTCTTGATGTAAAAACATTTGAAATACTACACACAACATACATAAAACCCAAATTAGAATATGCAGAACAAGCGTAGTACACGATTGCAATAATGATTTAAAAGAATTGGAAAATTTCAGAGAAGAGAAACAAAATTCCACCCAGAACTAAAAAGCCTTCCCTATGGAAAAGACCTCGTAAATTAAAAACCAACCATGCTAGAAGGGAAGATTAAAGGAGACATGATAAGATCATTTAAAATGAGAAAAGCCATCGACAACGTTCAAGGCAGAGAATTCTTCAAGAAATAAAAGAAAAAGAATTATACCAAGAATATTGAGGAGAAAATTCAAGGAAGGGATTTTTCTCACAATGAGTTGGACAGCTTTAAGAATGAATTGACTCTTACATAACCAACCAAGATATGCATATTTTATCTTATGAATATATATATATATATATATATATATATATATATATGTCTGTGTGTGTATGTGTGTGTGTGTGTGTGTGTGTAGTGTGTGTGTGTGTGTAGTTCATAACGTTTTCAGTAATTTTTAGGAATACAAAAAAGATTGTTAATGATATTCAATCATCGTGCTCCAAAGACAGATTAAGCTAAAAATACTTAAAATGAACTTTACAGGGATATTTACCTAAACGGGTAAATATCCTCATAAATTCTAATTGATATATATATATATATATATATATATATATATATATATATATATATATATATATATGTTTATATATATATATATGTGTGTGTATGTATTTCTATGTGTATGTGTGTGTGTATGCGATTCAAATGGGATCCTCAATTCTACGTGACTATCTCATATATAAGATCACGCATTAATTTTTATCAAAACTTACTTGTCAAATATGTCGAGGACTTTTATTATAATAAACACGTCATCATCATCAGAAATATCATTAAAGTATATATATATATATATATATATATATAGAGAGAGAGAGAGAGAGAGAGAGAGGGAGAAAGAGTGAGACCCAACCCATGTTCCGTCGTTAACACCACATGATAATAGCCCATTCTTTGGCGAGATTTCTCGTCAGAATAAGGAATGCAATGGCGTCATTCTTTGGGATTATTTCATGTTGCTATCGAAGTTTTCCTACTTTCATTCAAGTTCCCCCCTCCCTCCGTATCTTTGTAACACATCTTCAAAATCTCTCTCTCTCTCTCTCTCTCTCCCTCCCCCTCTCTCTCTCTCTCTCTCTCTCTCTCTCTCTCTCTCTCTCTCTCTCTCTCTCTCTCTCTCTTTTCTTTGCTTTTTTCTCCCTTGGAGTGTTGACATGGTGACTATGTAGTATCACTATTTGTTGAAAACTGAATTATTTAGGAGAAATATGAAAAACCATGTGTGCGTGTGTGTGTGTTTCAGAAAGTAAACATTCTTGTTTGATTTTACATAAGAGGGTGATATATCTAAATCTCGTCTATATACATAAAGACTAATATTTGAAACTTCTCTTATGCATACTTTCTGTGAATATTTCTCGATCCACATCCTTCCTGCATTAACTCTTTCTCAGTTAAAACATCAAAATTCAAAAATAATGACTTGAGAAAAAATATTCGAAAGATCTCCATATTCATAATACCGATGAAAACAATACTTGAAATACTGATACAGATCACAAAGGACTCTGAGATAGCATTTCTCTGGCAACGTTATTTTCAGGGGAGGTAATTTAGTATGGATCCGGCCAAATAATTAAGGGTTCATTACGTGCAAATTGACTGCTCTTACATTCATTTCTATTGTAATTCATTGTGTAGGCATAAATATTGAAAATTTTTCTCAGTGTGGAAATATTCCTGGATTCGCCTTAAAAGCCAAACAACTATTTCTACAGTAAAAGCAGTAGGAAAAGACCAGGCACACATTGAAGGATGAAATATATAGGCTTGCCGATAAGACATGCCAGAAGTTAGCGGAATGAGAAAGGTCTTTCTGCTGCAGTGGACTTATCTTACTGCCAACACTTTAAGCACCTTCGGAGATATCGTAGAGAACAGACAAAAACTTTAGACAATATTATTGAGTGTGGATATATGACCACAACGTAGAAGAAGTAGCTGTGCATGGATCAGCACTAAAATTCTATAACTTCTTTCCTGGTTCGTTTTTAGTTGTTCTACAAAGCTTCATTAAAATTAACTGGGAACTTTTGGAGATATCGTGTTGACAGTAATAACTGTACGTGAAAAAAAAACAAAAAAAACGGGACAATATCTGACAATCGGAAAAAAATCCTGGATCTGCCTCCAAAATTCAACCAACTCTTCCCTGTCCCATTGTTTACCTTTTTATGGAGTTTCACTATGATTCATTGAGTACTTTCGGATACATTGTGGGGATGGACGAAAAAATGGACATCACCGAATGCATAATCGTCTTCGTTTGTAGAGGTAATGATTATAATATATATATATATAGAAACAAATTATCTCTTGTGTCCTTTTTACTTTCTTTCATTGTCCCCTTCCCCCACTCCCCTTTCTCTCTCTCACTCTCTCACACAGCCAAACTCTCTTTACTATTCCTTTCCTCAGTCTTCTGCTTCCATCGTTCTTCCTCTAAACCCCCCACTCAATCCATCCTTTCTATCACTCTTTTAGTTCATTTGAAGACCCTACGACATAGTGAAATGCTGTGTTATGGAAAAAAAGAGAGAGAGAATATCTTTCCTGGTTGATTAATTTTATGCGGATATAAATTTTAGTAGGATACGCACGCATTAAAAAATAAAGGTGTCAATTTTATTAACACCACAAAATGGTTCCTTCTTCAGCGCATTCTATATTCATAACTGCCGTTGTTATTTTTCCTGTTCTTTATCAAGAAACCACCAACCAAGACTGTCAACAAAACAGTCAGAACAGGTTTCTCAAGTTTTTGAGTTGGTTCGGCTGGCTATGTTCATATGTACCTATCTATGTATAAACTTACGTATGTATCACGGGTACAGGCCGCATCAAGAGAGCTATAGGGCTGAAAATTCCACCACTCATACCTCATTATGTTTTTAAAAACGCTTTTCTCAATTCTTTTCTTAAACTCATAGAAGCTCCTATTTGCCATGTAAGTTTATTTTAAATTAGTCTGAGCTTGTGCACACTCGTTTTTTATATATTCTGACTTTTCAGTGATCCTACACGAGACGGTAGAAGTACCTTATTCATTGATCACCCGCTTTTCCAATTTTTTTGATTTATCACCCCCAACACAATATGCCGTTGGTCACCTAACAATTTCTGTGAAGCAACGAACCCGATCTGTTTTCTCAACATTTTTCCCTGGTGTTAACTTGTATAATAAGGGGAAATATGATGTGAATATATAACCCGGCTTTAAATTCGTTTATATGACTAATGGATATAACATAGAGCAATTCCACAAAATATTCTGTTTTCAAGCCTGACGTTCTCTCGGAATTAAATTGAAACACTTTCAGTATTCAGTGAAGGGAGTGACGCCGCTTCGGGACTTGCAGTCGCAATGTTTATTTCTAAATAATGCACACCGTCATGGCTTTACACCCTTTCAAACCTTTAACAAGTATTGTTTGTGGTCTAACATGAGTAGCAAAACAACATCAATTCGATATTTACTGGGACAGATAAAATACTTGTATTAAAAAAACAAAAGAGGAATCGACGGTGATATTAACGGATAGATTTTCAGTGTTTTCGAAACGAAATCCGGATAACAAAAAAAGTGTACTTTTTGGGGAAACAAAGGAGCGTTGGATGATTGGAGAACACGATCAAGTGGAGACAGCGTAACCCTACTCTCAATAGAATATGTGATAATAAACAAGGTTAGTCGCTAAAAAGAAACCGTCATGTGACCAACATCTTCAGCGGCGTGCTTTGATGCGAGAAATCAATTAAACGATAAAGAGAATGCACAATAAAATAGATCACTTCACTTGCCGTTCGTTTTGCAGTGATCACTAAAAAGTCCAAATTTCAAAAAAATCAAGCAAAATTTTTAGCACAAACTTAGATTGTAAATTGGTCTCCCTACATGATATATTTCAGCTTTTTCCTTTATGAACACGATGAAGATTAAATGTTCAAATTTTCAGCCTCCTACCTTTCTCTTCCTGTAACGTGTATGCACCAACAGAGTGGCGAAGTTTGTGTTTTTCACGCTGAATCTAGCGCATTCCTTAATTGGCCCGCACTAAATCAGCGTAGGCGTGCTCATTTCTCGAAGTGTTTTATACCATTTGTATCATCTTTTTGGTGACTTTTAGATATATTTTGAAAGTTTGACACCTTTTAGCACTTGCTGGCTGTCAAACTAGCGCGAAAATTCTCTTTGAGTCGGCAACATTGCAACCTCATGGAGGTTTTTTAAGATTGAAAGGAAAATTTCTAGAAAAGGCATGAATCCACTACTCTCCATGGTCATTGGTAAATCACAAGGTAATTTAAGAAACCTAGCCCTACAGGTCAGTCTATGTAAAGGAGGGATACTCTGTCAAAAAGATATCTACAGCTTAGCAGTCGCCATAGCTGGTCCCAAGCCCGGACAAAAGAGGAGGGTTGTCTGTGGAGGTACCAATCCATCCTGTAAAACTAACTTGTTACTGAAACTGCATCAGAGTGGTTGCTGTTCTGTGCCCCACGATAAATCTAAAAGAATCCACACGCTGATCTTAATATGGCATGAGACCAGGTAAGCATTGTGAGATGTGAAGAGGAAGATTATGTTACACTAATTTTTCAAGTAAGGTCTGCTTGGTTTGATAATCAGCATTGGAAAGCCAGGCCTTTGTCCATCACTTGGTGAAATATTAATGTTTACCAAGATCTGTTGAATCTGTACCAAAATAACTAGGGGGATCAGATTTGGAGGATTGCATACGATCAAATCCCCAAATATATGATGCTCGTCCGTCTTGAAATTTGAAGTCAGGCTTATGCTAGGATATTTTTTGTAATATACATATTTACTATTCTTGGATTAGTTCAAAGGGAAGTTGGAGAAAATGGAACCAATTTTCTAATAAGAAGCACGTAAGACAGAAGGATTGGGATTCAGAATTCTAGTATTGAGATGATCACTGATGAGATATAAACATTTAGTAGGATTTGCTGAGATCGATACAAAATCCAGTGGAGAGAAAAAAAGGATCGGGGATATTCCGTTGCATCAGCTTTCTAAACGTGGAAGACCTGTATGCTCGCCTTTTCCGAATCTTGACTTATGTCTGGACTTCTAGTCCTTGAAGATTAACAATTACCAGGCTTAGCTAGGACTTTTGGAGAAATATGCAATCGTTAAAAATGTGTCGATTTCAACTAAATACTCAGCTCTCCCTTAATTTCAAAATCGAAATATATCTGCATGACGATGAACCAATTTCAATGCTAATTCAGTAAATCTGAATTCCATTGCAAGATGATCGTGTATTTATGACCACAACTTGCCCTCTACCCACTCATTTATTTATTTAATGCCTGAATCAGCCAAATATCGCCCAGACTCAAATATGCCAGGGTTGCAATTAAATTAGGGATAGGCTCTCTGGAACGCACGTGGGCTGCAAAAAGAAATCAGGACTCATTTATTGCTAAAACTGTGTGTGTGTTCGTGTTGCAACAAACGAGTTATCGAATTTCTTCACGTTAAGATCTGTCCTCCGGCAGAAAAAAAATAACACTATGATAAGAAATCGCGAAAGCTGCCTGGGAAATAATTTCCCTATGAGATTTCGCTCGCCTATAGTCCTTTGCTACTCAATCTTACAAAAGGAAAAAGTTAATATCATTTTTCTACCAACATTTTTTTGAGTAAAAATAAAAGTTGCTTCTGGCCAGCATTCTGACACCGTAAAGATGGCAGTGTAATCAAGTGGTTATATAAAAGGGCTGTCAATAGTGATTCCAAGGTTACATTATCGGCGCAGTTTAAACGAAAGTAAAGTAGGATTGCACATTTAGACAAACAGCCTTCTTATAAGTGTCTAGCATTGTTACGGCCTAGAGCGAATACAAAACAACTTTGATAGTGTTGGTTTCATGACGCATTCCTGAATAATTAAAATGTTTTCAGCCATGTGCCTCTTAATTAGCTCTGAGTTACGAGGATGTTATGGCCTCCTTGGGGAGCTAAGTACATTTGAAGGAGGTGCATAAACTGATATAATAATAAATGTATTTTTGTCTATCTGATCTTGTTGTATTTTTGTTTGACATGGGACTCCTGGAACCTGGATAGAGCCCTTAAAGAACCGTTTTAAATGCCTACTTAGGAATGCATTCCCAACTGAAAAATATTGTTATGATTCACCATGAAGAAACGTTAAAAGGAATAGTTGATAAAGATGCTAAACTTATGTTTTATCGCTAGTTCAATGGAGGAAGATGGAGATTTTTTGTTCTGTTTTATTTTTCTATTTTTGGTCACCTCTAACAAGGCCTCTCAGTCACAACGTACATGGAAGGGTTAGTAAGAAGTGGGTTATTTATGCAACCGAGTCAGGCCAGTAAAAAAAAATGTATGTTGAAATGATTTCTTCATGTTGAAATTGTTAAGTATGAAACACTAAAAGGTGACGGAAAAATGAAGACTGAAAATGACTAAAAAGACAATAAGATTGATAACATTACTTATAAAGGGTGGAATTACTGGAGAATGAAAAGCAATGAGAAATCTTTTTAAAAAAGACAATCATTGAGTAGCAATAAATTGAGTTTATTTTCCTTGTAGATCAGCATTCAAACTCATAACCTTTCCAGGGCTTGAACGTCAACTACTAGAATCCGATCAGCAAAGGAGTAGTAGAGTAGTGGTAAAGTCAGTGAGCAGCAACAAAAAAAAAACCGAAACGATAATCCTAAAGTGCGATAGCATGGAGATAGCCAGAAGTTATCCCCCTTAATTTCTAAAAGTGGCAAGATTTTATACCTAAAAGTGTTATGCAAGATTGAGATAACACTGTTGTTTATACTTCAAGATTACGTTCTTCAAATTTAAGATTTTGTTCTCGAAACCCCAAAACTCCTCATAACATTTTTAGCTATAAAATTAATCGGGAATTAGGAAAATGAAAAATTATTAATTTTAGCCATCGGAGGAATAAATTTTGGCAATCTTTATGCGATCTTATTTTTGAGTCAAATAACCAACGATTACCCTGAAGCTTATTCAAGTACATATGGTTAAAATGTGATTGATGCTAAAATTCAACCTTGATTATTACTTTTACTAACAAAGTTGAGTGCGGTATATTTACTCAACTGTGTCTATCAATCCGTCTGTCCATCCGTCTTTCTGTCTGTTTGTAAGTCTGTCTGTCTTTCCACAAGGTATCTCTAAAGTCCTAAATGAATATCAACTGAATTTCATTGAAGAATGGTTAACAGACATAGAGGGAAGGGATTACGTTTCGGATTGGATCCAGGAATGCAATCCCAAATGAAAAATATTGTTATGATCCACCATGAAGGAACGTTGAAAGGAACAGTTTGTAAAGATGCTAAACTTATGTTTTATCGCAAGTAACTTAACATCTATTCATGTCGAAAGGATTGCAGTCACTCTTGTTTGTTTGATTTTTGTTGTCATTTTTTCAACGTATTTCATAATCATTCAGTTTTCAGTTTGGCAAGAATCAAAAGCTTTCTAGTTTCATTTTTCTTTAATACAAGATTTTGCTACGTCAATATCAAAATGGCAGAGTAGTGCAACAGCAACACCCTGTATCCTTTGAGTCACGGTAAAAAAGAAAAAAATTGCTGCGGAGAAGGTAGAAAAACGGAAACAATTACGGTTTTACACTGTTCCTACTTCCAAAAACTTCGACCCCCGAATGTAAAAGATTGTTAGAGAATAGCTCTGGCTCCACCTCTGTGACGTTTGCCAACTCCCAACCCAGCTAAAGTGAAAACTGGGAGAGAAGCTCGAAAAAAAAATATGCATGTTAGTGGTTAATTCCATTGAAAATCTAATGAGAGGGGCGATAAAAAGTGGTTGAGGAAAAGGTTAGCAACCTAGCCTCCAACTGCACAGCAACCCCCAACCTACCCAAAGTGAAAATTAGGAGAGAAAAGGACGTAATAAAACTACACATGAGTACACTGGATCGAGATGTTTTGATTAGTGCAGGGTTTGATATGATACTGGTATTGCAGTACTAATCAATGTAACTTGATATAAGCTGAAACCTCCAATGAATCTTTGACAGTGCAGACTTCGATCAGTACGGATATTTTTAGAACGAAGTAACCACACAGATCAAGGTTTATCTGAATGTTATTGGTTGATTCAGTTGAAAATCTAAAGAGAAAAGTGATATTTCTTTCATGTCATCGGAAAGGGTAGATCACTTTGACATGGTGAAACAAATTAGAGATGGATTCAAAAAGTATATAATTGGCTACCATTATAAATTATTTATTAAAATGATGTTGATTTCATTAATATGATATGTAATTTGATAGTTGTTAATTTAATATCTAATTCTAACTATTTCTAATTAAACTGTTGGATTCTCTTGTGTTACTGCCAGTACATAATCAATATAGTTAGTAGAATGTTGGACATATTAGCTCATTAAATCCTAGCCATGTTATCAAAAACATGTTTAGGAGAAGGACACAACGTTCAACATCTAAAACACAGTGCTAAAGAAAGTGGAACACTATACCTACCTTGGACATAGAATGTCTGTGAGATTCTCAAACAGAGAGAAAATCAAGCAGAGAATTTTTTTTAAAGTTGACTAGCTCTTTGAAGGGTAAGTTCAACATTCAAAAACTACCATTAGTTCTAAAAGGTCGACAACAAATTCACCCTGCTGATAGTCGCCTATGGAGCTGAAGCCTAGAACCTAATCAAAAGACTGACCCTGAAATTGAGAACCATGCAGCGTACACAGGGGGAAATCATTCTCAACATCACATGGAAAGATCACGAGGCAGCACAGCATATTCGGGGGGGGGGGAATAGGAGTCTGGAACATCATAAAAACCAATAGGAAATTCTCATGGCGAAGGGTTCACCACGTTATAAGAATAGCAGATGACTGGTGGACATCGCTACTCACAACATGGACCCCCAAAGATCACATACGCTACCGTGGCCGGCAGATTACTACATGGAGAGACGAACTACACAATATTCAGAAAGAATTGGTTCTGCAATGCCCGCGGTAGAAAGTTATGGCAAATCTTGGGGAGGGTCCCTGTCCAATGACAGAAGTAAGAAAATCGATGAGGATGAAATCTGCCTCTCTGATATAAATGGAACTTACATTATAAAATGATGTGTTGGCTCAATTTAATTATTTGTTCTGTGAATCAGTTTTCATCGAAGGTCATGACTTGTTCGCTGATTGCACGAATCATGACACTATTACAAGTTGGGGCTGAATTTATGAGTGTCTATTCAAGTCAAATAAAACTCAGAGATAACTTGTACGTACTCTTTTAGTTATTCAAATGGTATTTAGAAAACCACGCTTAACATCATATGGAAACATCATTAGATACCATTGTGTATTAGAGAAAGGATAAGATTCAGAGATATTACAGAATCCAAACTCTAAGATGTTGATGATGACGATAGTATTTCAGGTTACAAGAATGACTAGTTTATAAATAGATAACTCGAAGGTAATTTGCTATTTTGCTTAACTTTTTTTCCTTCGTTGTTTCGTTTTGCTGCAAATTGATTTTTCTGTTATTTTCTATGAAAACCAAAAAAGCTCTTAATCTGAAAAACATCAAAGGATTCCCTGGTGATCTGGATTGGCGTGAGATCTTTAATATCGCCTCTTTCTTTAACAGAAACGTTCAATCAAAACTGCCAAAATAGGTTTCTTCAGTTTTTTAGTTGGTCTCGCTGACTGGCTGGTTAGCTTGCTGGCTGGCTGGCTGGCTGGCTGGCTCTGGATGTATGTACGTATCACCCGTGCAGGCCTCACTAATGGAGCTAGGGGCCGATATTTTCAAGACTTAATTCTTATTATGTACAGTAAAAACCTTTTGTTTTATTCCTCTTAAATAGGTTATTCGTGGAAGGGGTTCATTTTGCAATGTAATCTTCTGACAAATCAATCCCCTAATTTGTGCCCAGCAGTATCCATGTTCGCTTTATTGCTTTTTGTTCTGCATTTCTTGTAGTCATTTATTGATCACTGCCCAACGAAAGGCTAGAGGAGAAACTTATCCATGTTCATCTATTTTCTCAGTTCTATAATTGATCATTCTCAAACAGCGTCCTTCCCGAAACGTTGGTCAGGTGACAGTTTCAATTGAGTGACTCACAAGACCTTCGTTTTAGTTTTTTTAGATTAGATTAGTATATATGTGTGTGTGTGTGTGTGTGTGTGTGTATATATGTATGTATGTATGTAGTAATTGATAATTGGCTCATCCAGAGACAGCTGTTTAGTTGAATTTATCTCTTCCGATACTGCTAGGTAGGGTCGAAACCTTTACTTCACACATAGGGGCAGATGCTCTACCCCTGCCCTACGCAAGACTGGATGTTCAGTAGGACCAAATTAAGCGATGTATTCAGCTTACTCAGACATAATTCCCCATCTACCAGAATGCCACTTTCTAGAGTTGGAAGAGCATTCCTATAATATATATATATATATATATATATTTGTTGGCAGAGATCATCTATTTTTGAAAAAGAAAACTCTTAGCAAGAATTTTACGTTTCACCACTTTACTTTCTTAAAAAGTGATCTTGTAAACTTCCAGTCGTAACTGAAGGCTGGAGTAGAGATGGAGTAAGCTGAGGGTATTGTGGCACCCTGGGCAACATCATCAGAAGAAGTGACACTAAGATGAATGCCTGAATACCTTCCATTTAGTTCCTTAGGGTCCTTAGTAATATGTCTATCCACGCAATATCTCTGAAAGGTTAAATGAATTTCAATTAAGTTTTGTGGGTTGGGAGGCAATTTGGTGACAGAGGATTGCTTGAATTTGGGGGTGCGTCCAGGGATATTTATTTCTATAATTTGTCTATACACTCATGAATGTCCACACAATATGTCCAGAAGTTCTCAATCCTTTTTAGGCTTATGTCATCACATTCAATAATATTGGAAAATCATAATGAATAATGGATTACTACAAAAAGATCCCCAAAATTCTAGATATCCTTAGAAGTGAGCAAGTTCTGGCAGGAGGGGTTTGACACCATATGTTACCGCCCCGAGAGACACCAACCATACATCTGCCACTTGGCGGGTGTATATTCCATTGTTCCAGTGTAGTGACTAAAACAAGAACAAAAATAACAAGAACAATCCTCACTTGACTTAGTGAAGTAAATTAATCACTGTCTGTCCGGTCAAATTAAACCAATGTATAAAATTAGCATCTACCTACCGTGATCTGAAATCACTGCTAAATGAACTGTAGGTGGCAGTTTTACAGTCTGACAAGTTCCATGTGACTACGAAATTTATGGTATAATTGTTTATTTATCATATGAAAAATATATACAATACAAAAGTTGTAGAAAACAGCATAAGTCGGAATATATGTAGGTGTGGGTTTGACCCTGCAGTTGCCAGTCGTGTTTCTTCTATTTTTCGGGAAAAAATCAAGAAAATTTCCTGACAATCTGAATTGACGTGAAATGTTTGAATCTGGCACTTTATTCTTTCTTCTTTATGCCAGCTGTATGGGGGAGATTTTGTTTTGAATATTTGAGCTTGATTTAAAATCCTTCTGTCGATATTTCCTGATTTGGAAGGAAAAAAAAGACTGAACATGATGAATCTGAGCGTAAGCGTGTTCATCATATCCGTTTCCTTGCATGAGACTGTTACACATAAAATGACGTTATTTTACAGCGTAGAAATAATGCTATTACTGGAAGAATTATTAATGTAAACGCATTTTCGCAGATTCAATGTAAACAAATATACATTTATCATGTAATTGAATTAATACATAATCCAAGAGAATAATTACAAAAGCGTTATTCTTATTAGAAATTCTTTTTGAACCGATTTTCTTTACTTTAAGACGGTTAATACAGCCTCCGAATAACTGATTGGCTGTTAAGCACATTGGTAAGAGCGTCGTGACGGCCGGTACAACGCAGGTTCGATTCCAGGAGAAATTCATTTCTCCACCTGTTCATTCTTTTTAAGCAGTCTAGACCGACAGCCTTATTCCCCGGATAAAATCGGAATGTTGGTTAAAATTGGGTTGTTGATAAAAAAAAAACAACGTATTTATGATTATGTACTTGTTTATTTTCTAATTTTCAAATACGAATTCTAATTGGTACATTTTCTATAAATGGGTTTAGGTCAGGGAATATGGATACGAATAACGGACTTTGAGGGAGTCCTGAGCCAGTTCTTAATTAAGAACAATTGCAGGTAGACTCCAAGAATGCATGCGTATAGTGGATAGGTGTTCTGGGTTTGTTTGTTTTTTTTTAGGGGGGGGGGTAAAGAACGATTATCTTCTAAATGAAAGAAAATCACGTCTTTGTGGCTTCGAATACATTTGATTGTTAAATTGTTTTCATTTATGTGTCGTTTTGGGGCAATTGTATGAAATACCGAATGTTTCAATGAAAATAGAGTTGTCTTTATTTTTTTTCTTTTCTATTTTTTTACACACCAAGTGTGCAACTGTTTGAAACGTTAACAGTCGGTATGGAAATAAGGTTGTTTTTATCTATTTGTGAACTGATTTTAAAATCAAACGTGTGAGTGCGTGAAATTTTAGAGGTTTACATGGAAATCAAAGTGTTTTTTATTTATTTTATTTGTGTATTCCATTCGTTTTCCAACATCGGGTCTGGTCGATTTGTTAGACGCCGCCGTATTGCTGACACACAACTAGCCGACAGCAATTTAGTCACGCAGAGGCTTCAAAATGGTAAAGAATTTTTTTCCACAGAAAATCGACACCTGAGGAAAAAAAAACTTGCAAATAAAAGTTTTGTTTCGTAAGTTATCAAATAACAGACAACAGTGTATGTATGTAATGTTGCTGTTAATATGAGGGAATAAGTGACTTGGAAAATTGCAATACTTCATTTGATAATTAATGAGAAAAAGCTTTTCGTTTCTCTTAACAGAAATGTGTTCATTATCGAGTAAAGATATCTGCTGGATTATCTTTCTGATCATTCGTAAAACCTAATCGTATGTTTTATAATCCTGTTATCCAAAAGTTATTATTTTAGATGTAAAATACCATTATTTTCAGAAGTTTTACTTTTTCGTTTTTTAAACTCCAGATATTTTTTTAAAATATCTGAAACACTGGCTGCTGACGGAAAGATAAGTCGACAAAACATCCATTCATGAAAAAGATTGCCCACGAAACGTCCACAGGATCAAACTGCTGTCATCTGATAGTGTATCATCAATACGTCACTTGACGTAACAACCAAAAACCTCTAACATCGACTGGGTGGGTGCATTTCTTTTTTAACGATGGTTTTCTGAAAAAAAAGGGGAGATAATCCTTCGTTGATTTTGAGGCTAAATTGCATTATCTGCACTTTACGGACGACTTCTGCGAATCAACCGAATTATTGACAACCGTGGCCAATGAACCACGATTCGAGCACTTTCTTGGGTCTTCAGGGTTTCAACAACAGCCATATCACATTATCTCAAAGAAGGTTATAAAGTGGGAAACATTTATCCCACATGAATTGAATTACATGCTCCAGATCAGAGCCCCACTCCATACCTCTGAGCTGACTTTAAGTGCAAAATTGCTATTTTCGATTCGTAAAAGATTTAAAGTTGTGTTGTGTTGCTTTATTAAAGATTGATTTTTTTTCTCAGCGGAAGAAAAATTAAACAACATCAAAGGATATCCCTGCGATCCGAATTGACGTACGAATTTTTCATTCTCGTTTATTTTTTTATTTCTTTTTGACACCTGCACTTAAGGAAAAGATTTTTCTTTTAAACACTCGAGCTGGATTTTAAATCTTCAGTCGATATTTGTCAAAAAAAAAAAAATTGGATTCGATTTTTCTGAGCTTGAGCTATCCTGTTTTGTTTTTTAATCTCAGCTGTCTTGACGGATTCCTCGTTTCTAGACTTGATTTGTCTTGAGGTGTTTTCCTGTAACAGTAAATAAAATAACCAAATAAAAGGTTTCCATTGCAATGCAGGAAAGAGCACTCAAATGGAAACTTTCCGTAAATCGATGTGGCGTAAAGCGAAGCAGTTGCCAATAATTTACACGAGAACATATCTCAAGACTTCTCAGGCGGCCCCAAAAATGGTATTGATGATATGTTAGGCTGACTCAGCGGAGGTTTCGGTCGCAGGTACAGACGACCAAGGTTTTGGGGGGAGAAGGGCGGTTGCATGTCGCCTCTATAACAGCTTGCTGCAATGCAAATGTTGAACACTATTTTCCAATTCCAAATTTTTCGTAAAAATGGAAATGTAGCGTAAAGAAAACTTTTGGGAAGCGGGGGTACATGTAATAGAACTTTGTAAACAGAGAATGGCACAACAAAAAGGGTCGTGTTAATTATCAGCCTCCCCATGAAAGCAGGGTCTGACGTAAGGTAAATTTTAATATAGAGACCCACACACTTCGATTCAATGGGTGTGTCCACAAATCGTACAGGTTCATTGGCTTTTGCTGCAGCTATTAGGGTACGCTTCTACCCCTATCCCTTTAGTATAATAGAGAAGTACTGCCTTGTAGACATGTCTATTTGAAGCTGGATCAAGATTTAAAACCGACGGTGACGACTCTGGGAAAGGAAAAAGCCGATGAGAAATTGGATGTTGAGATGTATTAGTCTCCTCAAAAGTGAAAATATAGAACAGTGACATGCTTAATGCGTGCCCAAATCACGTCAGTGGAGGGAAAAACAAAAATAGTCCAGTACCCTCTGGCCAGTATCATTGAAGCGTCAGTGTGCCCTTCTGTTTAGTTAAAATAGGGGGTGCTTCTTCAGATTTTGAATGTCCTGAGACTATTTGCGTCTGCTTCAGTTTTGTACTTCGTCCTGTCCAAAGACAAAACGGTGATGATCCAAGTCCCAAAGAATCGGGAATTCGTTGTTTTTATCCATCCTCTTCTTCAAAAGGACAAATAAAAACTGGAATTACTTGTTATATTTACCAATCAAGCCCTCAATATAAGATATAGCACACTATTTCTTTGAGTACAATCCAAGCAAATTAGCTCGAGGGTTGTTCAAAATTAGCGTCGTTCCATCAGCCTATTGCCACAAACGTTCATGTGTACCCAATGACCCTGTGCTATTTAGTCCAATGGGGAGGTATCGCCTTGGGAAGGGATCTCCAGGAATCAAGCATTCAGTCTGGCTCGACTGGTCCAAAGAAAGTGACAAGCTTGTTAGCGAACCACATCGACTGAAAAAAGGGTAAACCAAAAATCAACTCTATTTCGACCGATAAGACCATTTGCCCGTGGAAAAATATTGCAGGGCAATCAACAAACTGCTGCAGGCATCAGGACAGAAAAGTTGTGTTGTAAATGCTGTTTGGACCGGACCACGCCCTGCATATCCGATTCCATATGTTAAAGCGTGTGTTCTGTTGTATTTGAAACTGTCAGCTAGGTCTGTCACCAATACTGTCATCATAAATTATTCGTTCAGTCTTTGACTAAGTCTGTCTGGCTGGCTTCCTGGCTATTGATCTTAAAGGCTAAACATTTATGGAGCTAGATGGCTGGAAATTTGAAACTTTACCATCATCAGATCTAGAAAAAAATCTTTGGTTTTTGAATATTTCTCATAGTTTGTTTTCTCCGAGGGGCGTTCAATTTGCAATGCAAGTTTATGTTAAACACGTACTTTTTGAATAGTCAGATTTTTTTAATGATTCTACCAAACAAATTGCAAGAGAAGTAACGAATTCATTGTTCATACTTTTTCCATATTTTTAATTGATCACCTCTAACATGGCATGCTGTCCAAAGATGTCGGTCGCATGGCGGTTCCTTTTGATTGTTCAACCGGACCTGTTTTTTGTAGTAGTTGGTTTTTGGCAATCAATTTATCTACTAAAGACACGTTATTGCGTACATGGAAAAACTTGTCATAATTTGAATCTTTATGTTCGGGTTCCGAAGACGCATTTTTGATTACCCAAGTAAATTCTGTAAAAGAAAATCAGGGAAAAGGGCAAGAAGCAACGGGAAGCAGTCAGTAGCATTACGAAAGGAATATGATTTATTACCGGTAACAACTGCTCTGATTAATGAATAGCCTTACAAATACCCATAACTCCAACCCTATTTTCTTCAATCAATCATCACAAACAACTCTATAGAAGGTTTTTTTTTTATTCATTCCACCTCTTTGCTTATCGTTGCTCCTCTTTGCCTCCTGCAGCTTATTGTATTATAGAGGGACCCAGAGATGGATGTACCTTGTAGTGAGGCTTTATTAGTAGGAAAACACACTAATATTACTAAATTTTGATAAAGCATTTCCCAACAAATAAGAAGTGATATGATGTACCTATTGTCGAAATGTTTTTTTATAGACTCCTTTGCATTTTATACAGCAAGTAATGCAGGTTAGGTTTTTAATGAGAACACCACCAATCTGTTTTGGCAGAAACGGAAGAGAAGATAAGACGAGCACAGGAAGTGCCTCAGTTGTTCAGAAGGTATTTAATCATCAAATCATCAGTCGGGCTGCATGCAATGAAATAATGAGTGCAAGTGGTGCCACAAGTTGCTGGTTTCCCAGATTGCATTTACAGTTAACTCTCTCCCAGCTACGTCCGTATGGCGAATCCTTATCAACCGTTATTTTCAATTAGCTTCTTTGGCTTGCAATACAATCCGAAAAGCCTATTCCCTGATAGACGCCTTCCCCTTTAGTTCTTCTTGATCTTGGTAACAAGAAAATAATCTCTGCCTGGAGTCCCCGACATCTTTTGCACGTCAGACTTGTTTAATATTGACAGGGACCGGCCCACGTGGGAATTAACCACAACCATAATATAAGTGGCCAGCTACAAGTCACTTATTAATTGCTTATACACTCTGCTTTGTTTATAAAACGGTTATCTAACGAATTTAATATTGATATCAAAAGTAATGAACTTGTTTTTATTTCATCATTTTATATCGTTTGAACATATCTTTTCTTTGCAGCTTGGTATGAGGCCACAGCCCGGCGGTTGGGAACCACTGTTCCGAGTTATGTAAAATCGAGACAAAGAAATACAGTTTTGCCTTCGAGCAAATGTTTTGGCAAGAAATAACACTTTGTTTCTAAACAGAAGTTGTACAAAACTCGCTTTGGGTATTTTACTTGCCGTGTTGCTACCAGTTGATATAAACTATGCATCTTGTACGCGAACTACAAATACATCTTTGGACACGTTTGGGCGTTTACCGTAGAGCAATTGTAATCAAAGCCGTCTTACAGATCATTGGTCGTCAATTTGTTCCCCATCTGGTGCTCGACGATGTTTTGCTCAATCGATTATTTGTTCACACATACATACAAACACAAACCCATCCACGTGCGTGCATGGACATATATGTGTGTAATTCCAATTTTTCCTGATACGTATGCAGATATAGATATGTAAGAAATGGCTCTGCCAATCACGTAACATGTCACTGTAACCCAGCGCGACATTTTCTGTTCACGTATGCGCGGTAATGCCCCTGTCTGGTTCATAACCAAGTTATATCAAAGTCGTGAATAGCTGAATATTTGTAGATCGACATAGACCATCTTAAGAGTTGTGTTCATATTTGTGTACTGTTCGATTTGATTGTTTTATATAAGAGAGAGGCCTGAGTTTGGTAAGAGCCCAAAATCATGTCTCCTCGGAGTAAGGAGTCACAGTCAATGACTTATGTAACAACTACGCTTTCGGGGGAATATTTCAATATTTCTTTTGTGTTCAGGTGTTAGATTGGTCAATTGAGGTAAACACTGGAAGTTCTATGTTGGAGGCTTTCATTTTCTCGACGTTTTCATGGAAGTCACCCAAAACCTGAAATGAATCACGGGAAATTGTTGGAATAGTAAAAACAAAAGGTTACATTGGATCAACGTAATTTCTTAAATGATATCGGTGCTAGAAAGGTACGGGCTGTTAGGGCTGCAGCCCCAAGGGGCCTCTGTTAGGTAGAAGACTCCAAGAGATTGAGTGAAATGTTATTTTAGTTGCTTAATCAAAGTGTAAATACTTAAATCATCTCTTTGAAAACGGTTCATTCAATATATATGTATGTGTGTGTATGTGTATGTGTGTGCGTGTGTGTGTGTGTGTGCATGTGTGTTTATGTGTGTGTGACGATCTTTGACAATCAAAAACAACTGAAAGAGATTTGTTTTAATGCCAAAAAGAAAATATGTTATCAAAAACTTTGTATTTGTTAACGTATTAAAGAAATTTGTTTCCAAGAAATGAAACAAAGCAAATGCTTGAATTCAAATCATGATTAGTCTGGTGATAAAGAAGGAGTTTTTTTCTTTAACTTTTTTTCCTTTTCGTAAATATCATTTTCGGAGTCACAATAACTAATTCCCAAATTTACAATAGCAAACAGTACAATATCGTACACTATTAAATGCATAATACAAATTCGAGAACCATCGTGAATTTAATTTTTTAAATGATTCATATACAAGAGTAGAATAGCCAGATTTACGATGGTGATTTTTTGTTTATTTCGTCACATATTTACTTTTGATGTGTAGTTTACACATCAGGAGGCTATTATAATAAATAAGAAAAATTATCCATGACACAGAATTGACATCATTAAAAATTGTTTGTGTATCTTCTTGATGTTAACATTTTAAAGTTGGAAACAACAAGACACATGTGAAATGAAAACTAAAAAAAGACTGAAAGAGCAAGAAGAGAGTTGAAATTGGCTTAGGAGGGTCAGAAACACTAGAAGAATGAAGACTAAAATTTTTTTCTTAAATCTGGAAAATAATAGCATTGGGTAAAGCACTTATCCACTTTGGACTTGAAAAGGTGCAGATTGAACGCACCGGAAAACATTTGGAGGGGAGTTTATCTCACTCAGTAGATATTCTTGAGAAGGTATTCGCGTGGAACTTGCGACGAGTCTTTGATACATTTAAAAAGGATGGATGTGCCTTGATTGTACACTGAGTTTTAGATTAAAATCCTCGGATTGAAGTAACTTGGGAAAGTAGCTTCTCTGAACACCTTTCATGGAAGTAACAGGAGAAAAAAGCTCACCGTCCACCAGTTCATTCATTTGCTTTACGCCTGATGGAAGGAGCCTGTTAAGATGTGTGCGATGAATGATACATCCTGTAGAATATCTTGTATACCAAATCATGAATAATGGTAAATCCAAAACTTCACGACTGACAATAAGCAGATTTAAAGTAACAAATGGTACAATCTGAATACATACCTCCTTAAATACATTTTGATCGCACCTCATCGTGAATCATAATGACGTATTCATGGTAAATCAATAGAAAACACATGAATTGTGCTAAACATGTTTTTTTGTTTTTTGTTAGCGTCAGAGTTAAATGTTAAAACCAACGTTAGATGTTTTCAAATGAAATACAATGAAAAGATCTAATTGCAGCTTCTAAAGTATTTTGACCTGCCAAATTTGTTAAATGATACTTAACTTCATAAATATTTACTTGGGTGTGAACAGAGTTGGATGAGAAGATTGTGTAACGCCAATCTTCCAGGGAAAGATGAATGCCTGCTTTACATTCCTGACTTCTACAACCAAGTAGAATCGTTCACAACTTTCCTTTGGACTACATCAGCGAAACCGAGAGGAGTACTCTGACAAATAGGTATCCCAGGATCCCTATGCACTTCCCCCAGCATGTGCCCTGGAGGGTACGTTCCACTATGCATAGAGACAGGACGAAGACCATTCACTAGACACAAACACCAACAACATGATAGAAAATATGTTACCATATTACGCCAAAAGGAACACCATATAGTTTCCTATGTGTATGGCTGTACAAGATATTTGGAAAAAATTCTAGAAAACTAAATGAAATGTAAAAGTTTAATAGTTTTGTTGCCAATCACTTTTATCATTACTTGTTAATCCCTAAATCATGGTTTTATACTATCCTATTCATTGGGAACACTTGAAAGCAACATTTTGAAGTTACAGACAAGTAGCAACAAGGTCATGGTGAAATACTTTAAGTTGATCTCCCCTTAGTCTACATGCAGAATATTGAGTCGATAGGCCTGATACTTTTAGCGGAAGGAGACACTTATAAACAAACAAACGACGAAAAGATCAAATATTAATATAGATCTATTTTGTATGAACGTATCTATTAGAATAAAATACACCCTTGCTTGTCTGTTTGATAAATTTTCGCCAATATCTAAGACTTGTCAAAGCATAGTTATTAGAACGCAGCTAGTAGACTGACACTCTCCTGGTCATGAGTTCAAATCCCAATGACGTATGCAAATTTTACAAATCAGTTTACACTTCCTAATTATGGTGAAGTTTGTTCTTGTTACTGTTGGAAGTAAAGTCAAATCAAGTTTTAATGTTTGACAACAACTCTGGATTAAAATTCTAGAGTTTTGTGTGGTTGATGTATACGTGAGCAAAATTCTTACTTTGCAGGGACTGTGGGGCATCGTACCGAGAAAAGAATTATTGAAGATTGGAATTGACCTCAGGGGTGTGATGGTGCAATTTGTTGAATAAGGAATCCGTCTTTTCGTGAATTTCGAAGAACCAATTTCCAGGACGGAATGAATACATGGCAGGGTATCCAATTCCCTTTCAATCAAAGAACCATTTCTTGTTAAAATCTCTCCAGATGCAACCCTGGAAATAATCTGCCTGATACGAATCTTCAAGGTGAACGAGAGACCAACAAGTCCGGTTAGTAACTCAATAGAAACCCTCATCTCACCGACGTCTTTTGGCAGCATGTGGTGTTGGAGTGAAAATGAAATGATCAGTGAATAATCACCTCTTGTTGGACAGTGGTCACAAAAAAAAACAAGCGTGATTGCTGCCGAAGACAAAAACTAATGTATCAGCTTAGTGTAAGCTTACATTGCATATTGAACCCCCCACTAAGACTTATTTGGGGCTAAAAAACGTTTTTACGAGGAGTGAATGATTTAACTTTAAGACCTCTCGCTCGGTCACTACAGCTTGTACACCGTGAAAAATATGTAGATAGCTTGTCAGCCAGACCCACTAAAATCAGAAGAAACCTATGTTAGCGGTTCTGTTAAGAGATCCCATGGATGGTATCTGATTTAAACTGGGTAAAACGATTTTCAATAAGCTGGTTAGAGTTAGTCGAATAAAGATGGCCGGCACTCACCACAGCGAATCACTATCGAGCTGCGTGTAATGGACGTACGGTGAATACTCAATTTACGTTCTTTATTAATGCAGGTCCTGTTGCGATTTTCATTGCATCATTTAGCAATTTTCCCATCGCCAACTTATATGCAACCATTCCCTGCAACTGATCACAGCTGCTCTCTACAAGAAGCAAGATTATTTTTATCGGGCGATTTAACTTGGAAATGGAGTTAAACTTCTTCGCTGAAGTAAGGAATAACTGAAACAGATTGACTATTAGAAACGTGCCGTGTTGGTAAGCAGTGCCTACCTGGAACTAAAAGTATTGAATGAAAGTAAAAGTGAAAGATTTCCAATTTTATTGTAAATTTGTAACTTAATGCACTAAATTTGTTATATAAATCAGTAAATGGTGATCGTTTTAATCTTGGACAGGAATAATTCTTGCATTCTGTAGGAAATCAATGTTGAAGTTTCCAGAGATAGATATACACTGCATTTTAATAATAACTGGAAATTGAAATTTGATAATATTTCCAGTGTTTAATCATTGATCAGTGAATTTATTCATGAGAAGGTTGATCATTTTTTTTTTAAATTAATGGAAATAAGAACTTCTCTAAACCTAATTTTATGACATATTCATGAATATTGCACAGACCTGGAAATTGTTGTTATTATAAAATGACAAATCTTTGAAGAATTTAGATTATTTAGAATTTTTTTTCTAAAACTAGTTACAAAATGATGATTAATGCCCTGAATCTAACTCATGTGAAACTGCGTTATAAACGTTGTGTGTGTGTGAGTGTGTGTGTGTGTGTGTGTGTGTGTGTGTTTTGACGCTCCTGGTCACATTTTGACCTTAACAATTAGCACTGGTTCACCGTTCGGCACCATCTTAAAAAAAGTTTGTTTTTCATTCTAGAAAAAAAAATTTTCTGTGTTTCTATCATCATTTCAGAACAAACAACGCCCAAACCTTTTACTGGTATTTTTCAGATAATTTTGGATAAAAAATTTAGTTTTAGATATTTTTTCATTTAATTAATTTATGTACAATCTCGGGCAATGACGACTTATTTTTGCGATGTATGGATATTTTTTTAGTTTTGTTAAAATGTATCGCAGATTTACAGCTATTGTTTACAGTGTACTTCGTAGCCACCGACTGCCTACTCTCAGTGATAACATTTATTGCATGCCTGTTGGGTCTGTTCGGCCAACATTTTATGATTGCATTTATATTCCGGAAGTGCAACTGACGTTGTCGTTAAGGGTGTAGACAATACAATCGCTGACACGACTCTGGTTGGCGCCGTTTATGTTCACTTTGTGCAGATGCCCTTTGGAAAGGTATGGATACATTGATTTATGCATTTTCTACTCTCCTATGCCACATTGGTTGATAGGGGGCAAGTGCAAAGTGCTAATTTTCATATCTAAATAAAGCTGAAGTATAGTCGAATTTGGACTAAAATTGTATGTGATATAGGATGAAGTCAGATTAGATGGAGTAGGCCATAAAAATGTGTCACCCACTGAGGATTGAACTTACTATTCAATCATCTGAGAGACTGGCTCTACCAACTATTGCCCAACGACGATGCGCTCCTATCGTTAGGATATGGCTTGAGTATATTTTTGAGGATATTATTTGGCTTAAAATGACGTGAAAGTTGGCAGTACTTGAATATCAAATCGTAGGTAAAGTTTTTAGAAGCATCGATGAAAGAAATGTGATATACCTCCATCTCGTAATTTTGTTGCATAACTGTTTGGCACAAAGTTACTTCCCCCATGTTGATCACCTCACCTTGGCTATCGACCAAAATCATTTCGACAAAGATCTTTATGTTCTTTTCCTTTTCTTTATTTGACTTGGTAGCCATTCTGATTTATTGAAGCATATCTTTGCTATGGAAGTAATATGTCATCGTCAAAACGTCCTCGGGGGAATTACACAGAGATTTGTTGAATCAGCCTTTTAGAAACAGTTACCCAAGACTATCACGAAGACTGTCAACAGAGGTTTTTTTCAGTTTTCAAGTTAGTCTGGCTGACTTGCTATGTATGGATGTATGTACTTATGTATCACACGCACAGGTCACACAAAGGAAACATGGGACGAGGAAATTTAAACATTCACACCTCATCATGTCTACAAAAGACGTTTCTCTCCCCGGTTAAATTACCCCCAAAAGGCTTATAGCGGAGAGGGTTTGCAATGTAGATTTACTCTAGATTGGTCTTAGGTTTATGACAAGGAGCGTTCAAGCCCATTTCTTGAAAATTCAAATTTTTTTTCCATTGATCATGACCGAATAAAAAGCGAGAAAAATAATTCATTCATTTTCCCTTTTCCAATCTTTTCATTGATCCCCCCAACACAATATGATGCAAGAAGATGTTTGTTACACGACAGTTTCTAATCTGTTTTGGATGGTATATGCTGTGAATTAATAGGTTAGTGTTTTCTTCTTTGTGTAGGCGTATAGAACAGAAAGCGCGCTATCCAACTGTGATCATCTCTTACGAGAGCCACTGTAAAATATCAAGTTATATTTAGTCGTGTTGCAGATGTGTGACGTAAATGCGTGGGAGAAGCATAGTTCGATAGTTTTTGTCTGGAAATATAGATACTAGTAATAAACCCCAAGAGGGACCTAAAACTGTTCTTAATGATGAATAATTATGGACAGCAGTGGCAAACGACTCACAAACACGAGTATTTTCTGGAGACAGGGACTTCAGCAGGGAATTCAACAGCTACCAGGTCACGTTATATCAAGGCAAAAAGAAAAAATCAAAAAGTTATAAAAATCTGTTCAACTTCGACTGCTCCATGACAATGCTAGATCTTAGACCCGGAGCTGACAGTGTCTAAGCTTTGAGGATTTGGGTATGATGTCCGTTAGCATCTTCAATATTCAGCTGACATTTTTTCCTAAGACATAAAATCTTTTCAAGCACTTATGAAAGGTCAATAAATAAAGACTCCATTAAAGACGTCATAATTTGTGCTTTTGCTAATTATCATTAAATAAAACGAATTTCATAGATACACAGTATATCACTTGATGACCGTTGCAAAAAAGCTGTTGCTTAGAATGGATCGTATTTTGTTTCAACATTTATCAGTTTTTAGTTGTTTATATCTCCTTTCATCGTAATCTCACCAGTCATACATCGACATTTCATATATGATGACTTGATATTCAACATGACTGGAAAAAAATATGTGTTCTGTTGATTTCTGACGCAAACTATGTGTATTCACCGTCAGGTGCGATTTGACTCTAATTATGAGCTATTTTGCACAAAGTCTGATCACTTTGCATCATCGTCTCTAGACCACAATGCGTTATTACTGAAACCATCTTTGGTCTCAACCGAAGCGAAATCCTTCCATTTTGACAAAGACATCAAAACTGCTTGATTATGTGGATATCCTGTGTATTATATAATTTACTATCTATCCTGGAAAATTTGATGAGATTAGAACCCTCTAAGAACCGCCAGCAGGATTGTTTTAGTTGATTCCCTTTCGGAATTGATGGAGAAATCTAGAATGTCAATTAATAAAAACTCTCACGAGACCAATGTGAGGCAATGATCACTGAGAAGAAAAACTGAATTTTTTAAGGATAATGCTGCCGGACACAATCATGGGGACCAATTCAACATAAGCTCACATTGCAAATTGGATTCCCTATTCATATCTTTCAAGAGAGGGGTCAGTTTGAAACCTGTTTTTAAATGTCTTAATGTTCAACCGTCCAGCTCTATTGGGGCAGCCTGTGCGTTTGATACATACATAAATAGATAACCAGACAGACCAACAAATAAAGAAAAATGAAAAATTGACAGTTTTTGTGGACGATAACCGACAAATCTCCGATGCACTGATAGCTGTTTTGTAGCTCCATTTTGAATTCTCGTCACATAAACATTTGGCACAGAGTTACATCCCCCTTGTTAACTTCATCAATATGGCCTTGTGCCAAAGTCAACCATTTCCTACGAATGTCTTCCAGTTTTTCGTATTTATTCATTTTATTGCTCTCAACAGTTCTTCTGATCTATCAAACTATACATCTGCCATATTTGCAGAATGCCTTTGCCAAAAATGTCCCTGGTAAAAAAGAAAAGATTTTGTTGATTCAGTTTTGAATAAAAGTTGCTGAGCAATGATGAATCAGCATTTTCTTTTGTGTAGGCGTAAAGAAAAGAGCATATCTGACCCTGAAAGCATTATTCAACTGCAATCATCACTTTCAAGAACCACAGAGAAATATTAAGTTATATTTAATTGTATTGGATATGTATAACATACTGCATAGGAAGACGCAGCACAAGACTTTCTATTTCCAAAATTTGGTTAGTTTGGCACAAGTTTACAAACCGCCAAAAGTATCTGATGTTCTTGGACAGTGATTCAATCAATTATTACTTCTAGATTGTGTCATGGTTAGCATGTTTGTCTCACACGCAGAATGCATTAGGTTTGAATAAGGATATGAGCAAATGTGTGAAAAACTATTCGTCTGAACGAATATCTCACTGTACCCAGCAGCTAATTGAGTACACTCTAAGCTGTGTGATTAGGTTGGAGGTATCCTATCGTTTGACCTGCACCCTGCGAATAGGATGGTCATAAAAACCTGCTCATTGATATATTTGTAGATTTTTCTTTCTTAGATTTATCATTACTACTCATATTTCATATTTCATCATTGGTAATGCGTCTGTCTCACATGTAAGAAGAGTTCTTCCATATTAGTAACTCATTGAAGAGTCTCCTTGTAAATTACAAGCAGTTTTATGTGGTTTATGAATCTACCAGTTGAAGATAACACGGTTTCAGCACTTTATCTTTATGATGTGCATTGGAAAACAGGAGAATAAAAAGAGATTCACAACTAGCATTCCAAGGGAAATTATGAATCACCTCCACCCACATATGCTGCTCTTTTACTTTATAAATCGAGTAGTGTTGGTGGTAGAAATTGAATTGTCTTGATGAAAATATAACCGGTATGGTTTGAATCATAAATCTATGATCTGAAAAAATTAGAAAAATGTGGTGATCCATGAATAAGTTACTTTTGTTGCCTTTGTGGGGTTGTGATCACTGAAAAGTACGAATTTAGAAAAAAAAATCAAGTGTGGCACAACTAAGGGACCAATTTGGCATTAACTTCCATAATAAACTGAGCCCCCAATAAAAAACCTATTTAAGGGGTGAATTAAAAAATCTCTTTTCAGTTCTCATTGAGAATAATGTGGGTGCAAAATATCAAGTTTCAGCTATGATCAATCACGACTGGGTGAAGTCTGGATATCCTTCACCCTAGTCCTCCTACGGATCCATTTTGATCTTTTCTTATCTGTTGGTGTTATCCCCAACAAATCTCTCCCCCCCCCCCTCTCTCTCTCTCTCTCTCTCTCTCTCTCTCTCTCTCTCTCTCTCTCTCTCAGCGATTCTGAGCTTGTTTCCAATTTGTTTTGTTAATTTTTGCATCTCTAAGACATAGGTGTTATTATGCATCCAGTTAATATTTTAAGCTTTAAGCACATTGACAGGTCACTCTTCAGTATGTCTCTTATCAAACCAAACACTATCCACCAAATCCACTTATTCCGGTTTCACGTTTCTTTATCTTCATTACCCCACCTAGGTAAATAAATTCGTCAACTTCCTCTTGGGCTCCACCCTTTGTTATTATGGTATCAAAGGAGGGAGGCTTTTAACATCACTTCTATTCTGGTTCCGTTAATCAATAACCATCATTTTTCACTTTCCCCAATTAGATCACTCAGCATGTTTTGCAAATCTCGCGACGCCTCTGTCGCCATGGAAACATTATCAACATATCTCAAGTGATCTACATATTCTCTGTCTATGTTGATTCCCATTCCCTCCCAACCAGTTTCCCGAAAGACGCTTGTAAGGCTCACTTTGGAGGATTTAGCTGATATTGTATTCCCGTATACTATTCATTTTCCTATCTTTGTTTTGATTGTATGTTTTTGCAGACTAATTACTACAGTGTCATTTTCTCATTAATATCATTCGCTGCGAATCAAATCCTGGCGTATATTCTACTGAGTAAAAGGCTTTTCCATAATCTAGAAGGGCCAAACAGATAGGTTCTTCATATTATAATGACTTTTCGATTAGTTGATTTATTGAGAATGGAGATCTATTGTTGTATAGCCACACCTTATACGTGCCTACTCTCGTGGTTAATTTTCAATTAGAGTACCTGTTGGCCTGTTAGTGAGTACTTTTGTGAATAGTTAATATATTTTGAGTGATATAGTGATAATGACGGAGTTGTCGAGATCACAATTATATTTTTTCTTGTGAGGTAGTATTACTTTACATGGGTAGAAATTCTGAAGTACTCTTTCTTTTGGTATACACTACGTGAATAGCTGTGCCAATCCTTCGTGAAATACATCTCCTGCATCTTTTATAACTTCTCTCGCTCTATAATCCTCGCCAACAGATTTGTTAGGGTTAATGTTTCTATAGTAAAAACAAACCATTTCAGCCCAGTGCCTCCATTAATTCGGCCTGGACACGAACCACATAAATAAATAGCCAGACAGACCCACTTAAAAACTTGATAAGCATATGTTGGCAGTTTGCTCTGCAACGCCCATGAAAGAGAGTTCTGAAAAAATCTAGAGGAAAATCTATCAGCAGAGACGGATGTTAAAAGGCTGCTGTTGATGATGAAAGACAATCTGTTTATTTTGATGGAGACATGAAAACTTTTTGACTACACCGATTCCAAATAAAACAAAGAAGAAAGAAACCTTACGACTGATTAAAGATTAAATAAAGATGAATCTCCTATACCAGGATGATCTGCTTTGTTGCAACGAACTGAAGAGTAAACATTTCCGCAGGACCAACTATACAAATAGTAAGTTTTCAATCTGATAAGAAATTAATCTTTATACTTACTACAATAGAAGTTCATATCGAAGTTT
This sequence comes from Thysanoteuthis rhombus, assembly GCA_963457665.1. Classification (NCBI taxonomy): domain Eukaryota; kingdom Metazoa; phylum Mollusca; class Cephalopoda; order Oegopsida; family Thysanoteuthidae; genus Thysanoteuthis; species Thysanoteuthis major. The sequence continues at coordinate 5,078,238 of OY735200.1, forward strand.
CGCCTGCCATGAACTCTGCTTAATTAAATCTACGAAGCCTCTGGCATTATCTACTCTGAGTCTATTTTCATATTAATCAACAATAAAACCAATTAGAATACTTCGAGAACATCTGTCACAATTTTGTATTTTGTTTATACGTTTCTATGTCTATGATGTATTTGATTGGGTATCCTAGAATAATGAACGAAACACTTACCGGAGCAGAAATAATTTTAGAAGTCTTACATAACTGGACATAAAAGACATAGCCCATGTCATGGCTGAGTCAGCTAAAAGTAAAAGAAATAAGGGGGCCAGCTACAAGAGGGGAGCCAGTCATGTTCATTGATCAACCTGTCTCTCACTTCATTCAGCATTATAGATCTGGATAAATCCAGATCTCCCAACATTGAAAAAAAAACTAATTAGAATCTATTTTTCTACATCCTACCACTAAACCAAGGCTCGGTGCATCACGACCCTCGGGCGGGATCTGTCCTGGGGCCTCATTCCATCGAGCCTATCGATTCCATCGAATATTGACGTGGCATAAAAAACATCTCTGTCTCCTTTATCTACCGTTAGCGCACAATAAGGTTCGGAACCAAAGAGTAAAGCAAAAGTTTCGTTTTTCCAGAGTCCAATATTGAAGAAAAAAGTAAGAAGTCTGGTTAATTACTCGATAGGAACCATCACATAAACAATGTCTTTCAGTAGCATGCCATGTTTGGGGTGATCAGTTGAAAAATTTGAAGAAGTATGATCAATTGATAAGGTAATTCCTATTGTTTTGTTGGGAAGTGATCACCAATAAAAGTCGAAATTTCGAAAAGAAAAAAAAGATATGAATGATGCTAGACATAAGGCAAGGGATCAATTTAGCAGAAATTTAAATTCTAAACTGAACCCAAGATTTTTAAAAAAATAAACGCGGAGAGGTGTTGAAAAAAAAAAAAGTTTGTTTTTTTTTTTGACATAATGAGGAGTAAATGTTGATACATTCTGCCCACTTACTCCATAAGTACGCCCTGTATGCGTTATTCAGAGCCAAACAGCCTGACAGCCGAGTGAACTTGAAAACTGAAGATTCCTATGATGAGAATTTCGGTTGACGGTATCTAATTAAAAATAACACCATGTTTTCAAAGTCATGCGTGATCACAAGTCAATTTTTCTTTTTGCCATCAAGACATGAAAAAAATTCTAATTTAGACCGCCTCCCCAAGGAAGTTTCCCTGCACTAGACATTGGATATCAGTGGCCGAAGAATTAGATCACACGCTGAAATCAAATGTATTATTTTTCTGTGGCAAACAAACCTAAATTTATTATACAATATATTCTTATCAAGATCTGTTTTGGCTCTGATGTCCACCGATCCAAATGATATGAAATCCAAATAAATATGTCAAAATTCCTGGAAATGAAATAAATAATAGAAAAAAAAAAACGTATTTATCTGGCGCCATTCTGACATGAAACCTGGAAAAATCCCAGAGATTGCAATTGTAAAAGAAACTAGTGCTGAATGCAACGTTTGGTCGTTGTTGGCAAATAACAGGCCTCCATGAAATACAACAGAACTTGGTAGGTTTCCAATAAACTGATTGACTTTCGATTTTTATAAGCTGCAGCCAGATTTTGAGGCGGATTTATTTCCTGTGTTATAATCAAAAATACATTCACGGTCTTGTGAAAGCGGTATACACCAACCCCGGCACCAGACATACTTAGGCACACCCACACACACCCACATTGCGATCTATCAGGAATGAAGGCGTACTTTTTTTTTATTGTTTATTTCGGGGACAAACAAGTTTTTTTGGAAGCATTGCTCGTCTTGTGGATGGAGAACGGTGCACGCTAAATCGAGAAGGGCAGTTTTGAATACCCTTCAAGATATGAAATTCTATAAATCAATGTATCATATAATGACAATCTATTCATAAACTAATCATTTATGTGTATATATGTGTTTGTGTGCATGTGTGTGTACTTATAAGACACCTGTATGTATGTGCATAAGTGTATATGTATGTATATATATATGAGTGTGTGTGTGTGTTTGTTTGTAACTGTGCGCGTATGCATGTGTATATACATCCTTGTATATATGGTGATAAACATATGGACATGTGCATGCACACAAGCACTCAGACACACACACACACACACACACACACACATATGGACGTATTGAATGCATGCGTATGTAAATACCAAGGTGTGTATGAATGTTTAACATAAGTATACCTTGCGTCATATATGTATATTAATCTGATTTGAACACACACAGATTAACGTAAGGAGGAAGATCTCACTTCTCGACTGCTTCGTTAAATACATTTGCATATATGCATACATACATTCTTGCATACATGCATACATACGTACATATATACAGACGCATAATAGCATTTGATGTGTTTTAGCTTTCTCTCAATACGTGTGTGTGTGTGTGTGTGTGTGTGTGTGTGTGTGTGTGTGTGCGTGCGTGTGTGTGTGTGTGTATGATGCAAGTGAGGAATTAATGAGTTTTTACGTCCTTTTATACGTCCAAATAAGTTGCTAAGCGTGTTTAAAGCCAAGGGAGGTAATTTGTGCTCCCGCCATTATCAATTACATCCCTTGGAATAAGGCACGCAAAATTAAAAAATAATGCAAGCAAATTTAAAAGCAGTTTGTCAAATGAAAATAAAACAAGCTGTTTCTTTTTTTAAATAATACAAGCCAATCGGAAAATAAGGCGAACAAATTCTTCAAAATCAAATGAATAAATCAGTGATGAACATCAAAATCTATATTCAGTCGATCTGCAAAAGCAATAAATTTGATATCTACGTTGAATACTAGAAAGGATTACCATTCAAACAAAATATATCAACAGACAATTTTCCACTGATTCCACTAAAATCATATTTATGACTCCAGCTGTAACAACAAAAACTACTGTTTTCGCCTTTATCCTTGTTTTGATTTAGCAGATATCCTCTTCAGATTTCTTTTCCCAATAGCAAAAACAAGTCTTTTGTGAAAAAGTAAGGGATACCTGTATTTATTGACCGATGCAAAAATGCCTGTTCTGTACTATGGGAAATAACAATTAGTAAAATAGATTGGAATGATTTACCTGCAACAAGGTACTATGAATGCCAAATCACTTTCTTTCAGACCAACATGAATAATGTCAAACGCGTTTATAAAAAAAAGGGAGGGAATTGTGAATGGGCGAAGAAAAAGAGATATATTTCTTCTTTTACATCACACTACGTCCCATTATATTTTGTAAATCAAAAAACTTTCGTAAGCTAAAGCATATTTGTTACCAAACCTCACATTATTACTTAATAGTTTTATATCAGAAACTGTTAATCTGAACCGTCAAAATAATTTTATTCAGTTTTCAATCTGGTCTGGTTCGCAGGCTTATGGATGTATGAAGCATAAAGGTCACTTTAAACGGCTGAAATGTTCAACATTCATTCTTTATTCTAAAGTCTAGATTATCTTTTCTTTTAATCAACCCGACTCTACTGGGTTTTTATTGAGGGATTGGTAATTTTTTTTAAAAATCGGTACAACAATAGGCAAAAAAGTAACTTTTTATTGATCACCCCTTATTCAAATTTTTTGATTGATCATTCCCAACACTGCATGCTATAAAAAGATGTTGCTTATGCAATGGGGTTTATTAAGCGAATAAGCAGACCCTTTACCATTATGTTATTTTTTAATCTTTAATCAGTTAAAAACAAATGGTTTCATCAGAAAAACGAAATGTTAGACAAAAATGTTGCCAACTACAGACAAAACTTGTGTGAGGTACGTCGCAGGTTTTGAAGAGAGTCTGTTCTTGTCTTTTTTGTTTTTTTTTTCTTGTATACTTTTTAATGGTGCAATAGAAAGTAGAGGTAGATAATATGTCTGGCGACGTGAAAATTTCATACTGCAATGCATGCTGGGATATGACAGGATTTTAGCAGATGACGTCATCTTTCTTATCGATCTCGGTCGATCGGTACAATTTTTCGCTCACAGCAATAGTTTCAGATTAGACAGATTTCACAAGCAGATTAAGTTCTCAAGTTGGGAGCAATAATTTCTTTTCAGCAGAATTACAAAATGAATCATGATTTTGTTTCCTAACTGCGGGGTAAATGTGTTCATTATCAAAGCAAAGCAAAATCTACTCACAGATCTCATTTGGCAAAGGGGTCCGCACCATTCACAATTTCTTCCAACTAAATTGCCCGATAGATTTTCGGATTGAGTTTGAATTTCGCAGTGGAGATTTTTGGACCAAGATGCCACTTTAGTATACATCAATCTGTAAAAGCGTTCTAACGCTGGCAACGGCATCAGCAGTTCTCCACCATTTTAAGTGCAGACCGAAAAATGGTTAATTCGATAACTCTGATCCCATACCTCCCTTCTGGCCCCCTTTTGTCTTCATTTTGCAAGCAGCAGATTTTGTTTTTTTTTTGCCCCCGTTCTTACCAAAGCACCTTCCCAGCGTGACAGCGTTTTGACAGTACGTTTGCTATGCTGTTGTTAGTGGGGACAGCTGAAACTTTTTACTCTATATGCTTCTGGAATAGGAACAGTCTTTCACGGATCTGTTTTCCTTTGGACAATAGTTTAAATTCGATTTTTAGTCCCATGATGTCTGACTCACGAGCTGGATGAGGTTATCGGGAAAGATACGACATCCACCTAATTTTTCTCTTCCCATACAGATAAACCTGATTGGGTTTTTGTTTTTTTGTATGTTTGGTTTTGGTTTGTTTCAAAATTGAATATCGGCTCATTCAATCCCACGTTGTAAAGAGAAAAGACGATAATCCTCCATAATTCAACTAAACACCTTACCATAACAATCACGATTTTTTTTCCTTCGCTCGGAAAAGGTGTTGTTGCAAAAGTAATTCATTTCGCTGAGCCATTAAAGGTTGATAATCTTTCTAAATTGAATTTAAGTATCTTCTTTGTACAGAACACGCACGGCTTTCGCTAAGCTCATCGTTAAGATGAGGACAGCTTAGCTCGTTCAAGATTTGATTGCAAATTTTCTCTTTTCACAAAAAAAGTCTTCAACGCTCAAATATTGAACAAACGAGCTGCCAAGTTTTTCATTTTTTTTTCTCCAGAAGCGAGCATTTATTGTTTCAACTTTTCATAGAATATTAACATGAACAATAATTGAAGAATTCCGATTAGTCACCCGGCAGAAACCATCACATGATCAATGTCTTTTGGCAGCATGTCGTGTTGGTGGGCTGATCGATTAAATATTCGAAAATAGTCAATAGATGAATTACTTCTCTCGCCCTCTCTTAGCCAGTGATCACAAAAATGCGTGAATTTTCAACAACAAAAAAAAACGTGAATGCTGAGCGATACAAAATGAGCGATCAATTTCGCATAAATTTACATTGCAAATAAACACCCTCCCACTAAAAATTAAAAAAACGTTATTTCAGACATCATCATCATCATCATCATCATCATCGTCATCACTATGTCTGTTAGCGTCCATCGTTGAACATGGACTCCCCCAGGATTCACCAGACCTCTCTATCATGGACATTGCAGAGCCTGCATTTTTTGAATTTATCTAGCTCGGCACGCCGTCTTACTTTTTGCACGCTATAAGCTAGCACCTGATCTCTTAGGATCTACGTTGTGAGATGTGATGTCCAGTGGTTGTCTGACATTCCAGCTTATTGTCATTTGAGTTTTCTGACAGTTTCCTCTTTCCCCTGATATACTGTGCTGTCTTATGGTCTTTCTATATGGGGTTGCAGAATTCAGCCCTCCAGCACGATTGGGGTGGCCTGTCCGTGTGATACAAACATACATAGTCAGCCAGCCAACCTGGAAAACTGAAAAAACCTATGCTGACAGTCTTGGCTGCAATTTCAGTTGATGATTTCTAACATAGAAGTACCAAGCTTGGAACAAATGCAAAATTTATATTGCTTGCAGCTCCAGCTCAATTATGGCCCAGATCAAATTTATACAGCCAGACTCGCTTGAATACTGAAGAAATCAATGTTGACAGTTTTGATAGGCGGTTTCTAACATACAAGTGCCGTGCTTAAAACAAATGCAGAATTTATATTCTTGCAGTTTCAATTCCATCATGGCCTCGTTTGAACTTATACAGCCAGACCCACTTAAAAACTGAAAAAAAAACTATATTTCAGTTTTGATGACAGTTTTGTCTGACAGTTTCTTTCATTAATAATTGAGGACTGAATAGACAACAGTGGGGAACTTAGTGGAGATCATGCTTAAGACTGTACCAAACATTCTGAAAGGCAGTTGTCGAGGAACGTACGTTGATTCTTACCACAAAATTAGTGTAGGATGAGTAGTAATTTTGCGGCCCAAATGTGTAAGTTTCTATTTGAACGTCAATTTATTTCTATACAAGAAATCTTTGGTAGTAACAATGAGCAGGTACCTGGAGTCAAGGATAATGAAATCGGTTGCCCGAGTTCAAACTGTGACGTTTAAATTTAAAGCGACATTTCTCTTGATTTTATGTTATCTATCTATTTACCCTTCAAACAAATCGTCAGTTTTTAGATTCTTTTTTAGGGAGTGGCTCTATCCTTGAGTTTTATGGAGATTTTTTTTACAATGTACCTATAATACCGGACCCTTATATTTTTTAGTCCGAGGATATTCATGTCAGCTTGGCAGTTTTAAAGACAATAGAACCCTAATCTTAAACAAAACTTGTTATATAGCAAAACCTCTAATTCTACCTCGATCCTAATCAACACCCAAAAGGTGACCATAAATCATGGGTGCAATTTTATGACTAAAAGATTTCATAAGGGTGTCAACTGGCCTTTGCAAGTCTGCCAGGGAGGGGGGGGGTTCTTTCAGAAATGTAATATTTCTGCCAATAAGATAGAGGGATGAACTAGACAAACCCAGAAAATACTGACTCCACGACGCCCATGAAAGAGAACTGTGGCAAATCCTGGGGAAGGTCTATGTTCAACGACGGACGTTAAAAGAATGATGATGATGATGATGATGATGATGATGATGATGATGATGATGATGATGATGATGATGATGATGATGATGATGATGATGATGATGATGATGATGATGATGATGATGATTTAACAAATAGGAAAAATGTTCCATGTTTATTTCCAATCACGCGTTTCGTTGATTGGCAGAGTCGTCAGATTGATTTCAAATGATATTTTTCCTACTGACCGTCGTTGTTATGAGAACCAAGCAGCATCATTTCGTTTTAGTGCCCTCATTTGATATTTTTAGGGGGTATTTAAAATCTCACAGTTTCGACTATTTTGAATTTTATCCTGTCTCTGTGTTGTTAATTTTCTCTGGTTTTCAATTTTATTTTAATATTATCTCAGACAATATTAAGATACGTGGATTTTCGGAAACGTTGTTATATTGTATTCCAAATTTAACGCTGATCCTATGATGAATCATTTTTTTTTTTTTTGTTTGATTTGCGTTGTTTGGATTGAAATTGTGGTCCTCCTTGATGTAATGGTCCAAGAGTGAGTAACTTATCCTTGATGTTCATAAATTCTCTCCTTTAAAGTTCTTGTAGTTTCACAAATGTATCTTTAATTGCAGCTTATATTGGTTTTCTAGTTGATTCTTTGCTTCATAGTTTGGGATGTAGAGTTTATGATTAGGACTGTAAATTTTTAGAATGAATTTGCAAGTTTCTTGGTTGTGGGGTTTGTTGGGAGAAATATCTGTCAGCTTATATCGTTATTTTTTCGTTCTTGTGTATTTTGCGACATTTAATTATATCAGTTTTTACTTAGTTATTATTGCTGGAGTAGAAGTTCTTGTTTGCAGATTCAAGGTATATGCTGGATAATATGCCAAGGTAGAGTCGGGTTTTATTCATTCCATCTTCGTTCGTAAACTTTGTTTTTTTTTTTCTAGATTGTTGAATTCATTTGTTGTGCTTGAGATGCTTGTATTATTGTGATATATTATTAGGATACAATCTTTTGCATTGGTCCTGCTTCTATGAAATATAAGAAAAGGCTTGTTAATATTTCACTTGTAGAATAAGCCAATTGTAATCAAATTGTTCAGTTTATGTTGATAATCGGGAAGAGGCATTGGTATGTACAGACTTTGCTTATTTTTATATTCTTGTGATCAGATAAGGAATATTTTGTAAAATACCCTTTGGAATCAATTTGATGGGTTTGCCAATCAGCAAAACGCGTAATCGGGAATAAGCACATGAAAATAATTAGATATCCTATTTGTCAATTTATATGAACAGTGGTATCTTTGGAGGCAAATTTCTTTGCGGAAGATTTTTCAACAATTCTCCTTTTCAAAAAGACCAGTTCGCCAAAAAATTATAGGGACACTAGCCATTTTTAGCGTCAAGGGAGATTACTTCGAACGAATTCTTACACTAAGAGAGCAAATTTGACTGTTTGTTCGGGTTCAAAATAATTGTTTTCTTCCAGAACAAAAAAGCCTTTATACTATAAAACCTGGTACCGCATCCCATACTGACATTCAAAAATACTGTTCTAATACTGATTGCTGTAAACATCCTTGCTTCACTAAGCGAAACAAGTTTATCAACTCTATCAATTAAGTGGGATAAGTAATGTGTTTGATCGTATCTGTTTTTTTATCCTTCCGTTTTCTCGCCTTCCTGTCTGTCTGTCCAGAACATATTTCCAAAAGTTCTCAAATAATTTGAATGGAAGTCGATGGACAGCTGGGCCATAGGCTATGTGGTACGAGATAGTCCCTACGACAAAGGGTTAAATAAATAGATTGTTAGACAAATGGATAGGTCGATAGATGGAGAGAATAATGATTTGAATTTCAAGACAACCTGTGAGGGTCTTTAACAAATTTTATTTTTGACATCCAAAATGCAGAACGGAAGCAAATTGTAAGTTTAGGAATTTTATTTTGTTTAACAACTTGAAAATACACGATGCAATAAGTTCTTATGAAAAGGAGACGGATAAAAAAAAAAGCCAGAGTGTCTACCTTGCCTGTGGCCATAGGGCGTTGGTTACTTTGTCCCACAGAGCTCTTTTGGGATCCGTTGATTGTAGCGATGAAAGCATTTGTAATGTTTGCAAATACTTCAACAAACTTTCGATACAGCGTAGTATGCAATTAGCAAACCAGGCCTTGTTAACATCGAGTAGCTGTTGAATACCGTCGTCAGCAGGTCAGATTATCTTTATAAACATTTGATTGACATGTGTGCACTTTATTTGATCCCCCCAAAAGAATCTTCGAGACCAGTTTAAGTATCAGATGGTCAATGAAAAAATATTAATTTTCACTGTGTGAAATCTTGACATTTTTATGAACCAATTCAATGTCGTTTCGAAAAGAATATCCTTTCCAGCACCCACAACAATTTGTTGTATACCATCCCAGACACACCAACCGGTGATGGGTACACCGATTCGATCCACATCAACATGCTGTCTTCACCTCTACATCTGTTTTTCTACTAAACGTAATAGTGAAAAATGTGCCAAACTATCACACGCATTTCCTCCTGCAACACACTCCCGATCTGGGACGTTTCATGAGTGTTACAGGGCTTTCCTGTATATTCCATCTACTTTTCCTGTCCACTTTAGCGTGACAGAAAATTTACAAACAAGCAAAAAAAAAAGTGTGATGATTGCCATTGTAGGCTATGTTTGCTGCTAGAGCCAATCTGACTTTTGATAGTATTTCTTAAGCAGCTCGTTCAAGTTCAAAACATTGTTGATCTCTGGTTCGAAAAACAAATTAGTTCAGTAGTTGGTCAGCTTTTGTTATGAAAAAGAAATATGTCGGTAGTCAGTGGAAGATAGGTTGCAAGCAAGTCAAACTATTTAGTTTTATGTTGAGGCCAAAAAACTTACTGAAAGATTAAAGTCTTACATATAATCCGGGAGAGTAATTCTAAAGCAATATGAAAGTTTGTAGAAAAAAAGAACGAGAAAGGAGATGGGAAACTCCCGAGAAAGAGAACGAGATTCTCCAATCTTTATCTTCCGATTCCCATTTTAGCCCAGTTTATACCTATATTTTTAGTTTTTGTTTTGGAAAACAATGTCAGTAGACAGTCATGTGTATAAAAGATTGGTACCTGGCCAACTAGGTCAGTCGATTAGTAGGTACCAGCAATGGAATTTCTCCATGCAATAACAAAAATATACTCCATCGTCTCTTTCGGTCCTTTTTAGTGTGACAGAAAACCAACAGACAAGCAAACCAACGAAGAGGCGAACATAAAAATGACAATGTTTTTTATAAAATGAGTTTTGGTATTTGGCTCTGCCAGACAACATGTTGAGAATAAGAACATAACTGTCAAGATAGAAAATGCAAAACTCGACAAGGTAGACCACTACATCTACCTAGGACAGCAAATCTCCATGAGACCCTCAAAAGAGGAGGAAATCAAGCAAAGAATCACTTTGGAATAGCGAGCCTTTGGCAGAACAAACTCAACTTTCTAGAACAAGATGATCCCAATAATTATAAAAAGAAGAGTATACAACCAATGCATTCTCCCAATAGTCACTTATGGAGCTGAAATATGGAACCTAACCAAGAGACAGACCTGCAAACTGAGAAGTATGCAACGTGCGCATGAGAGAATCATGCTCACCCTTACATGGAGAGATCACAAGACAGCACAGTATATAAGGAAGAAAACAGGTGTTCATGACATCATAGAAACTATTAAAAAACTCAAATGGCAATGGGCAGGCCATGTTGACAACCAATAGACATCACGTCTCGCAGCATGTATCCCGAGAGATTGCATAAGAAACCGAGGCCGACAGAACACAAAATGGAGAGATGAACTGGACAGATTCAGGAAATACTGCCTCAGCAACGCCCATGATAGAGAATTGTGGCGAATCCTGGAGAAGGTCTATGTCCAACAACAGATGTTAAAAGACTGATGATGATGATGACTAATACTCAATACTTCTTGAACTGCTTTTTCATGTTCTAACGTACAGTTCTACGTATCATCAACAAAGACTACAAGTAGTGGTTCTGTAAAGATAAAATCATGCTACAGTCATCCGTAAGCAGTGCAACCAGTGGATGCAGCAAGAAACGACATATCCAAACAGCCACCGGGTTTGATATGTGCTTCAGATCTTCTCCTGCCTGGAGCAAGCTATCAGAAGCCACATTTTTCCCTCCAAACATTAAAAAAATTCAAATCAAATCACAGAAAAAATCACAGAAACTGAATTTTCAAGAATCAATTTTCGAACTAAATTATAAATCACAGCAGTGCTCCATTGGCCGACCTTACTAACCTAATTTTATATTGATTACGTACAAATTGAGGTAAAACTAATAATTCTTTACATCTTGTGACAAGAAAAAAATTCAGTGAACTCTGGAATTGAACGACGTAGAAGATTCATCAATTCAAACATCAATTGAAAGAAAGAAAAAATCAATACCATCAAAGAGCCAAATATAATTAGTTAGTTAATTATCGATTTCAATGGTTAAGAAAAAATCGATGAGTCAGTCGGGTCGCTAATGTTTTGAATTGACGCAAGCTGGTTTAACAATAAATGAGTAATATAAATAAGAAAAAAACTTTCTTTGGATGTGTTTACGTATCTCTATTAAACGCTTCTCGGTCGATTAATCCCATTCAGGCAAACAACAGAAAGAGGAAGAGAAAATGTGTGAGATCCTTAAAAAGAACATCATTTCTGATCAGCAGATGACGTATCAAGTATTTGTTTCTTACAATGTTGCCAAGTATCATGAGTTATCAATAGCTGGGACTGTCTTCAAAGATGGCTAAAATCGGCTGAAGTTTTTGATTTCCAGCTAACTTTCTAGCTAAAAATGTTACACATACTCATTCAAAGCTCGGATCTCGAATGAAATAACCAAACACAAAGACTCCTGGATAAATTACTGATATAAATTGTACAGTAACTTTAATTCGAACATCATCATCAAAATCAGCCTTTTTGCGTCCGTCGTTGGACATTGGATCTTTCAAGAATTCATCAAGCCTCTCTATCATGGGCGTCACCGAGCCAATACCTGTCTAGTTTGTCATACTATCCAATAATTTTTTTGCCCCTGTTTCGCATATGTTCTCTGTGGATCCATGTTGTGTGTTGTCATATCAAGACGTCGTCAGACATTCTAGCAATATGTCCAGTCTATTGTCATTTAAGTTTTCCGATGGGTTTTATGATATCCCTGGCTCTTAGTTTTCCTCTTATATATTGTGCCGTGTTGTATTCCCTCTGTGTGATGTTGAGCACGATTCTCTCATTTGCCGGTTGCATGGTTTTCAGTTTGAGGGTCAGTCTTTTGGTTAGTTTCCATGTTTCAGCTCCATGGGTGACTATTAGGGGACACATTGGTTGTATATGCTTTTTTGAGGACTAATGAGATTTTCTTGTCTTGGACTGGCTCCATCGAAATGTTGTCATCCTACAGTGATTCTTTGCTTGTTTTCTTCCTGTTTTTAGGGTTTCATTGATATTCATTGTTCTAGGTAGATGTAGGAGTCTACTTTTTTCAGGTCTGCATTTTCAATTTTGATTTTTGTGTCTTTGTCCTCAACATACTTGTTGTACTGAACATTGGTTTTTTTTGTGGTTCACGTGAAAACCAAACTGCTGGCTCTCTTCGTTCAGTTCATCTAGCATTACATTGAAATCGTGAAGTTTTTTTGCAAAAAGGACGATTTCGTCAGCAAATCTGAAGTTACTTAAGTTTTTGGCATCTAATTTGATTCTTGCATTTTCCCGGTCTAGGTCCAGGAAGATCAACTCGAGCTGGGCTGTGAAGGGATAAAGTTAGCTGATGTCGCTTTGTCTTACTCACTTTGGTAAAAAAGTTTTTAGGTACAGTTGAGTAAACTTATTGGCCTGTAGTTATTTAGAACTTTCATTATGATTGCAGTGCTCCAATCTCCTGGGACCTCACACCGTCTTATGAATAAGTTGAAAAGGATCGCTAGCTTCCCGATGATGACTATACCTGCTTTTTTGAGTAGGTCGATGGCGATGTTATCCAGGAGGCTGTTCTGTTTGTTTGATAGCTTGTTTTATCTCGCACAGAGTGACTTCAGGGAAATCTTCGAACTGGCTTGTTTGTGTTAATTGTCGTGTATCCCTTGTTTTAGAAGAATAGATATTTTTATTGATTTCTTGGGTGCATTCGACAATTTGGTCCTTATCTGTTGTCAGATCTCCATTTTCATCGCAAACTCTAGATATTCACGCTTTGCCCGTGCTCGGGACTTTTTTTTTTATAATTTCAAAGCCCCTAGCTTTTTGTGAATGTTTTCAATGACGGCTGTGGTGCATTTTCTTTTATTTTATCGTCGTTTCTTTTTGATGGTTCTGTTCAATTTGGTTGCAAAAATCTTTTCTCTCGTTGTTGTCGGTCACGTGATATTCTTGGTTTCCGCTGAGAGTTTACTGATGGTTTGTTTGCTCTTTACCTTGAAGATATAGGCGTTTTCTGTCAGAGAGGGGTCGTCATTTCGTGGTTGAGTTCGTTGATACTCTCTTCTGCTTCGGTTGTTCATTTTTTCAGTTTTGGCGTGAAAGGTGGAGTGAGGTCTTTTTGCAAGTGCTTTCAGTTTCTTGTAGGACATTAATCTGTGCTCTCTCTTTCTTGGTATCAATTTGATTTTTACATCTTATTCTGTAGTCTCTCGCTGCACTGATTTCATTCAGGACCTGGATGTCTTTCACTGCATTACTTTTGTCTGCAAAGACGTAGACGATTTCATCTTCGATTTTGTGATTTGGGTTCCTCCAAGTCCACATTTTGTTGCTCTTTTTCTCAAAAAAGCTGTTCATGTTTTTGAAATGGCAAACTGTTACAAAATTGACGAGATTGTCACAGCTTTAATTTCGTACTCTGTATCCGTACTTACCGATGCAAGAAAGAGAGAAAGAGAGAGAGAGAATCGAGTTTTCTCTTTGGTTGAATTTTTCTAAGGAGAAAGATTAAATTAATTTATAGTTGGTGCTTCGGTTAATGGCGACATTTGTGTTTTAATTATTGCTATTAACAGCATCATAAAAAAACAGCGTATAATTATAACAAGTTAAAACTCCTGACGTTTTTCATGAAACTGGATCAACTTTTTGAATGGGCTTGTGTTCATATCCTGATCAACAGATTAAAAAGTCTTTACAAACTCATTTCAAAAACATATTTGCAGGGCTGGGAGGGGGCTATGTATCAAAATGATATCATTTTCCTATGAAATCCCTAGACCAATCATAGATACAGACGGGTTAACTTTATATAGTGGAAAATACGCTTGGGAAAAGTAAGAGTCTGAACTTTCGATACATAACAGAATGTTGAATGTACTTTTCGGGAGTGTAGGTCAAAACCTAGATTTGATAAAAACGTCGAATTGATTACAAGGAAATAATATGATCATAAAATAATATAATAAGCAGTGAGATTTTTCAGTTTTCCTAGCTGTAATAATGGACTCTTTCACTTGAAGATAACAATTCAACTAAAAATATCTCCTATCTAACATTTGAAACAATTGACACCCAGGATAATATACATATATATATATATATATATATATATATATATATATATATATATATATATATATATATATATATATATATATATATATATATATATATATATATGTATATATATATATATATATATATATATATAAATATACATATATATATATACATATATATACATATATTTACATATATATATATATATATTTATATATATATATATACATATATATATATATATATATATATATATATATATATATATATATATATATATATATATATATATTACTGGCAGAAACACTAATTCCCCACTTTTTTCGCATTCAGGCTATAATGGGGAAACACATCATTCATATAAAATTAACGCTTAGTATCAATCTTTCAAAACGCATGAGCATCATAACAATACCAATAACAAAAATATCACAGCCATAATCTTACAAGAGTTTTAACAAATTCAAAATCTGTTTTTGTGTTCAAATAACATGAAGTATTCAAGATTCATTGCAATATACATCAGAACCATAATACATAATGTTCAAACTCCAAAATAGGAAAAAAAAAAGACTGAATATAGTAGGCCTGGAAATAATTGAAATATCGTCAATTGTTGATCGCAATTTTCACAACTTTTCAAGAATGGTTTGCTGGACATTTATCATGTCCGGCCGTTCATGTATAAAAGTTTCTATGATAAAAAAAAAAACTCATCTCATAAAAATCCAAACTAACCAGTTTACTTTTTCACAGGAAATAACTAATGCCAGAATAGCTGACAGAATCATTTTCGTAGTCCAGCCACTTAGGCTAATGGTCGATGAAGAGTTAAAAACTCTAGGAATGGGGTCTGGATGACGTTAATGGCTCTGCTGAAAACCAGCTTCATTTCATACTATAAATATTTATTTCGAACCGCTATTACAAAGAGGAGACACGGTGGTACTGTTTGCTCTAACTTGATGTAACTCGGTCAGGAAAAAATCCAGCCGTTATACAGGTTTCCGAATCAGAACCTGAATGTGACAAGATCTGGTGTTCCACGTGGCCTAACGGTTGACAACGCAAAAACTGGATCAACAAACCAAGTCCAAATCCCAACTGAGGCAGTTGATGTTAAATTCGTGCTAATGCCATGGGGAAAGGTACGATTCCACTCCTCGATGAAGGAGAGGGATAAACTGTGCTCTCTAGAGTTAGTATTGTCCTAACTATGGGTATGAAATGAGGTGTACTAGCTTTGGTTGGCAATCAGTCTAGAAGATGGATTACTCAAAATCGAGGAGATGAGACCTCAACGGAGACTGACTCCAGTTCTTTTAAAAGGTCAGTTGCGAAATTACAACTGGCTGCCAATGCTATAAAACCCAGAATGACTTGTTGTACGTTATTTGGCAAGAACATGGGGACCACCGAGCAATTCTCCCAATGAGCAATGTCTCGGAGGAAAGTATATAGCATGGCACCCCGAAGATCTACTAGATCATGGGTTAAACTGGAATTAGAACTGATGATATGTGTATAAAACGCTTATCAGAGGAAGTCTCATTATCATAAATACAAGATACAGCTTTTAATGTCAACACAGCTATATTTTCAGTTGGGATAATTTCTAACTGACACGTGCCAAATTGTCAGTCAGGATAACACTGATGAAAGCGATGGGGATAGGTGTACTCCAACGTCTACTTCAAGTAGGTTTTTTGACAGCAATTAATTGCATCATTCAGCCTGCTTCAGTTAAGTTGATGCTGAAGGTAAGATCAAACTAATATGAGGATTTGTTATGACCGATATCAAATTTAGCATTAACTTTTGAAAATATTGATATCATCATTCAGGCTCTACCATACGTTTTCTATCCTCGGCAGGAAGATTTTTCTGACATCAGAGGTCTTAATTCGTAGTTTTTTGCAACGTTATTTGGTTTTACTGCGGATAAATGAGGTCAGCATTTTCTTCTAAAGGCATTTCGAGCATCAAATGTCTGTATCAATTTTAGGTACGTTGCTCTGTTTTTTTTAGACTTCCAACACGTTGGAATATTATCGTGATTGAGTTGTTTTAATTTTTCGGGGTATGATAGTTTTCCTAATTCAGTATGTTTTCGATGGCTCCAACAACAGCCAGCAAGATTAACCTGGTATCATTGCTATAAAACGTACCTCCTGATACATTTTATATGGTTTACTCATAAATCATACCAGAGAAATTTGTGGATATACTTTGATTTCTATCAAGTGATGATTTTTCCAGGGAAAATGATGCATTTATTTACCTGGAAGATTCCATGGTTTCGAATGGGGGTTTAAGGTATATTTTTCAACAAAATCCTTACCCTGAGCGGAAGTTTTACGGGTTGCAAACGAAGGAATTTACCTTTACATTAGTGGATGTTTGTTCCGTTTCTATTGCCAAAAGTCAAGAGAACTTTTTGTATGATTTTATGTAATCTTAAAAATGCAGAATGAATACCGTATTAAATTATGTATAATTCCAGTAATTAGATATAAGAAATCAGAATCATAGTTTTGGATGGATTATGCTCAAGTAGGAAAAAAATTGTAACATTTTTACAATAACATGGGGAAAAATGCAAGCGGAATTTTTGTCTGTATTATATAGGAGATTAAGTAAATTTGAAAAAAAATTTAACTCTACTTTAAATCAAATTGAATTAATTTCACTTCATATTCAGATTTACATTTAAACTAAAATTTAACAAAGCTATCTGAAATGTTAACAAATTTAAAAAAAAACAAACAAAAAAACACAGAAGAACATCATCTACGCCTCAATTTAGGCTGAGACTGTTCGTTATCTCTAGACCCAGAATAGAAATAAATACAACAACAAACCAGTGAAAACTAAGATACTGAGGGCGGTAGCCCTGAGACATTTAACGACTGGATACATCCATTGCCCGTAGCTATGAATTCGGTGAAAATGAAAAAACCAAAGGCAGTAGCCCCAAGACATATAACGTCTGTATACTCTTCACTACCCGTGGCTATGAAACACCGTGTGCGTTTTGGGGGGTCGTACCATATAAAATGATCACATATATCACTGATTTTTAGCTGAAAAAAGTTGGATTCTTATTATATTCAAAATTGCATCGTACAACAGTAAATACAATAATCTCAACATATAATAATTACTAACGTGCAGATGTCTTCTGTTACTCTAAGGAAAGCAACTGACGTTGTAAAATAGAATTTCATTCATGCAACTGACACGGTAAAAAGAAATAATGACCGAATAAAAATAGTGAATTAAAAGAACAATAATAGAAAAAGTAATCAAAACAAAAAACAAATACACCAAGCTGCAGTGGGATCAAACTCACTCGATTATTTTAAATCGAAAAGGTAAACGAAACAGAATTCATTTATCCATACAATATTATTTCAAGACTACCGGTACTGTTTAAACTCTTTTATTAGTAATCACTATGAATGAGATTTGCCAAATTTAGCAAAACGAATCGACCTGACGTGGGCTTTGAAAATAGGAGTGAATCTGCTATCAGTATTTGCGTACGTCACTGTGTCACCATTACTTGGCATGATGTCGCCGGTTAATTGTCTGGTCATTGTCATCCAACATTGTTGATATATACAAAAATAAAGTCTAAACGCAGTAGCAGGTGTTTGGAAGACAGAAAAGCCTACTCAGCCAAATGGACAATCTTCCACTTATCTCGTAAGCAAGGAAGAAACAAAGAATACACATACTCAGCCTAATGGATAATCTACCACTCTCCCCATAAGCTAGAAAGATAGAAAGAAAAAATCTACTCAGTCCTATGGTTTATGAGCCACTGGCTTCGAAAGCGAGATTAAAAGAAGAAAAAGCCAAATCAGTCAAATGGTTAATCCACTAGCTACCTCAAAATAAAGGGAGAAAAAGAAAGATAGTAAGAAAAAGCTTCCGTTATTTAAACAACAGTGGAACGCTAGTCACTTTGACCTTCCATGCTAATCTGCCAATATGAATTGCCCAGACACGTTTTTGCAAAGAACGACACTTTTTGTCATGAAAGAATGATATCTTTTGTTGCAGAAAATCAATGTTTACAGAAAAAAAGCTTTTGATTTTGGAAAAAAATTAAAAAGAATCCCTAAAAACGTAGACAGCACCACCCAAATTTCAAACTGGAAGAGTACTCAACTTTCAAGTCATTTCCGTTCCAAAAAAAGGTGACAAAATTCTACAAAAAATGCAGTTTTTAATGATTCCTTGATTTTCTTAAATCTATCATCTCTCTCACTTTCCTAGGAATAGATATGCAAAAATGAATTAGTCATTGTTTGTATGGTGAGATAGAATATATCTTCTTCTATTCTACAATGAAATAATATAAAATATATTCAGAAACGTGAAGTTTGCGACCTTCAACTCTACTTATTGAATGAATATAATAATGAATATCCTTGGTTTATATTTGAAACAAAACAAATATACGATTATTTTTGTGCAATTTTCAACCTTAAAAATGCAAATTCCCAGATATTTTCAGTATTCAAAAAACCAGTAATGAACTCTTCACAAAATTCAGCATGCACAACACTTGCAACCCTGTTATATTTCATTGATCACATCGAAAAAATCTGACACAGACATGTCTGTTGCTAGAAACGTCATCGGTTGTGTGAACTTGAATTCATCAGTTTTTGGAAAGGTGATATTGTTTTGATGCGGAAACAAAGTCACTCTCGAGTTTGACAATCGTCAACGTAGTTCTCCAAGCTCACTGCAAAGTGAATCTTTATCACCTACGTCTACAAAATGCAATGAGTATCCATATATTTCATGGATGCCATCGTTTTTGACGACACGAGTAAACTAGTTTATAAATCGGAACAACAATGTTAATGCATGAACAACAAGTGTCTGGTGAACAGGTCCAATTAGCAGGGCAGAGAAGCTTGTATTTATCACTTTTTTGATAACACTTCCTTCCGGACAGACAGCCCGATGGGAGTTCCGTTTGACACTTGACTGGTTTAGATAGATTTCTTTCCTGTGGTACTAGGTTGTATTTATTTTATTTAGTAAGATATATTTTGCTTTTAGCTGTCCGGATTCTGGTTTCACTGCAACTGGAAGTTTACGTTGAACAAGATTGGTTCTTGTTTATTGTCCAGAAAGATAGCACGTACAATATGGACTTGAGTGTTAGGTGTAGCGTAAACAATGAATAAACGGAAAGAGATTGCAAATTGAATATCTCACCCAGCTACAAATTGAATGCTGGCCAATAGATAGATAGATAGATAAATGAAAACTAACAGAAATACGACACCAGGATACATATAAGAATGTTCGCAGAAAAAAAAAGCTTCCATCTGCCATGCTTCAAAATAATCTAACAGGCAAGTTAGAAGTAAAAACTGATTATATATATATATATATATATATATATATATATATATATATATATATATATATATATATATATATATATATATATATATGTGTGTATAATGCACCACAAAACATTGAAAAAGTTGAAAAGGTCGAATAAATTTATCATCTAGAAAATTCCACTCTCTCTCAATATATATATACAGAGAAGGGGGGTACATTGTTAAAGATAACAGATAAACCCAATCTTTTTAATTATTTGATGATTTTTTTTAGTTCACTTACAAACTTTCTATCCATGTCGTCGAGGTATTCTTAAAAGTGTTTTAAAATTGGTACATCTAGATCTCTCAACCATCATTGAGCATTTTCAAGAAAATACGATAGTAGTATTTAAAGAGTAATTAGTATGATTTCGTGCTTATATTTTGTGTGTTGTTACTTTTAACAAGCGAGATCATAAATAAATCCGTGACCGAAGCTGAGGCAACGTGCAGACGATTTCATTTGCACGCTTGAACCCTCGAAACGTTCATGCTGATGTCAAAAGATACCGTATTGATAAAAGGATGCTTTGTTTCATTAAGACGAGCTTTCATTATCAAATATCGTCAAACTCCAACAGAGTTGACTTTATTGTCGCAATCAGTCAGACGGTATATTGAGAGGGGAGATCAAGTAGCCACACTTTTATCGGCTATTCCATTATCATATTTGGACACATTGTTAATTGGCGATATCCCAGCTCGCCCAACAACCTATCAGAAATGGATCCAAGCCAATTTTTTCCCCTTTCCCTGATCCCAGTCAATTCAACGATCCTTTTACTCTGACAAAGACTGAATTCATCTCTTATACAAATTTATTTGTTTTTAATACACGCACACACACACGCACGCACATACATGTATATAATGAAATCAAGGATTTGTAACATAAATACGTTTATGTTTCTGTCCTGTTTCGGCTTTTTTAGGCGAATGATTTGATTCAATTTAGATCCTCATTCAGATTGTTTTTGGTGGTGTGTCAATTTTTTTAGGTCGGAGAACCTTCCTTTGATTCTGTTCATATATCTTTTTCTTTTTCTTTTTCTTGTTTAGTTGTTGGTAACTGCTTGAAATATTTTTCTGTTTTACATAATGGAGATAATTTACTGTCTGGTAGTCATAAATAGCAGGAGATCAAATAAACACTTTCTTTATCAGTATATTGTTGGAACTTCAGCTCTTTGTGAGATGTTTCTTCTCCGAAAGTATTTTATTATTACTTTAATCAGTTTTCCTGTGTTAGGGTTCATTTTTACATGACCTCTGTCGTTAGTTTAATAGTTTTATCTATTCTTGGTTTGGTATGTTTCTTTACATCTAAGGTGATTAAGAAAAGATGACTAGGTTTTTGTTCAAGTAGCTAGAGGTATGAAATAATATTTTGAATGCTGACAGTAATGCTGATTCTACTATGGTTAATGATAACTTGGAGTATAAGATAGATATGGTGATCAATTTTTCTATACCTGTCTGTTGGGTATTAAATCATTTTTTGATTGGAATCTCGAGTGGTGCCAGCACTTCAATGCATTTCATTTTTTCTATATAATAATTGTTGTGCTTTTTTTGTTTTTTCTATTCGATTTTCAAAAGGTGACGATTTCAAATTGCTCATACGTAACATGGTGTTTCAATGTCCTGGTATATCCGTGTTTGTTTTTATATTTTCAATCTTACTGCAGTTGTGAAGCTGCTATCTGTTAGTCTCCAATAATATATAAACAGTGCGTACTGTTGTTAGACTTTTTTTTGCAATTGATGATATACATGTGTTTGTGTAGCGAATCCTTTAATTCATCATATTCTCGGCTTTACTCTTAATTAATTTGATATTTAATGCTGAAAGCATCAAGCAGTTTATGAAATAAAAGCATCACACATTGCATCATATTATAGTATATTATATTGTTTTTCTGATTTGTATTTTATGTATTAAAATTCGTTATAAGTCAAGTGCTAGACAACGTTGTTTTCAATCTTATTCCATGACGACCATGACTATGTCTATAGGCTGCTTTCCCATCGTTTGTTACTACTACGGCTGCTGTTCCATGAGCAAAAATGAGTTAATACTTTGCTCTGTCCGTTATTGTTATTTTTTGTCAAGTGTCCAGCGCCATCTAAATTTTTGTTGCCAGATTATTTGTATATTGTTCACCCTGGTTCACTATTTAAACTACTTAGAACTTTTCTATTCCTTAGAATTATCCCTAGCATTACTCTTCCCATAGCTGTTGGTGCTATTTTGGGTTTGCATCATATTACTTCATTAGTCTCCATGTTTGTAACTGTACGTAATAACTGGTATTATTGGTATTATGCTTTCATTATAGCCAGGGTATTCTCAAATAGTGACTGCAATATATATATATATATATATATATATATATATATATATATATATATATATATATATATATATATATATATATATATATATATTCAAGGCGAGGTGACACAATTTTCACCTGGATACATGGAGAAAGAGAGAAGAAAATGAAAGAGAAAGGTTCTAGTATTTGAAATCATGTTATGACTTCAAATTCAACTGATGATTGTAGACCCATATTTTGACCACTGATACATGAAACTTGAAGTTGTGATTTAAAATTTTATTATTACAAAAGCCCTGGCTGTACAGACATAGAACACTCTATTCGTATGATTCACAATGATGTAATAATACATATAATGCTCTCAAAATTAACTGAGTACTCTATATAAAATTTTACCACACCAAGCAACAAGTACAAATTCGAGATCAACTTGTCTTTCAAAATCATATCCACGCCAACAAACCACAGCTACAATATTTGTCAAAATGGACGAGGCAAAGAATATATATAAGATGGAACCTGAGCAGTACTAAAAATAATGAAAGTAAATATAACTAAAGTATACGAAACCCACCAGAAAACACTGAAAACCTTATAAACTCTGAAGCAAAAAAACAATAGCAAGAAAACTAAATCTAGAAGATAGAATGAGCACTCTGCCAAAATCACAAGCCCACATAACTCTAAAAGACCATTAGAAAAACTTCAGATCTTTAACAACATGTACACTGATCAATTCTACAAAAACAGAGAATTGGGAAAAAATAAAGTCATCAATCAGTGGAAGGGCCCATGAGACTTGACGGATTGGTTCAACAACATTACAGAGAGGAAAAAACCCAATGCAAATCTATACAGCTGGACATAAAAGAACTTTACCTATCCATAGCTGAAAGCATAATAGTCAATGCAATGACACTATGGAACAACACATAAAGATAAATAAACAAAACCAACAAATGATAAATCACGATGTTGTCCCACGACAACAAAGGATGGATAGAGAAAAACACCAACAGCTCTGACGTCGGGATCTTACGAAGAAACATCAGAACTAGTAAGTATATATGCATATCAAACGTGCTAAAGTGCATCATAATCCATGAGAGAATAGGGTTCTACAAAGTAAACGACCTCATTGTACAGGGAAAAAAGAAACAACCAAAAATCAGACAAAATGAGAAAATGACGAGGATCCAAAATAGAAATAGCAACACAAGTCAAAACAGGAAACTTCCTTGACCGAACATTGAATCTAAATAAAAGCCAATATAAGCCATGTAGAAAAGATTATGATCCATTGATATGCATACACATTTCATGCAATCACCCGCTGTTCATAACAAAACAAATGTCCTGAGGAATCAGCAGGAGACTAACAGATAATTGAGCGGATGAAAAAGCATTCAACAACGAGAGACAGCTATGTGATACAGCATTCGGAGAGAGTTGATTTACAACAAAACTAACATACAGAATAAACACTAAAATAGTTTTTCTCAACTTAATACTGGATCAAGAATTACGAAAACTAAAAAGCGTTATCAAAATAGATCTGGAGAGCAAAACCCCTATCCAAAAAACTAAGCAAGCCACTGCATTTAACAACGCAACAAAAAGATGTATGCTCAGCCCAGAAGAAAAGCTCGCAATGATATTACATTGAGGCAACGACCGACTTTTAAACTAGATAAATTAATTAATGTAAAAGTGCAAACATCAACACAAGTCACCATTATCATCAACAAAAGTCTTTCAGCGCCTCTTGTTGGGCATAAACCTCCCCAAAATTTGCAAGACCTCTGTAGGAAAAAACAAGAAAAAGACAAAATAATAGCAATGACAATGTTTATGACTAACCGTCATTTTATTCAGGATTCAAAAAACACATGATATAACACAGGGAAACACCAAAAAATAACTGATATATATATATATATATATATATATATATATATATATATATATATATGATAAACAAACAACTAAAGAAATGATCCATATACAAATGTGATGCAACAATGAAAGAATACGATGATTATATTCTCAATTCAAAATAAGGAAGCACCAACTAAAACGGACACCAACCAGCAAATATCAACGAAGACAAAATACTGAACCTACATACATATAAAAAATAAACATAAACGACGTGAAAATAGACATAGATACGAATCTTTATAAACCAAACCATTAGGATTAAATTGATCTGGCAATCAAAAGAAAAACATGAGGATCATAACAACATGAAGATAACGAATTCAGGCATATCGGAACCATGATGTGATATACATATAAACAAGTGTCTATAAAAGAGGTATAATCAAGTATATATAATACAACAAAAAACTACAAAAATCGATTTTACATTTTTCAAATCGGTAGGAAACAAAAAAGAAAAAAAGAGCAATGAAATAGCAAAATAGTACAAATACATAGCCAAAAAGTAAAATAACTCTGGGTACATAAAGACATATTAAATGAAAGTTCCCAAAATACATTGAATTACACACAAAGTAACTATCCCATAGACACAATCTAATACTAGTAGATACACACAAAACCAACATATACGTTGACATTGACATGTATATACTCACATGCATTTATATATATATATATATATATATACATATATTTATATATTTATATATATATACATATATATATACATATATATACATATATATACACATATATATATGTACATATATATATATATATTTATATATATATATACATATATATACATATATATATATATGCATATATATACATATATATATATATATATATATATATATATATATGTATATATATATATAAATGTGTGTGTGTGTGTGTTCGTGTACTTACATAATCATTATTTTGACTTTTTTCTGTTTGTTTTTGGAGCTATGATAATTGACTCTACAGCTTAAAAGTTACAATCGTCAATACAAATATCTCCAACCCACCATTTGAAACAATCGATTCCCACATTGAAACAAGTACAGTGAATCCTTTTGTTAAGATGATAAACTTAAACAAATTCAATATATATATTCCCTTAGAAATTCATCATATGTATATATATATATATATATATATATATATATATATATATATATATATATATATATATATATATATATGAACAGCACGACTGTTTTTGTCTGTTACAATCCATTTTTCTGAAGGCAAAATTTTGCTGATAAAAGCATCTCTCATCCACTATTTTAGGCAATGAACACAAGTTAAATAACTTCAGTCTCATGTCTGATTTTTCATTTGTGATTACGTATTATGTAGAGCTTTCCTTGTTGATGCTATTAGATTGTTATGAGTAAGAGAAAAAATTATGTACAGAACTCCAAAGGCTGAACGGGTATAATTTGAAGATGCTTTTAACAGCCAAAAAAGGTTTAATAAAAAATATGAAGATTTATATGGAAATTTAATGTGATCGTGGACATTTCTTTTCTTTCTTTTTATCCATATACGTTTTTCATATGTATATATACGCACTTGCACACCCACGCGCGCGAACAGACCAGTTTAGATCAATAAACACAGCCTGTCACGTAGTTATTGACTGAATTGTTACCTGAAATTCAACAATTAGACAACGGGTATATTAATGCATCTACCTGCGCGTCGTATCTCCCTCTCCCTCTCTATTTCACTCTCTCTCTCTCTCTCTATCTATATATATATATATATATATATATATATATATATATATATATATTATGATATCCTGCATTTGATTGGGTTTATTTTATAAAGTACTTGATATAATCAACATTAAAGATTTAATCGATTGAGAGTAAAACTTGGAATACAATTAACAAAAGGATTTGCAACACAAATATGTTTGTTTCTGCCCTGTTTGGGCTCCTTCAAGTAGATTTGACTTGCCTGAAGAAGCCCAAACAGGGCAAAAATATAAACGTATTTGAGTATCAAATCTTTACTTCATATATATGTGTGTGTATTTGTGTGTGTGTGTGTGTGTGTGTATTTGTGTGTGTTTGTACGAGTTTGTATTTTCTATACAAGGGGACACTAATGTGAGTGTATTTGTGAGTGTATTTGTCTTTTGGATGTTTGGTGTATTAACACTGAAGCAAAGTATAGGCCAACTTTTACTGATTGTAAATAGATACACACCTAATTAAAACTCAATAGGAAAACAGAGAGAGAAATGAGAAACATAAATAAGTCACGTCTTTTTTTTTAACATTCCCACGCGAAATTCCTGAACGAACCAAACAAGATATTTCGATTCTTACAACATAACAGCAAAAACTTTAGGAGTGCCATTTCTAATTCAGGTCAAGAATTTCGTCAAAAATGTTAATAGGAATAGTCATGGCAGCAAAATTAGCCATTTTCCGGTTAAACCAGATTGTTTTGTTTTTCATTTTTTTCAAATCAAGCCGGTTCAAATGTGCAAAAAGTGAAAATCTTGACTTGATGAAAATAGTTTCTACATTTGAAAGAACGGGAGCGAGCAATTTTTATCACTAATTTTTTCTGGGGTCTTGGTATAATAGTTATTCTATCCTATGAACGGACTTCAAATATATATATATATATATATGTGTGTGTGTGTGTGTGTGTGTTAGTGTGTGAGGGGGTACATGTATGTATGTATAAGAGTTTTAGCTGTAAAGGTAGCTAGAAACGGAGAGAAATTGGCTGATTTTTATGTATGAATAACAAATCATATTTGACACTAAAAATGATTGAGGATTTTGCCTCCAGTGAGAGTCCAAGCCTTTTTGAGGTGACTGGCCTTTTT
Organism: Thysanoteuthis rhombus; assembly: GCA_963457665.1. NCBI lineage: Eukaryota > Metazoa > Mollusca > Cephalopoda > Oegopsida > Thysanoteuthidae > Thysanoteuthis > Thysanoteuthis major. The sequence goes on from OY735200.1 coordinate 5,105,350, forward strand.
ACTTCAAAGAAGGTTTTTGCAAGACCAATACGACGTTCCTTTGTATTCACTTACTCTTCATTGTTTTGTGGGCGTAAAGCGAGATACTGGATTTACTTGATTCAGAACCGGATTTTTCTCTTATGAACTGCGCCACAAACAAGTAATGGTCTTCTGGCCACCCAGCAAAAAAACAAAAAAAATTAAATAATACCCCAGCATTATTTCACTGCTTAGACTGAGTCGTTGGTGTCCAAAAATGGACAATGATTAAAATAGCGTTGGATTATCTAACAGGCATTTGATTGTTACTTATGCATTATTGTTGGTTTTAATAGTAAGGTAAAGGATGATTTGCAAAGCTAACTATTTAGTTGTTGTGTAATCTGACGCTCTGATCTATGGTACCTGATAATCTGACCGAACGTTTAAAATGATCTGACTCCGTGACTGCTAAGTCAAACGTGAATAGAACTATATCATTACGCTCTATCAAGAGAAACACAATATTTTGCATTGTTATGAAAAGATATGAATGTTATTCAGAATCTTCGAAAAAAACAAGCATGAACCAACACAAATTAGGGGACAATTAAGCATAAATTTTCATTGCTAATTCCTCTGCCTCACAGAAAAACTATGACATTGGGCGGTTAAAATAAACTGAAAACGTTAAAAATAAGGAGAAGCAAATGTTTAGATTTTCAGCCTCCGAATTCAATCCTTGTTTGTACGTGAGAAAAATACATAGCGAGCCAGCCGGAGGAACTTCAGAACTGAAGAAACCTATGTCAACAGTTTTGGTGACAGTTCTGATTGACGGTTTCTAACAAAAGCTGTAATTATAGAAAAATCGAAACATCGTTACTTCCCCTACTCCGCAGCTATATACGAATGGATCTCCATTCGATATTGAGTTAGCGTATGGCGTTTGCAAAAGAATGCGGTCTTCAAGTGCTATTTAGTTTGACAGGTTTCCACCATTTTTCTGCTAGAACTGACCGATTTCTTTTAACAATTTAGCCAATAAAAATCTTTTAAAAAATGGCTTG
>OY735200.1:5108880-5116380 GCA_963457665.1 Thysanoteuthis rhombus
GATGGATAGTTAAGAGAGTACTGGCTCTGTGATGCCAACGGAAGAGGAGTCTGACGAATCTTGGAAAAGGTCTATTTCCAACGACAGTCGATAAAGGCTACTGTTGCTATTGATAATGATGATGACAGAAAAGACATCGAAGCTCCATTAAATGGCAAACAAGTAAAATGAATGTTTGTGTGTGTTTGGGAGAGTAATAAAAAGTTAAAACGTGAGAGTAATGAAAGAGTGCATACCCCTGTCAACTCTAGCTAACAACTGGAAGTAAATAAGCATGGAAGTCACGCCATAGAGACGCTGATTCGAACTTCACTGCGTCTAAATGTTCCTTTCTTTGGAAACCCCTTCCTTCAAAAGTTCCCACCTTTAAGAACCCTTTCCTCTGGAAGATATTTTATCAAACGCTAATATCATAGTACAATAAAATTGCATTTACGCAACTGGGGCGTGTTTGTCTTCTGACGTTAGAAATAGAATCCTATGTTCTGATTACGTAATAATAAAATGTCACTTGAGCGACATTAGATCTATAGGAATTAGAGGGGAGGCTCCGAGAAGATCGCATGAGGCGTTTGCTATGTCGATTTTCAGTCAGTTAATCAGTGAATGCGATCCTTGCATTAGATCCTAGCCCATCTAACAAGATATTTCTAAAAGTGGGGGGGGATATGATTACTGCAACAAGTACGAATATTCAGTTACTTTTCTTGGAGTTTAAATTCACTCGAGTGTTCGTTTTCAAACTTTTTTCATGCAAAATATTTTTTTAAATGTCCCAATCGAAAAACAAATGGCTGGATCTGCCTTAAAATGTTTTTATTTCTTGACCATGCTTCCATAAAATTTCATTGAAATTTATTGAAAACTTCAGGAAATATCGGGTGGACAGAGAGACAGGGGGATGGAAAGACAGACAAACGTTGGACACGAGTGAATGCATATACCTCTCTAATTATTTTAGCAGAAGTACATAAGATTGGTGAAACTAGTAATAAAGAAAACAGCTCTCAATGAAAAGTTTATTCACCCGAAGTGTTGTGATTAAAAAAAAAGAGAAGAATATCAAGATAAGCTAATGATAAAACAACAATAAAAAATGAAGATATTATCGACCCAGGGGTCGTGCTAAAAACAGCAATAATAAAATGGTCTAAGGTGAAATTGAATTTTAGTTAACTGAACAGTGTGACAATAGAGAATATTGCACTGAAGGCAGCAGTAATAAAATGAGAAAGAAAAAACTTTTGAAAAAAACAATTGTAATAATGAAGTGTGTCTCAGCCCAATAGAAGAAAAATATGGCTCTAAACAATAAATAAATTATGAGGAGTATAGTCAACTAGGGCGTTGTGATAAATAGCAACAATAATAAAGTGGATAAAAACTAAAACTAAGATAATTGTATTATGAAGAGAGTACTCAGTCGGGGTGATGGGTTAAAAAGAAACAATCTTAAATGAGGAAATATGAAAATAGAATCTCCGTGAGACCCTCAAAAGAGGAGCAAATCAAGCAAAGAATAACGCATAGTAAGCTCAACTTTCAAAAATCAGACAATCCCATTAATCATGAAAAGAAAAGTATACAATCAATGCATTCTCCCGATAGTCACTTATGGAGCTGAAACATGGAACATAACCAAGAGACATACCTACAAACTGAGAAACATGCAGCATGCGCATGAGAGAATTATGCTCAACCTCACATGGAGAGATCATGAGATAGAACAGTACATCAGGAAGAAATCAGGAGTCTGAGACATCATAGAAACTATTAGAAAACTAAAATGGCAATTGGAAGGCCATGTTGCAAGAATGGAAGACAACCGATGGACATCACAACTCACAACATGGATCTCCAGAGACCACATGCGAAACTGAGGCCGACGGAACAAAAGAAGGAGAGATGAATTAGACAAATTCAAGACGCCCATGATAGAGAACTGTGACGAATCCTGGGGAAGGTCTATGTCCTACGACGGACGTTAAAAGACTGATGATGATTATGAAAAATGTATTCACTCAGGATGTTGGGAGAAAAAATGACGATACTAAGATGTAGAGAACTAAAAATAAATAAAGAATTGAATTATGAAGATGATATCTACTCGGGGTATTGTTATAAAAAGCCACAATCTCTGATGGGGGAAACTAAAAATAGAATAATCGTATTATAAAAAGTATATTCACCCAGGGCGTTATTATAAAAAGCAACAAAAATGAGATATAGAGACTGACAATAAAATAATTGTATTATGAAGAGTTTATTCACCCAGGGTGTTATTAAAAATGCCACAAAAATGAGATAGAAAGACTGAAAATAGAATCATTATATTATGAAGAGTTTATTCACTTAGGGCGTTGTTATAAAAGGCAACTATAGTAAGATTGAAAAAACAAGAAAAATGATTGGATCATGAAGATTATATTACTCAGGGAGTTCTCAAGATAATAACAATAATAAAATAGTAGAAACTAAAACTAAAATAATTGTATCATGACAAGTGTTTTCACTCAAGGCGTTGTGATAAAAAAACGACAGTAATAAGACGGAGAAATTTGAAATATAATATATGTATTTTGAAGAGTATATTAATTTCCAACATTGTAATAAAAAGTAACAGTGATAAGATGGAGAAAACTGAATATATAGAATAATTACATTATGAATTTTATATTCACTCAGCTCATCGTCATAAAAAGCAACGGTAATAAGATGGAAAAAACTTTTTAAAAATAATTGTATTATGAAGATAAATTTTACCCAGGGCGTTTCGATAAAAAGAAAATATAACAAGATGAAGAAATTAAGGATAGAATGATTTAATGATGAAGTGTATATTCACTCAGGGCGTTGGGATAAAACGTAACAATAATGAGATAGAGAAAACTAAAAATAGGATAATTGCATTATGAACTGTATATTCACTTAGGGTGTTGTAATAAAACACAACAATAATAATATAAAGAAACTAAAAGAAGGATAATTGCATTATGAACTGCATATTAACTCAGGGTGTTTTCATAAAAGGCAACCATGATGATAGGGAGAAAACTAAAAATAGATAATTATATAATGAAGAGAATATTCAGCCAGGGTGTTGCGATACAAAGCAACAAGTTAACGTAGAACAATCTATTCAATTATAGTAATAATAAAAAAAGACATCAGCTTTGTCGTGGTAAAAAGTAGCAATGATAAGATGGAGTCAAAATAGCAATAAAATAATAGTAATGACAAAGAGTTCGTTGACCCAGTGTGCTGTAAATCTTTTCAATGAGTTGACTCCAACATGATAGAACGCTCTTAATGGAATAGGGAAGAATCAATAATTGATTTGTGGATTGTAAATGTATTACGATTACTTTTGCACTGATCGCCCCATTAAAACCTTTTTGTCAAAATGTCATTGAGGAGGAAAAAACGTGTAAAATAAAGAGGCCTCCATACAAGAGAATCAAGCTCTACTCTCACTTATATTCTCACTGAAGATTATTCGTGCAACTTTTCTACATTGTATATGTGACAACAAAAATTATCATATCAGAAAAAAAATAATTCTTTTACATAAATATTTTGATGTATTAGAACGAAGAAAGCTCCAGCTCCCACACAAATCATCGTAGTAATGTAAGACTTGTCAGTTTGGCTCAGTCAGTAAAAGGACAGCCTATTACCAGTTTGTCGTTTCAATATATATCTGTTTGGTTTAACGTGACGAGACAGATAAACAGCAAAGAGTTTACTCTTCTGAATTGGGTGAAAATTGTTCTTGTAGTTATGGTAGTTATGATAATTATGGTAGAAAAACCAAATCAGCTGCAACCTCTGACTTGGACTAGATTTTGACAATAATATTCAACTGCGTAGGTGGAATTGCGTATTAAGCAATTTTACCGATTTGACAAAGATTAATTCCTACAAAACAATTAATTAAGTTTCAGTACTTCTTGTTCACGGGGGGGGGGTCGGTCTCACTTAAAGTTGTTAAAGTTAAAATCGTGGTTTCGTTGAACTCAATCATGACGTTAATGGGAAAATTGGTGACGTCGATATTCGCTGTAGTCTTCTTTTTTGATGGAAAACAGTCGTTTTTCGTCTATAAAATCATATGTCTACGGTTGACAGCGAATTCTACCATTTCTAGAACTACTAATAATCTAAATACTATTATATTTTCCAACTAAATCTGATATCCACTCGACATAAGCCGACAGAAGTGGTGATGATCGGGCTGCACCATTTATCCAAATAGGGAGAATCTACCGATTTCGAAAATCAGCATTCTGAAATCTTTTTTTTTTTTTCACTTGAAGAGTACCTACAATATCGGTAACTATCGAGTTAATCCCAAACAATTCCCCTCCAAAATTACAGACCGTACACAATTCATCCCCTTATACAATTCGCCTCCGACACTTAACCATCAAACAGTGGATCAGAGGAAAATTCATCTCCGACCTAGTTTAACAATATTAATATCTGCAATGAATTAATCGTAAAATTCCTATATCCTATATTCATTACAAGAAACTAAATCACCCTCGTTTTGTTGTCAACCAAAACTGTCAACAAATGTTTCTCCAGTATTTAAGTTGGTCCAGCTGGTTGGCTATGTACATAGTTATGTCTTTTACGCACCAAAGGAACTAGAGGGATGAAATTCTCAACATTCAATCTTCATTGAGTATTGAAAAAAAAACTTTTATTCGTTGTTTTTTCAAACCCTAACCCGAATTTTTTTCAGTAGGGGTCCAATTTATAATGTAAGTTTATGGTAAAATATTCACTTTTTTGCGTTAGCTTGGTTTTAGGAAAAGTGGTCAAGCAAGAGATGAGGAAAGTATTTTATTTATTGATCACCCTAATTTCAATTTTTTGATTAATCACTCCTAACACTGTATGCTGCTAAAAGCGTTTGGTGCGTTTTGACTGACTAACCAGACCTGTTCTTAATCTTTTTTTTCGTATGAACTGTACATGAGGATATATTGTTGCGGATGAATTGTATCTGGTGAAGTGTTAGTGATGATATGTTGCGAGTAAATTGATGCAAGTGAATTGTTGCAAGTGAAATGTTGCAAGTGAATTGTTGCAAGTGAATTGCTGGGGATGAATGGTAACGGGTGAAGTGTTGGTGATGAAATGTTGTGAGTGAAATGTTGCAAGTTAGTTATTGGGGACGAATTGTTACAGATAAAGTGTTAGTGATGAAATGTTGTGAGTGAAATGTTGCAAGGGAATTGTTGCAAGTGAATTGTTGGGGATGAATTGTAACGAATGAAGTGTTGGTGATGAAATGTTGCGGGCGCATTGTTGCAGGTGAATTGTTAAGGATGAATTGTTACGGGTTAAGTGATGGGGATGAATTTTTGATAACCATAAAACTTCCGCTAGAATTTATATTTACTAAGCTTAGTTTAGTACGGCACAATGTTAAAAGCTTACGGGATGATTGTGTTACGCCAGTATTTCAAGAAGGTCTAATCTGCCTGCAATGGAAAACTGTTTTGGGACTACAGCTATCACACCCACTAACCAGGCTGACGGCTCTCTCAATTCGGTGGTTCTCAACCTTTATTTTGTGACGGAACATCGAGGAGTATATTTCTAAGAAACATGACATAAAGACTCATTCTCTAATAGAATACGGAAAATATGAATATACAAAAGTAAATATTTGACCATAATCTTGATATAGAACACACACTATTCCTTTCATCCGTCGCAAAACTTCAGAAATCTCACAAAATTTAGTGATAAAACTGCTAGAATGGCAATTGTCTAATGGGAGCAAAACAGCTAAATACCCATATTTGACTGGTTCAAGGCTATAAAAACATGTTTATGTATTTGGAAAGTAATAAACAGCTCACTTTAGAACCTCAGTTCTTCTCGAATCCAGTGTTGCCAAATATGATTCGTTTGTCACAGTTAAATTGAAAATAGCGAAGAAAACAAAAACGGTCTAAATATGAAAACTAATGCAATTTTGTTCGCGAAGAAAAACAGATGTTACACTTTGATCTCCATGTACAGGCTGCAAAAAAAATAAAATCCACCATTGTATACATGTTGGTAGCATTTAACTCACCACGTTTGCTGAATTAGGTAAAATAGTTTCCATGTCCGTAAGTAACAAATTTCATTATATCAAGATCCATTAAGTTTAGAACCGCATGAAGTTGAATTACTTTTCAATGAGACCCCCGGACAAATTATTGATAAAAAGTTAGGTTTATTGAACTCGCCAAATTTAATCGGCTACTGCAGATATTTATCAGCTAAATTGAACAAAAAAATCAAGAAGATCTGACTGGAAAAAAAGCTAATTTGGCCACCATGTTGAGAATTACTGTTCTATCGTAATCCTTGGTAGAATGTTTTATCTCGTTTGTTCTGGTTGCTGCTGCTGCTGCTTCTGACTTGATGCAGTTTCTTGTAATCAACTTTCCCATTATTTGTTGACGTCATCTATCTGCCCCAATTAGCTCTTCGTTCATTTCCTCTTTTACTAATTGGTTAAATTCATTTCCTTCTTTAACCCAATTCTTCCTTTCCTGTAGGTCCCTCCCTCTCTCTCTCTCTCTCCCTCTCTCTTTCTTTCCCCCTCTCTTCAAAGCTTGTACTCGATATGCAACAGTCTACTGATTGCCCGAGTCATAGAGAGCTGAATTGATTTAAGTACTAGCAAACACTCCGAGTGTGTATACCTTTATCAAGGCCATACACAGACTAAAAGCCGAATGAAAATTAGTTTGTACGTAGCTATGATGAAGGGAACGTAATTGATTTTCGGTTTTTCGAATTCCAGATTATTGTTTACCCCTTTTGAGTACGTAAAAAATACATCCTGATTGAAAACAAATTCCTTGAACTGCCTTAAAATTTAATCAACTCTCCTTTGGCCATGGTCTACTCTTCCACGAAATGTTTTTGGAATTCATTCAGAACTTTGGGGGGATATTGTGTGGGCAAACAGTAGGATATGAGTTGATATATAACTTTTCCGGCTCTTTCATAATTTCTAAAATGTCGTAACCTTATGCAGAACTAGGGCAGGGTCTGTTCCGGAGGTGCATTTTTGGGAGTGGCTGGACCTTATAGACTGCACAACAGTCTGCCATACCTATCGTTTAAAACATTTTTCCATTGAAACTAAGGCTTTGAAGTATTTCAGTCACTTCTTTGTGGTGTTACCAATTTGTATGTTTTATATGTAAACTTAGATCTCTCTGAACAGCGAAGAATCAAGGGAGAAAATTTATAGAAAATTATGAGGGGATATCTATTATCTGTAATCTTATCAATTCTTATAAAATTTTTCGAGAACCGCAGATCCAAAAAGCACCAAACTTTGATTCGAGTTTTGGTATCCGGCAAATGTCAATTTCATACAAGCACCAATTGTTGAGTAATCGCGGTGTAAACACACACACACACACACACACACACACATACACACACATAAACAGATATTACTTCAACTGCTGTTAGATA
>OY735200.1:5118880-5123880 GCA_963457665.1 Thysanoteuthis rhombus
AAAAAAGGGATAACCAATCGCCAGGAGAATGCGTTACTGAGAGGACAAGGCTGTTTTATGCATATCATAAATGCTCTGCATTTTTTATCATAAAATGCATTGCAAATAATTTCAGTATAGAAATAGTGTAATTAATTACACAACAGAAATGTAATGGAAATCAGAAAGTTATCGTGAAAATTCAGCTAACATTTTTAACTTAACAAGAGAGTTATTTGTACTTGACTTGGGTTGATCTAAAAAAATGTGAATGGAAGAAGGGGCTAATACTAAGAAATAAGAGGATAGAGGGCTAAATTTTTTAAAGGCTTTACGTTAGAAAAAAAGGGGTTAATCTCCAAAAACAAAGTGGACCTTGTGTTAACAAAGAAGAGGGTTGATGTTAAAAACAGTGGAAAGATTAAAAGAAGAGGAACAGAGATAAAAGTCGGATCGTGATGTTGAAGAAAATAGGGATAATGTTTAAAAAAAGGTGGAGAAATGTTTATGAGAAATGGTTTAAAGTTGAAAAAAGGGTCTAACGTTCAAAAATTTGGCAAATAGTAGAGGAGATGTGTTGAGGGCTGGAATGTTAAAAAGGGACAAAATTTCCTCCTCAATCATGACCGAAAAGGAAAAAAAGCCCTTCTCCATATTGACCTTCAAAAGTTGAAAAAAAAAAGATTTTCCCTATATTTTGACCCTAAAACTGTAAAATGAAAGTTCTGACTTGATTTTGACCCTTAGAAGTGGGAAAGTTCCCTGCATGTAATCTACATAACCTCCAGTGCGTGCTTTGGAAATATGTAGCAAACGGTATTGTATCCGATTACGTTCTAATCAAAGCAATATTATTCAAGGTATTTCTATACAGTCAATAAACATCGGAGTATGACGTAAGATAAGTTACAAAATGTTTCAGCTTCTTAAATAAATAACGCAACGTACGTCAGATTTTGATTTCGAAAATTGATCTGAAAGAAAAAATTTAAGAATGTTCTTTGATTACGTCATTTGGAAGTAAAAGATTGTCTTTACTATGATGAATAATCATGTAAATGAACCCCGTCCCCCAGAAAATTGAACCACCTTAAAAACATACTTTTGGGCATGGTTTTCAAATATAAATTTGCTAAAAAATATTCCCCGGTGATCAAATCAAAACCTACAGAAAATTTCATGGCTTTACGTCAAGTAGATTTGGCATTAGGCATGTAATACATATAGACAGACAGACTTTAGGCGAATTATAACATAAAATAATATACATGCATTGCATGTGATTTTACTTGAGAAGAGCAGAGTAAATGATATCACCAAAGCAATGCGTTGTAAATTACTTTACGACAGGAATGAATTGAAAATCATAAATAAAGTGGTTTCCATTGGCCAGGAAATAGGGCGAAAATTGGTAACCTCGGATTCGTTGAGGACATCTTCCTTTTTGAAAAAGAAAAACACTTCATGATATCCCTTGGTTTTCACATGAACTCCTGTAAAATGCATGCCATCTACGAAAAAAGCACGCTAAGGAGAAAGAGACAAAGATCAAAATCGCAAAACGCAGACCTGAAAAAAAATAAAGCATTGCCTAGGACAACGCATCTATATAAATCCTCAAAAGGAGACGAAATTAAGCAAAAATCCAAGTTTGCACGAGTTCAGCCTTAGAGAACCAGGAAATCTCAAGAGTCGTAAAGAGATGGGTCAACCACCTGCATCCTCCCAATAGTCACCTATAGAGCTGAAACATAGAACCCAACAAAAAGACTGACCTTCAAACTGAGAACAATGCAACGAGAACTTGAGAGGAGCATGCTTAGCTTTACATGGAGAGAGATTTCAAGACAACACTGTCTTATAGAGAGAAAACAGGAGGCAGAAGTATCATGAAATCCATTTAAAAACTCAAATGGCAATGGACAGGCCATATTGCAAGAATGTTAGAATCGCAATTCACAACATGAATCACCAGTAATCATATGCAAAATTATGGCCGGTAAAATATAAGATGGCACGACTAACTCCCACGATAGAGAGGTCTGATGTATCCTGATTGCATTGCAAATTAATTTTTGATAGAACTGTATCAGAAATCAAAAATAAAGTGTTTTTCAGTGACCAGAAATTCGGACTAACATTACTGAATGAATGTGGCAAGTATTTACATGATATAAATGCAATGCTAGTTATTTACAATACAAATGCTTTTTAAAAAGACTGGCTGTATCAGTATTATACTCCACTCAAGTTGAAAATTTATACTTCCTCCATTCATTGAGTGGAGTGCGTATGCAAAATTTCAACTTCCCACGATAGACAGTTAGGAATGAGAATTTTAGGGAAGAAAGGAAACAGAAAATATAATAGTGAAGATTTTTTTTCTTCAGAGTAGAAAAAGTAATGAATTGTAATTAAAAGAATCCGTTTAACGTCACCAAATAATTTAAACTCATGATTATCTGAATTGACTACATAAATTTTCATACAAAAATGCGTTAGCTTGTGATCAGCAGCAGCCTCTGTAGTTTATTTAGATTATTTAATGAGTTGATAAATGAGGATTTATAAGGATTTAGAAATAAAAATAAAATAAAAGCCAGTTTTGATTTGCTCGCACCAAAGAGTCCTAATTTTACTCTAGAGATGTATCAAAAACCAGAAAGACAATGGTTAAACACTTGTAATAAATTTAGGTTAGCCTTACTGACAGAAAAGGCTATTATTTGTATAATTTAAGCGATAAGGTGGGTTCTACGACCTCTGTGACATGGAAGAATAAAGCAAACGGCGGAAGTCCGTTTAATAAGAAATTTCAACGGAATTTGTTGATTTCCTGCTTTAGTGAACGGCTAAGCCGATCCACCCACGCAAGGAATGCAACAAGTATTTTAAGGAAAGGCCTGGTCAGAAAACAAGTAGGCAGCTACGTGCCCGATTGCAAATATCAATGGAAGATTTGGTTTCTTGATATTTGCTAAGACTAGGGCTGTGCCCGTTCAAAAGGTGCATGTTTCAGAGGGGAAGGACTTTATGATGTGCAGAGTAGCTTGCCATAATTATCAGGTGAGATGATTTTCAGTCCTATCATACGAAAGAACGGCTTCGAAGTATTTCGTTTACTCTTGATCAGTATTACCAGTTTAGATATTTTATACCTGAATTTAGGTAAGTTTGAAGAGCAAAATTCAGGGGAGATTAATCAAGAGAGATTTATTAAACTTTATTTAATTCTGTATTAGATTTCTCAAAAACCGCTGATCCAAACAATATACTTGGTAAATGTCAAGTTAGTACGAATTCTACCTGGCGAGTGATTGCAGTGTGCACATATACGCGTGCACACACACACACAAACACATACACATACACGCACACACACACACACACACACACACACACACACACACACACGTACTGACAGAGATCGCTGCAACCATAGTTAGATTAGTTTAGTAACTATCAAGAAGATATCTGATTTGCTCAGGGGTTGCGACGTAACAGTTAACAACGTGGTCAGATGAACTCCAGCCGAGGTTAATTAAGTTCCCTTTGTATTAAAGCCTCTAGGAAAGACAGGAATCCATCTTTCATCTCTCAGCTATGGAAGGAGAAGTGATGGATCTAGCCTTGGGACAAATCAGAATTCAAAGCCTGGGATCCCCAGGGCAATTGGACACTGGTGCCAAGCTGTATTGATCATCGTCCTCTCACAGAACAAAATTGGTGGAGAGGGGAAACTAACTGATTGGGGATCAACCTAATACCCATACAACTTTTACCCGGGATAGCATCCTCAGGGAGACTGAAAGGAAGACTTTCTGGGTACCGATCCATAGCCTTCCAAGACTGACAGATGCCAACGTTTAGATCAGCTTAGTAGAACACAAGGAATGGAGGTTGGAAGATTGTGTTGCGCTATTCTTACGAGAAGGGAGGTTCAGCTTGCCTGGACAATCAGCAAGCGAATTCTGGAATTCTTACCTCTACTTCAGCATCAATATCTTGTACCAATTTGAAAAAAGACATTTACCTCATGAAGCAGACAACAATATTCCATTTTAGTGAAAAATATTACCTTACTTATTATTTTGATGTACGAGGTAAGTCCAGAAAGTATTCAACCGTCGAATACCATTTCAGAACAGACTGCATAGTCCCCTTTTGGTATCATTTACAGCAGCAGAGTGGAGTTCTCCTTAATCTCGTCCAAGGTTCATTTGGAAAAGAGGAAGTTACAAGAAGCGTAATCTGTACGGCAGGGAGGATGATAGATCTAGGCTATTCGATGTTTTGCCAAAAATACACCCCGCGTAAAGCAGTTTGCCAATTTAGCTTTTTTTGCGTTAAATTCAGCGTGGTTCTAGGTTTGGCAGAGTAAAAAGTCCTAAACAAGTGTAGCTGCGCTCAAACTTTTTCAACCATTCTTAGCATGTATTGGAGTATTTGGTTAATAGTGGGCCTTTTTGACTATTTAATTTTTTTATTTTTCAAAAAGTGCTTTGTAACTCTTTTTGGCAGCTAAACTAGCGTAAAAAATATTCTTGAGTTTAAAATATGTCATGGAACGTAAAAAATTACTCGCTCAATGATTGTGACTGCAGTCAGTCACTCAGTACACAAGCTCAATCAATTGCGTGTCACTGCAAACAGAGTAAACCCTGTTTACACATGCACGTAATAAAATCTCTAATTGGCTACCAAACTTCGTCATGAGCGCTTTATCGATCTCCAGATATTCAAAATGGCTGGATACTTTTTGGACCGACTACGAAATGTTAAAGTAGCATGGCACAAGACCACAAAAGTGAATAGCCAAACAAGAATCAAACCCACTGCATTAGTTGATCGTCTCCATGATGAGTATTCACTAATTCCAAATTGGCATTTGTCACCTTCCCCGTTTTAAAATTGGCGTTCTAGATGAAAAATAAGACACTGAAGGCCCTGACCCTAACCTTAAAAATACTAACTTGAGAAAAATACTAATCCTTACTTATCCTTTGAATTTCTATCGCTTG
>OY735200.1:5128880-5196380 GCA_963457665.1 Thysanoteuthis rhombus
CTGCATGACACCTTGTTCGCCCCACTGGTAATCTGACCGGCCTGGTTGCAAGCGACAAGAAATTGATAAATGCAACCGATACGTCTTTCAATTTCTGTAGGGTAGAGGAAATGCTGCAAGGTGATGCATATCTCTATGCTGTGGTTTTGGAAGGCATTAAGTCCGGTTGAGGATTTTATCTGAGAGATGACCCAGTCAGCTAATGAATACATGTCTTTTAAACAAGACGGAACTTAACCGAACGTCATCGTTGAAGTTGCTGTTGCCATATACAACATATGTTATTCATTGATGTCTCATTCGAAGGGTGGCCACAACAGACGCCATTCATTGATGAAATTGAATATTCACTTAAAATCTTTATTTATACACATTGAAAAAAGATCATTGAAATTTCGTTGCCAAGTAAGAAAAAATGTTCTGTGAGTGTGTGTATGTGTGAATTTGTCCATATGCGTATGCAGAGGTTTGAATGTGTATTCGTGCACGCACACTCACATGCACTTACTTATGAACATCAACAAATACTTAGCAGGATATTTTGTAGCTATAAACCAAGTGAATACTTTTGATCAATAATACACATACGCAAACCAATTATCTAATTTTATCAATATGACGCCTAAAAACTATATCATTTCAATATGACAATGCATATATAAAGGTCATATATATATATGTATATATATATATATATATATATATATATATATATATATATATATATATATATATATATATATATATATATATATACAGAAATGTGCACTGAATCGACCAAATAGTTTGGCAGTTCGTCTCCTCGATTAACTCTGAACTGAACAATCAGATGGACAAGAAGAACGATGCTTTGTTTGATTTATTTAGCAGTTTAATTCAGATTTCTAATTTTCTCTCATGAAAATAGCATTGAAAACCATGAAACATGCCTAAATACGTACTTTTGTTGTACCAATTGCAATAAGTATTTTTGTTGTTTTTTTTGGGGGAAATTCAAGTTCCTGTTTGTAACCAATCCCCAGAAATGAATTTCTGTTGGTTCAAATGTTTATGACTGGTAGTGTACACACGCACGCACACACACACACACACACATACATATATATATATATATATATATATATATATATATATATATATATATATATATATACCCCGCTGTCAAGTAATAGATAGTGAATTGGCTTAGCAGACCGTTGAAGTTGTGTAGTGAATTAAAGCCTTATTTGTGACTCACATTTTGAAAGTGTTGCTAAGTACAGTTTAGTACTTACTGCTGAAACTGTGTTCAAAAGCGACTAACATCCTTTATATCTTCCTATTTCCTGCTAACTTTATAGCTAAAAATATCATATGAACTCATTAAAACCCACTTATCAAAAAAGTCACCAAATACAAAGTCGGCGGAACATATTTACCACAAAAAAATTACTCTTTTTCAAGTTTCTCTTTAAATGCCGGATTTCAATCAGCTATATTGGAAATAAAAGTCAGCCATATCTAGCCGTAAAATAGATTATTTAGCAAGCCTGGTTTGAAGCGATAAGTGAAACTTTTTGTGAATTCTGGGACACCCTGGGGGTAAATAACTCACCCAAAGAAAGGAGCCAATGTTGGAAACTCATGACTTGACCTGAGTGTTTTTTATGAAGTTTTGTCACATGACATCTACGGTCTATTCCGAAAATAGACACTGTCACTTGGTTGCGTCAGACGACTTGAATGACCTTCTACGGTAAGGTCAACACCAAACAGACAGGTCTGGTTAGTCAGTATTAGAAATTGTTGCATGGCCAACATCTTTTGATATTTAACCTTGTAAGGAATGATCAATGAATAACTTGTATCTCCTGCCTTTTGTTGGACCATGATCACTAGAACAAATCTGAATTTTGCAAATAAATCAAGCGTAAATTCTGATAGACACACACTGGAGGCCAATTTTACATCAACTTAAATCATGAAAAAGGTTTTTTGGGGGCGGGGTGGGTGAACAAATGAACTGTTTTTCTGGGCATAAAAAGGGGGAAATGTTCAAATTTTCAACCTTCTAGCTCCATCGGTGTATTCACTTCACATAAATACATAGATAGATAGACAAAGACTTATAGATAGATAGATAGATAGATAGATAGATAGATAGATAGATAGATAGATAGATAGACAGATATCCTGCGGGTGTACCACAGCTAATTATCTGAAAAGATTATCTAAAATGATCTGATGGAAATATCTAAAATTATCCAAAAGAAAAAGATATTCTATCTAAAATTATCTTTAAAAATTCGGCACAAGATTTCGGGTATTGTTAATCTTAAAGAGTAGGAGAAAATGGTTATTAATTAGTAAATTACTCCTATCACCTTTTGTTGGGCAGTGATCGCTAAGAAGGTCAGAATTTTCAAGAAACAAGCTTTACCACGAGACGGAAATACTAAAAGCGTTTTAGATGGTGCCTAGTCGTGTACTCATGCAAATTCTCAAAGGTGAGACAGTGACAGATTAACTATGTAACAAACGTAGCTACAAGCTTCTCATTTCCGAAAGCCCTGTGCTAATTGCTTGTGGGCTATCAATCCAAATTCAAATTCAGTGATCCTGAACTTGTTCTCCTCTATGGCACTACACTACCCTTCAACTTTTATGAATGATTGGGTGTTCAACATCTATGTTTTAACCAATCATCACCTTCATTTTGAGCTACTATCTTAACACGATGATAATTCGCGCTTTGATATCTTGTTGTTTATGTTGTTAACATAACTATTGGGGATAAAAAGAATTTTTTTCAACAGTAGCAACGCTATGAAATTCGAGGATAGTGTTTGCCTTTCTCTCTCCAGATTACAGTCCGTATCATGGACAAGGAATGCTGTTGGAAATTGGTACAAATCAAAGAGGCACTATACATTAACGTATATAAGTCAGACAAGCGCAGAGTACAGGCCGATGGGGCTTCCGCAACTCAACAGGAACAAGGAATGGAAATCCATTCCTAACTAAGAAAGAAAAAGAAATAACTCGAATTCAAATTTGAAGTGTTGCTACCTTTCAGTTAACCGCAATAAGATTCGGATAGCGTCCCTAAAGAAGGTCGTGGAATGACTTTGCTCAAAACTAGTGACAGAAAACGAATGAATACTATTGCTGAATAGTCAGAGATATATGCTGTATCATCTGACTTTGTAACAAATGAATACAATTATTTTGTGCAAGTAAAAGGAATGTATGTGTTTAAATATTATATGCATTTTTTTTCAATTTAGGACTCTTTTTAACATGATATGAGAAACCTTCAACCAAAATTGTCTTCAGCGCTATTTGAAGAGTTAGCTTCAGTTTTTAAGTTGGTCTGGCTGGCTAGAACGCTAATTATGTATAACACGAACAGGTTGCGCCGATGAATTTCCGATATCTACTCCTTATGGCTTAAAAAGGGAGATTTTGATTTTTTTCCCGCTTCCTCAATGCTTTTAGTTGGGGTTCAGTTTGCTAATCGTAGTTTATGCTGAGTTGAGTGGTTAGTTTCTGTCCAGCAGTGTTAATGCTTGTTTCTTGAAAATTCTGACTTCCTTAGCGATCACTTCACAACATATGGTGACAGAAGTACTTCATTAATTGATCACCATTTCTCCTATTCTTCTAATTGATATCCCCCAACACAGAATGCTGCTAAAAGAAATTGATCTTGTGAGAGTTAGTATTGAGTGACTAATCCGACTTATTATTGCCAGAGGGAAAAAAATCAAAAGCTGCATTGTATAATGACCCCATCGATTTCTGACCGGTCCGGCGAATGGTTGGAATACTAGCCACACAAACACCCTCAGCAACATTTTTTCTTCCTGACGCAACTGGCCACTCAATTAGGCAAAAATATTCTAAGTGGATTTTTCAAATGTTTTTTTTTCTTTCTTTTTTTTGATAATTAGTTTTGTTTTTTCTTAGTTTGTTTTGTTTTTTTTCTTTATGGGGGTATCTGGTGCAAAATTGCAATTATCAAGAAACTAGAAAAGCATTCAGAGAGCGCATAATTCTAACGAGGCCATGGTTACTACAACCCAATAAAAATCAGTTAATTTGTAACTGCAATGCAAGGGTGGTGATTGTGAAAATTCCAATTTTCCATACTTCGGAACGTTGTCTTAGTAAATGAAAAATTATCTCTCAAACTGAAAGTGAATTCTCTATCTGCCTCAAAATTCAATTAGTTCTTCTTTACGTGTCCCACTCTTCGATAAGATGTAGTTCAAGTTTGAATCCATTAAAAACATCATGAAATATTGTGTAGACAAACATGGTTAAAATGAATACAAAAACCCGAATGAATATTTATCTATAAAAACGAAATCCCCAGTTCTTCCTCCAAATTTGAATAGTGTTTCCTTACAAAATGGCAAAAAATCAACGGAATCATAAATAACTTATGGAGATACTGTTTTTAATATAGCTGCAACGCACATGAGGTAGCTATAGAAACATTCTTGGATCCACCTTAAAGATTTATTCAATTCCTCTTCAGCCCATGGCGTAACTTCGCACAAAATTTAATTGAAATCCATTGAGAACTTTAGGGGATTTATATTCTTTCCAATATCTTTGGTAGAGGTAGAGAAAGAACAAATTTCATCAACAAAATTTAATTTTCATGACTTTTCTCCATGATCATCAAACAGTTCAATTAGAATGATTCTCTATTATTGCAAAACTCATTATTTGCGAGGTATATGGATATATATATTTGTATCAATTGTTGTTTTGGGATTATGGTACTTTTTGAACAAAATGTTGACTGAGTGAAGAAATTATTATAGACCGAGTGTGGAAATGGGTCCTATTCGAGTACAATTATACGAAGTCGATTTCAAACTCAGAAAACGAAAATACAGGAACAATATCCGATACTATTGAGCGTCAGGAATATAGTTCAAATAATACTCTAAACGGAGTCCTCATCCAACACGGAAGATTGACACAACTTCCTGCTCAATATCCTCGATTTGGCTTTGTGCCGTTTTACGTTAGGTTTGGTAAATATGAAAAGATCATTCAGATGTTTTATACTCTAAATGATTTTCCCTACGACCAACTTTACATAAGGCTTATGAAGATTACTTTTTGTTTTTCAAGGACCTTTACCCGAAACACCATTCGGTGTTTACATCTAAAGAGTAAAGACTATCTGTGGCACCTTCATTGATTTCTGATTTCAGACAGTCGCTTTTTACTCTCTCTTGAATTTCAGACCATAATAATCAACAATTGATTCTAAGCTTTATTTCCATGTATAAGTAACCACCCTTAAAATGCTCAAATCAGTTTGGGGTAGGACGATGAGGTATTGTTTGATTTCCTTCTACCCTGCAAATTGTGAGAATCTTCTGCAGCTTTGATTTCATGTTAGGGGTGATCAATTACAAAATTGGGGAAAGGAATGATCAATCAATAAGTTACTTCTCTTGTTTTCGAGAGGCAATATACACTAAAATATCCACATCAAAAATTTTAAAAAGTAGAAATGCTGACAGACACAAAATGAACAAATTTAGCAGTAGCCCTCATTACTAATTGACCCCCACTAAAATCCCGTGCGGAAAAACTTCTAGCTCCATTGGTGCGGCCTGTACGCGTAATAAATATATACATAGCAAATCAGTCAAACTGTCCTTGAACCTGAAAAAAAACAATGCTAACAATTAGAGCTGACAGACCCTTATAGTGAATTGGAGTCATAAACAAAAATGCTTTTGATATAACCTGATATTTACATACTGTTGAAAGCAGCCGTTTCCTTGGTTACATTTTGAAGTTTGAATCTGTCCCCTGCAAAAAAAAAATAGATTCATTTGCTGGATTCAGTTTAATCGATGAGCGGTAGATTTAGAACTAAGGTGCAAGCAATTGAATTCTTATGTCATACCATCGACCTGATGTCATCACTACGTTTCAATCAATTCAATCGGTCCAATGTATTGGCAAGATGTGCTCCAAATGCAATCAATAGAATCAGTCGGATGCATTGATTACTTCACGACAAAGATTTTTTTAGAAATTTCTTTTCGAGAGTGCGCACTTGGTTTGTAATGAACTTCTGAATGGAGAGCAATTTATATAAGTGTGTCTGTGTGTGTTTTTGTGAGTGAATAGAGGAACAGAGATAAGAGGGATAAAGGTAGGAGAGAAAACGAGGGAGAGACAGACATTCGCTGATATTTATTTAATGTTTAATCTGTATTAAACTCATCAGCCATCAGCAAACCTACCCCAGAAGTGAAGAAAAGATTTTGGTTCGTAAAGACAAGATCTCTGCCTTGCTTCCCCCTTTCTCTCTTTTTCTTTGTATACATACATACATACATACATACATACATACATACATACATATATATACATATATATATATATATATATATATATATATATATATATATATACATATATATATAATTAAAAATGACAGATTTGGGGCATCCTCTTAATCTTTCGGTAATACTTTCTTGTTTTTGCACAAGTGAATGGAAACAGATAACTAAAGTACTTACGAAAAACAAGGAAAATAACAAAACAAACGGAGACCCAGCTAAGAATTGCACAAAGATCAATGGAAAGAGCAATGCTAGGCATAACTCTTCGAAATGAAAAAAAATATCAACATGGATCAGAGAAAGGATCAGAGTGACGGATAATATTCAAATAATTGAGCAGGAAAAACGAAGATGGGTTGGACACTTGGCAAGAAAAATGAACAATAGATGTTGCAAAAGGCTAACAGATTAGTGCCCACGGGACAGTAAACGCAGTAGGAAAAAATATTCACAAGATAGGGGATTGAGAAAGTTTTCCTGTAAGACATGAATTTAGCACGACTATTAGTTCGTAGCTGTTTCTTGTCTTGCTTGCAAAACCAAATTCGGAAGACTCTCCCTTAAATCAATTTGTCGCGTAAATTGGAGAGAGAAAAACTTGGAAACTGACAAAATTGGGAAACAGACTTTTACGTACCTATGTGTATGCTGTGACGGTACAGATGATTAAATAGAGGTTTTTTTCCGAATACTGAACTAACCTTTCTCTAAAATCTGTTTGTCCCCAGGCTTTAACTCTATCAATTCCAATTCATTGATTATGCACTTTCTCTGTTACTATTGATCTATATTGCCGTCTTATTCCATATACAACTGGATGTTTTTAGCAAATTATAACCTTTAATTCGAGTAATTATTCAAGGCAGTAATCAGTAGGAGTGTAATATTAATATGATCCAAACATAACGCATAATTTTCATTTCTGAAATGTCAGACGTATTGGCGTATTATCTGGCTGTAGAGTAAACAGAAACAGTTATTTACTTTTTAAATAAGGAATACTTATTCTTTACTGATTGAGGGCATTTCCTTATGGCCCTTGATCGTTTAATCCGACCCTGGTAATAGATTTATACGTTCTTGCTCAAGTGTCAGACCAAATAAGCCATTTTCTTAAAAAGGTACTTAAATACATGATTGAATATAGAATTTCTTCAAGAATTTATTCGGGGGCCTCTTATATCGATATCAACTGAACTAAGCCTTGTCTGGCACTTTCTTTACTCTTTATTATTCATTCTTTAGTTATACCCTTCTTCAAGACTTTGCATTACCGGCGGTTGTTTAGTTCGATGGTAAGAGCAACGCTACTTTGAAGCGGCTACCTTACTAGTTGCGGGTCTGAGTCCTACTGCAGCTCCATTTTCTTTCATTGTTTTTATGTTTTCTAAGCCAAATTATGCATCAACTATGTAATGGCGGGGAATCATTTCAAATAAGAGTTTCAACGCAATTCATCATCATTCTCTTGGATCATATAAATCTATTTCTTGATACATCACTATCCATGCATTACTGGAAACAGACAGCAAGCTCACACCCGCAGTAAAATTGAAACTATTAAAACAAACACAAGTACCAGAACATTGGAATGCCAAATTGAGAAATTAGAAAATCCTCACCTTTACCAATAAAACAAAAAAAACAATTATTGAACAGAAAAAATGAAGTAGCAATAAAATGTCACCACTACACAAAATTTCTTTTAAAAATACAATTTAATACCCCCACAAGCAGGTTTACAAAATCAACTACCATAGCAATCTTATTCTTCTCGTAATTATTGATAGTTGTCGCAGCATTACAATTGAGAATATTGTTGTTATACCCCAAGCCACCATAAGAAAAACCTAATCACCTTCTCATAATTATCTCAGACATAGAGAAGCAAACCTAACCTAGAATATAAAAAAGAATTAAAACAGAATTAAACAGAAACATCTAGGGTCATGTAAAAGTAACACCAACGCTGGGGGCAGATAAAAATAAGAATAGCATATTTCGTAAGAGGGAACACACTGACACAGAAAGTGTCTGCAACATCCCAAGTAATTCATAATAACCAGGCAGAATTATACTTCCCCTATGTAAGATAAAACGAGCAGTGCCGAACAACTAAAAACGGAAAATGATGTATAGATAAAATAGAGGAAGGTTCTCCACCCAGGAAAATAGAACTCCCAATAACATTTCAAAAAGGGATCCAAATAAATTGGATCATTCGCCTGAAGAAGCCCAAACAAGACGGAAACATAAATGTGTTTGAGTAACAAATCCTATATGCCATCATATTTCAAGCTCTACTCACTTGATGTTTGATTTTGACTTTATCGGGCACTTTATGAAATAAACCCATCACACATCCGATATTTTTTTACTAATTTGTACTTTGACATATATATATGTATATATTATGGCTCTCTGATTATTTCAATCAAGAGCGCCTGTATGTTTTTGAGCATTTCCGTGAATAGTTTATATATTCTACGTCGTAGTGTAATAGGGCGATTGTTGTAGTTTTTGTGATAATATCGTTTTTTGATGAGTACGATCACTATTCCCTGACTGTAGATTCGGTGCACTCGTCTTGTATGCACTGTGTGAATAACTGTGCTAACAATGAGTGAAAGAACTCTTCTGTATCTTCTAGATAAACAAGCAACCGAGGATAACTGAAGGATTCTATAAAAAGTGCGCTTCAAAACTAAAAGAACCACAACCCAATAAGCCAATCTGAACAAGTAGTATCCCAGACATAACAGAAGGTGGAGCAGTGTTTGCACTATATATAAAATTCAGAAAATGATTTTAGGAGTATGACAAAGATTAGTTGAGATCAAAACATTTTTATAAATTTGATTTAACTATTTATTTTAAGAAGTTTTACATTTTCTTATAGTAAAAATAAATTCGTTAGCAAATCAATGAATCACAATTATAACGACATTATAAATCGCTGACTTTGATGAAGATAAAAATTTACCTAGAAGTTAAATTACATTTACTCGTATGTTAACCTCATTGGTAAAAGACGGGAAAATGGAAAAACAGAATTCAATTATCATGTAGTTGTGTATTGATTGATTTAGAAATACATATTCTCTGATATACAAGATCTGAATGGTGAATAGTTGGAATCTGAGCGGGATTTTATTGCTTCAATTATTAAAATTATTATTATTATTATTATTATTATTATTATTATTATTATTATTATTATTATTATTATCAATAATGGGTAAGAAGAAAAAGGAGGAGCAACAGAACTATGGGAAGCCATGGTAAAGTGCTTGTGCTGTTTTAATCCCTGAATTGGTCCGTGGTTGAACAGCAGATGATCCTACCAAGAATAATAAACATACAACATTAGAATTTGAATATAAAGATTGGTTATAAAATTTTAAATTCGGTGTATAACATAAAGTAGAGGGACATGGTACATCATCATGTGTCAAAAAGCAACTGACTTGCCCGATTAGATTTCGTTGGATGATTTGGAGGACTCCTGGTATGAAAATTATGAAATTTCTAGACAAATATCCTAGGTGTGAAGTTTATAACTATATATATGTATATATATATATATATATATATATATATATATATATATATATATATATATATATATATTATATATATAAATATATATATATATATATATAGAGAGAGAGAGAGAGGGGGAGAGAGAGAGAGAGATAGATAGATACAGATAGATAGAATACTCATATGAAAAGTGATCACACAGTAGCAGCATTACCATTAATATCATTAGTTTTAGAAGAAATAGCACTTAATAGTTTTCTCACGGTGATTGCAGTCTTCGATACATCATCTTTTACTTAATTTCAAATAATCGCTCTCTCTCTCTCCCTCTCTCTTTCCCTCTCTCTCTCTCTTTCTCTCTCTCTCTCTCCCTCTCTCCATCTTTTCCCTCTTTCTTCATATTCCTCTCATTTCTTCTATCTCTCTTCTATCTTTTTAGCTGACGGTCTATTTTAATTATTATGGTTAATACATCAATCTCTCAGTTATTCGGTCCTTCCATCTCCCAAAGCGATTCAGTCACTCCATCATTTATTCTTGCTAATTGAATCATTTTCCTTCCTTTCCATGCATTGTACGTTATCCTGTTTGGCAATGTCCTTATCGCTGTCTCCAGCGTTGTTTGCAGGAATAATCATTTAGTCGTGTTATTTAGAAATTTTCGTTTGCTTTTCAGAAGATGTTGTGTCGAAAGCAGTCATTTTTTCGTTCGATAAAGAAGACGTACTTTTGAAACGAAATGGATACTCTCCAACAAGATGGCTCCTGTCTGTCTTCTACTAATTGGTGGTCGACATCATAGATAAAAGACACACCTTATTGTAAGAGCTTTGTTAAATTAGAACAGAATATCATCAACAGGCATATTAGCGTTGTCTAGAACAGTGATTGAAAGTTATTGAAATGGAGCACACGCCCCACAAGGGGACAATTTAGATAATAGCGACAAGGCAAATATGTTGTTGTTACTGAATTTTATTCACTAACAATAAACTTAGTCAGTATCATAATGTTTTCATATAAGTATTTTCTAATGAAAAATGTTTTTTAACAGATATTTTCCTTGATTTAAACTTCTGAATTTGATACTATATGGTTATATTTCAATATGCTCAGAAGATATCAATTCTTTTGGGCTGTTAAGGCGAATCTGGGAGGAAGAAGGGTTGAATCCATTGGTCTAAAATGTTCCATGGTCTTTATCTGGGTCAGATTGAGCATAAGCAAGTAAATATAGGCATAGTTCATGTTTGAGATAATTGTGTATATCACACTAACACCTGTGGTCGTTTCGACCAGGCAGAAAGAAAGTCAGGATTTACAACGCTGGTTTGTAGTGTAGGCTGGTGGTCTCTCCCGTACTTGGACAATAGGAATATATATATATATATATATATATATATATATATATATATATATATATATATATATATAAATATATATATATATATATAAATATAATATATATATATATATATATATATATATATATATATATATATATATATATATATATATATATGAATAAAACCCCTCTCTCTATTCCCAATTCCCTCATTAAGACTTGTGGCATGAAACAACAGGGATCATTGGTAATATCAGTCGACGTTATGTACACTATCTTTCATCAGAATTTCTAAGATGAGGAACTACACCATTGAACGAGTTTGTGTTACTTGATAGAGAATATTATTTTCTGATTATTCATTTATAAAAAAATCATAGAAAATATCCGCCCGGCCAATGGGAAATAGAAATATTTTGAATTA
Source organism: Thysanoteuthis rhombus (assembly GCA_963457665.1). Lineage (NCBI taxonomy): Eukaryota > Metazoa > Mollusca > Cephalopoda > Oegopsida > Thysanoteuthidae > Thysanoteuthis > Thysanoteuthis major. The sequence goes on from OY735200.1 coordinate 5,140,558, forward strand.
TCAGTCCTGATCGAGAAAGCAATGTTTGAAGGTAATAATTGCCCATCACTTCACATTTTAGACACAATCAATCAGAAAGTAGGGGCTTGTTATGTAGGAACAAAAAAAGAAAAACATGTGGTGTATTATAAACTGATTAACTCGGATAAATATCTTACATAAATATATACACGTATAGACGGAACTCAGCCAGACGCAACATTCTCACAATATACCTGAATATTGAGCCCTTATACCAGGCTAAGAATCGAACCCACAACTCTACACTGGCATTATGTTTCCAGAACATTACAAAATTAATATATTCATAGATTTATGTATCGTCAAACATGTGAATCAGCTTCTGCCAAAGTTTTGTGAGGCTGATTGATAAAGTAATCAGAAGCAGCAGTTTTGTCGTATGACATAGACCTTCCCCAAGATTCACCATTTGTCAGCAAGACCCTCATCTGGCTTGCGAGGCCTTTCAAAGGTACGTTCTGCCCATGACACCTGGTATTTCCAATCAGTAATTCATCTAGGGACTGATCAGTCTTGATGTTGCTTAACTTCGGTGATCTTATGAGAACCACTGGATACAACGTATCTTAGTCTCGAAGAGATAATCTGCTTCCTTATTCTGAGTGCTTAGCAGGAGGCATTTTGTACCATTTTTGTAAAGTCTTTGATATGAATCGACAAGGAATTGAGCCACAGTCTAGCTGATCAGGATGATCACTATACTACGAGGCCTTGTGATCGATGTCTATAGATATAAAAATAAGGAAAAGTAAAATAACCTCGAAAAACTAGTTGTAATTAACGATGTGTTAGCTTACACCAATCATAAACTACACAATCCTGATTGAAACAAAATAGATAAATGATAAACTATTCCGTGGCTTTATTCTGCAGAATCATAAAAAAAATTGCTTTATCGATATAAGCACTCAGTGAAGAAAGCTGAATTGTACATATAATAGCCGTTAAAGTCTGTTCAGATAGTGTAATGGATAACACGTCTATCTCCCACGCTGAAGGTTCGATTTCCTGTCTGAGCAAAGAGGGTAGAAGGTTCTACATTCGATGAAATGTTATGTCAGGTCAGTCTTTGATGGACGGGGGCAAAACAGTCGGTGAGCAGATTATGAGTCTTGTGTAGGATGTTAGGGTGGCGAGGGCAGTATAAAATGGGATTTGAGTGCATCTTTATGCAATGATCGAGTGAGAGGTGGTTACCACATCTCGATCTAACTTGGCGAACTCTTTACACTTCGTATAAAAATATATAGGGTAGTAAAGTATAAAGTGATTTCCAAGGCTTATAATGAATGAATCCAAGGGGTAAACCTCTCGAATAACCTCCTTTTAATGAAAAAAATCAAGTTTTAAATTAGGGAATGGCTTTTCAAGATTCATTAATAACCTGTCATCAAAGTCAATAATTGAACAACTATAGCGTAAAATTTAGGAGTCATGCAGGAAAATACTATCAAACTATAGATATGATCGAAAAAAAGTTTATTTCTAAAATAAAGTAGAAACCATCCAAAAACGTCTGGATTCTTGAAAATTTAGATGTTAATTTCGATAGAAAACATCTAAAATAGAGTGAAAATGATATCTAAATTCCCCATATTATATATGTTATTTTCACTGGAAATATTTAAAAAGCGTAATTCTGTAGAATCCTTGTCAATCTTGAAACCATCAAAAAAGGGTCTAAAAAAGATTTACAGAAGGAGTGTAGTGGAGTACTGGAGCCAATTTTCGAAAAGTATGGCCTGTAACGCTGGAACATACAAATGCTATACATGCACATATATCTAAGAGATGGAATCCTTAACCAACTCCAAGAATCAAAATCCGAGAAAGCAGTTATACTGAATGGTGTGTTTGCTTAAATCAGTTATTAACTGAGCAACTCAAGGAAAAAAAAACTACGATTTATTTTGTTGCTTTCCTCCGCAGAATCAGAACGAGCGTTGAAGGAATTGCTGAAGAAATAAATTGTATTATTGTCAAGCTCCAACTCTAGATTGACTTTATTTTCCCCCTGGACAATGGCAACGACAATGACAACAACAATGTCAATTACAATGACCCTCACTTGAATTAGAGTCACTCAAGGCTATTGGGGAGACTGAAATTTGGCATGTAACCTATTTCAATTCCAATAGAAGATTCACAAAGTGAATTTGATTTCACCTGATCTTGATTCCCCCATAGGCGATCCTCCGAGATATCATAGAAGTCATGAGGAAAGTTAAATGGCGATTGGCTGGCCGTGTTGCAAGAATGTCAGACAACCACTGGATACCACAACTCACAATGTGGATCCCCAAAGATCATGCGCAAAAATACAATCGGCAAAATATGAGGCATAATAAGGCTCGACGAACTAAACGTGCTCAGGAAGTACCAGCGACTTGACACCCATGATGAGGTGGTCCGGTGAATCTCGAGGAAGGCCCGTGTCCAACGACGGACACTAAAGGGATGATGATGATGGTGATGATGATGATGATGATGATGATATACAAGCTAATAGTACGAAAAAATGCAGCTGCATCAGTCGGCCTGACCCAGGGACTCAATGGAATGTCACGGGTAAGTCTTTGTGGAGAGATAGACTGACACTTGATATGCAGATAATGAGTGTTACGTTAGTGAAGGTAGTATGAAGTGTGAGAGTTTGGAGGACTTTCTGATGGTCGAAGGTTGGTTCAGTAGTTTATTGTTTTCTCTCTTTCTTATCGTTGATTAGGGATACATCATATTTTTCCATCGAATCCTACTCAGGATATCTCCGATCCCATACACAGATTTCATACAAAACATCAAATTATACGGTAGAACAAATGTTTGTTAGAGTTTTGAAATGGAATGTTAACCATGAGCCACTCTGTATTCGATGATATGTACCGTGTTGTGCAAAGGTAAAAAATTCATATTTTTAGCGTCAATTGCTTTTTATAATTGTTTTAACTATTGAAATATATAAAGTAGAGGAACTCGATTGACATATGCACAGAAAATTGTTTCTTTGAAGTGGGCGCCATTTTCAATTCTCAATTCTCAGTTTTTAATTCTAGCTCTTTCAATAAGTCTCACACAAATTCTGGAGGATATCTGCTCTTCCTTTCACATAGACGATTTCTAATATTCCAGACTGAACGGGGTCTCTCTGTTCTTAGGTGAGCACCAATGTAGCCAATTCTCGAAAGCAACGAATCATGGACTCAAATGGCACAGTCCGTACGTTCAATAACCGTGAATATACACTTTGGGTTTACGTTAAATGTACTTAAAGTAGAAGTCCATCATTTCAATTGGTTCAGTACTTTCTCTGATTAATTCCTAAGGCTTACTTTTTATATCTGAGAAGAGGTGAATAAAATATCGTAGAATATACAGTTATGAATATTTTAAACCTCTGTATAAACTTTGTTTCATCCTGTATAACAAGGAAAATCAAAATTGGAGAAAGCAGTTGTATTAAATGATGCATTTACTCAAACCATTTATACACAATGACAACATCTATGACAACAACGATGACAAATATTCACACTTTTCTCACTGCTATCTTATTTCAACCCCACAAAATAATATATGAAGTGAAATTGGCGTCTGATGACCCCAAATACCCCTGCTGGCTACCTTACTTTATTTCAGCTTAAATCTACAATTACTTCAAATTATTTTTAGAATTATCTAGATTCCCAAACCATTTGACTAGGAACATATCTAAATACCATTATACGTCCACTTTCCATTGTCATATTAGATCTTTTCAGTTAAAAGAAAATAGTTTTTACAAAAGTCGAGATATTTGAAAAACTTATCAGCTAAATCGTTCAAGAATGGTACTTAGCCCTGATGCAGTCAGTCTAAACAAAACTAGTATCAAGTGGAGGAAAAAAACTGCATTGTGCACGAAATAGCCCCTGAGCTGTTGACTATGGTATCTCTCTCAGTTGAGTAGTTTTGCAGATAGATCTGCTTCCTAAGGTGAAGATGACGCAAGTTCAAGCCTTGCCTACAGCTTATCCTCCATTCCCATTCTGCACTGTAAAGTAATGACCGTAAAATGGCAATCTGAGAAGTTTTGATGAAATCGAACTGAAATTGAGAAGAAAGAAATATTATCCGAATCAATAATAATTGATCAGGTTTTATTTAATGATTATGGGAATTCAAAAATTAAAGTAGTTTGGATATTCATGGGATCGTGGAGCAGCAGTAAAGTCAGAGGGCAGCAGTGAGAAAAGACAGGATCTTACTTGGGTATAATGAAATCAAATGCAGTCAGCACCAAAATCAAACCATGATCATTGTTCATTTTTCCTCTTACTGCAAGAATTTAGAGTGAAGACAAAAAGTTCCGTTTATGTTTTCATCGGTGTATACCAGCTTTACCTTATGGTAAAGTTGATTAAACAAAGGAATCTAGCTGTGTCAGCCGACCTGGTCAAGATACCCAAAGAGGGTGAAATGTTACAGGTCAGTCTTTGATAAGAGGGGTCCCAACAGTCCACTGACAGGCAATGTGTCGTGTGTAGAGTGTTAATCTGGCTTGTTGAAATTTGTCTACTCTGTTTAAAGTTAATTATGAAAGGCGAAAGTTTCCTCATTTTCCTATAGGTTTAGTTGTTAAATGGTTATTTATATGTTATATTCTAATTGTAATATCACGCCTGATATAAACAGACCTTAATATTATTACTCATAGTGTCAAAGTACAAGTAATTTCCAATATTCGAAATAAATATATCTTTACTGAATTCTTCTCCACTCTTCTTATTAAAAAAGATGTTCCAGTTTTGAAATTGAATGTTACTTTTACACCATCCTATATTCATCGACATATATATATATATATATATATATATATATATATATATATATATATATGTGTGTGTGTGTGTGTGTGTGTGTGTGTGTGTGAAACCATTTGAATGGAATGATTTGTCAGCTCAAAACAATTGTAAAACACGCACTCAAAGAAAAAATAACTATGCAATTTATTTTATCACTTTTCTTCCAACGGATCCAGGACAAGTGTGGACTGAGCTATTAAGATAAATTGCATCATCAATTCAACTACTCTGCGAAGAAAATTATTTTATTCATATATATCGCCCTTAAAGTCGGGCCAGATGGAGTAATGGTTAGCACAACTGGTTCACACGGCCCATAGTCCGATTCCGGTTTGGGTGGAAATTGTTGAAAATTCTTTAATTTGACAAATTTCCCCGTGGACACGACAGATAATAGACTACACTCTAAGCTGCGACGAATATCGTTGAGTTTTCCCTAAGCTCGAGTTGAGCTAAGGGAATAAAAAAAACTTTTCATTGAAAAAAAAATTTGATATCTTTGTTCTGATAAAATTATTTTTTTTAATAAAAAAAACACGACGTATATATTTTCTGCCAGGAAAATCAATATTCCACCAAATAATCGATTTCATCAATTCAGCATTACGGGTAAATAGCTTCCGTTACCTCCATTTAAAGGAAGTGGTCAAGAGAATTAGTAGGAATAAAGTACTGATCCTGACCAAATTTGAAATGTTCACTTGGTTGGTGCATGCAAAAATAAAACAGGACTTCATCATCGGCAGTCTATTCACCAATGGCAGTTGTCTCTCAAGAGATGGATGCGCTCAAGTCGTAAAGTAGTTAACCCAAGAAGATCAGTCAGTTGAGTTGTTGTCGCACGTAAACAAGTTTCCTAAGGTAAAAGAGATGCGGAACTAAGAGATTCAAAGGCAGTAAGCAGTGAAATAAAAGTGTGATTATTCTTTAATGTTTTCTTTCCCCTACAACTAGAATTAAGTGTGCAGAGAAGTTTTGTTTAACCTCCTTCCTTCTTGGCGTACCAGTTTCCCTTTATCGTGAAGCTGATTGAGAAAAGGGATCCAGCTGCGTCTGTCAGCCTGTTTCAGAGACTTAAAAGGAGATGAGATGTTACAGGTCGGTCTTTGATGAGTGAAAGCCTGACAGTCAGTGCACAGGTGATGAGTCAGATGTTAGAGAAAAGGAAGCGGCATGCACCGCGTTGTGGGTCAAGCTGGTTTCTGTACTGATTTTTCAAAAGGTGATGACCACATCTTGATCCAACTTGGTGAAATCTGTCTTGAGTAATTTTTTAAATTGTGGATGTTGGTTGGAAGATGGTTCACATTCTGTTGTTTTCTCTGTTTTGCATGGATTCAGTTGCTAGATTCTTTACGAATGTCATATTTGTCTGATGAATACTCTTCCGTGATATTTTACACAATATTATTATATGTACTAGTTAAGTGGTGTGAAAAAATCGTAGATATCTCTAAGATTTTTACTAATACTGAACTATCACAACTACTTTCGTCTAGTATTTTCTTTCATTTCAATTATTTTTCATCATCCCTACTTAACTCAGGCCGTCGATCTACGTCAGTGAGTAAACATCGGGGATTAGAAATACAAAATTTAGCTCTCAGTGAGACTCGAACGCACTTTCTTTTTATCTACAGGGTAGTCTCATTAAATAAATTATGAGTAAGATGAACTATAGGAGTTCTCCAGTGGAAGCATCCATTGTTTTAAATAGTGACAATGACATTTTTTTATCAGAAAAGTCCTGTGTTACAGACAGTCGACCAAGAATATCACACTGTTCATTATAACGTGTTTTGCCCTGCACTCAATTGCCAGTCAAGACTTAATTATTATCAATACAAGGATCAAATGGAGGTAACAGAAGCCGTTTATCCGTAATGCTGCATTGATGAAATTGATTATTTGGTGGAATATTGATTTTCCTTGCAGAAAATATATACGTTGTGGTTTTTCAATTAAAAAAAATAATTTTATCAAAACAAAGATATCAAATTTTTTTTTCAATGAAAAGTTTGTAGAAATCAAACTATTTTACAAGAAATAAGTGAATACGTAGTTTTATTTGGGTTCTTTTTACAAAAAACGAATAAATACGTAATTTTGATTTTATCAATACATAGATATAAGACAAGTATTTTTCACTCTCGGATGTTTGTGCAATCGAAGTGAAATCAAATCATTTTTTATTACAAAAAATGAGTAAATATCACCAACTAAGCAGTTTCCCCGATCGAAGTAATATGTACACTAATTACTGAAACAAGTTAGGCATGGTATTTGCCAAGTTTTGTTTAGTTTGACACAATTAGCTGAACACTCAGTAAGGATCAAATTCATTACAGAAATGGTCAGCATTATAAGCTACGCTGATTGTGAAACTAGAGATTCAATGAAATATCCGAAAGGTTACGTGATTTCAGAAAATCCTTGGGATTTCACAGATTCACTAGTTTCACTATGAACATTATCTCCTAAGCAAACAGCTGCTCCTTTTTCTCTCATAATTGGTTTCTGTCACTCAAAGGAAACAATCTGAATTTGATGAACACCCATTGTTTACGACAAAAAAGTTGAATGTCCATTCATAATTTATCTGAGAGGGCAAAATGATTGACCCTTCGCCATAAGTATGTCACTCTTACAGAATCCATAGGTCATCAAGATTCCCAACATTAAAATCTCCATCCATCATATTTCGGAAATAGAAAGAGGAATTGTTCCCACCGGGAGTCGTACAACGAATTTCATCAGGCTGCATTTTTCATTTTTTATCATTAATAATAATAATCCCACTGACATGTCATGAATTATAGGATGCCAGGATTTAGCTAATGTTCAAAGCAAGCAGACCTTCGCCAACATTGAAATGTCCATCTGTCATCTTCCGGATATAGAGAGAAAAAGGTTACCCTTCTGGGGTCGGCCATTGATAACACCAAATTTCATTTGGTTGCATGTTTTCCGGTTTTTTATTTATTTTTGTTTTTACTAATAATACTCAAGCTGGAATGTTGTCAAATTGTATTAAGCCCGGAATTCGAATCCTGATTTAGAGACTGACACACCCTCCCACTTGAAAGATTGGCACGACACAATATTTAATTTGATCTTGTACCGTACTAAGCTGAAGGCAAAGCAAATGTGCCTCCATTGTCACATGAAACTGAGACAATGATTTTGCCTAAATTTTAAGAATGATCCATTGGCGCCAATCTATAGTTTTAGAGCCTATGTGCTGGTTGACGAGGAAGGAGGGCTCTAACTGCTCTGCTATTTACTTATTCCGAAGGGAGAGGTGAACACACCTCTTTCTCAAAGGCATCAGTGTGTTGTGAACGCAAACTGTCGAATACACTTTTTTTTTCTTTTTTTATACCATCCTGCACCACGGGTACTTACTAATAAAAACTTACATTGGAATGTTTCTATTCTAATTGAATTTTTAAAAGTAGGCGCTTAGATTCAAGTTGTAACAAAGTCCTTGCAACAAATCCAGGGAAAAGACTTTTTGACACCAACTAACCATGACTAAATTGAAGTATCTGTACATTGTATCGAATATCAATTAACAGACGATAACAGAATGACAGACCAGCCAAGGCGTTGTGCTAACAACAAAAGCAAAAGGGATAAAAAATGAAACCAATAGCCTGAGCAAGCCTTCGGATGATGATGATGATGATGATGATCATCATCATCATCATCATCATCATCATCATCATCATCATCATCATCACCAGCTCTTTGAAGTCCGTTGTTGGACATAGACCTTCCCTAAAGATTTGCAACACCTTTCAATCGTGGTTGCAGCGCAAGTATTTTCTGAATTCGCGTAGTTGGTCACTCCATCTAATTGTTCTGCCAGTCACAGTTTCACATATGATCTTTTGGAATCCAGCGTGTTAGTCGTGATATCCAGCGGTTGTCTGCTATTCATATAATTCAGTGTTGGATATCTCTAACAACTGTTTTCTTTTCCTCTAGTATCCTGTGCTATCTAAAGATGTATGTGATGATAAGCATGACCCTCTAAAGCTCATCTCAAAATTAGATGGTTGATACAGCTGCAGATATTGATGAAAATAACGATAATTATCCTGAATATCTTTGTATGCTGGAATAGTTTGCCAACTTATGCAAATATAGTACGAGCGTTATGAATAATATTAAAGACAACTTTAGTAAATTTAGATCGTATCAGATAGAGTATGAATTAGCTTTTATAATAGTTGACAGTTATCTGCTGATATACATAGAATAATTAATTAAAAGAAATAGATAAATATATCAGTAATGATCAGCTTGTAATTTTTCATCCAGTCTCATATACATTGTAGTAGATCAAATAACTGCTCTAACGGGAAAGATAATTGATATCAAAAAAGGAAAGAAAAATAATTTATATAACAAAAAGATAGATTGATGAAAATCAGATAGCTATCAATTTTTTTAAGAGAATTACTGAAAGAAAAACAGAAAAAAAACATCAATTGAAATTATATCGTTATTAATATTTTTTAACTAATTACATTCATCTTAACTGTTGTTGCTTTTCATCACAACTAAATTCAGGATGGGTTCCCTTCAGCAATGAGTAAATAAATTAACTTCTCTGATCAGAATAAAGATTATATTCTTGGTGAGAATCGAATTCACGACACTCCAAGTCAGAGAGTGTCTTGCTCAACGCACAGCCTTACCACAAAACTATTAGAACTCAGTGACGAAGGCCCCTCCAAATCGAGCTCTTTAACTGACACTCCGAACCGATCTCTTTGCATCATATTTGTTATTAAATTGTGCTTCACTTATATCAAATTTCTTTATCTTTATTCATTTTATCAGATGATATATGATATAGATTGAAGTATTCAATTCTGTTTTTCTCTCAGGAACTCTCTCTTTTCTAAAAATTGAATGGTATCTGATTCCAAAAGGTCGACTCCACCCGTTGGGGTGAGTATTTAGTCTAGTGAAATGAAATTGTTACTTTTTTTGAATGAATCAAATTGTTGTATTTGTGCACAGTTTTTTTCTTATATTGATCGTGCTGAGGTATTACAATCAGAAAGGTCTGTTATTTCAAAAACTATAACCAAAAAGTAAAATATTTTGGAGATAGAATAGATAAAATATAATTTCGTATTTTGTAAGATTCTAAGAAATTTCTCAATAAAATCTGCATCTAACATTCACAAAATGTGACCATTAAGAAATTTGGCCATTTTTTAAAATCAAAGATTGATATCATGAGAAACGTACGCCTTTTCGATTTGATGTATTCTTTGATTCTTTCAATCAAGTGTTCCCCTTTTTAATACTTCTTTGTGCCTTTGTACTGATTTTTTGAGAGAGAGAGAATATCAATAAATTAACTTATTTTCTGCTTATTAAATCGCCCTCAGAGAGGATGAGAGACTGAGCACCTCCCCTAAATTTGGCAATGGCTGGAAAAAGCCATCAGTCAGTCGAATCTTTCGTGCCTGAGGCACAAGAATTGTGTCCGTTTCAATTTTTCAATTATGAATCAATGCTCCCAGAAGACATTGGGGGTAATTTTTTTAAATCTAACTTGATAAAAACCTGTCTAGAACACACATTGATGCTCACAGAAAATATCATAGGGTTATATTGAGTAGTTTTTAGAATAAACTGCCACAGACTGACAGACGGCTAATATTTGGTGAACAATAATAAAATTTGAATATTGAATATACATTTCTTTATTTAATTAGTATGTTGAGATGCCCCAAGAAACAGTTTCATTTAATAAATAAATACAATTTTAAAAGCTGATTTTTGATGTCGTTAATGACATAGAAATCAAGAAATTATTTTCCTCCAATTCGCGTTTAGTGTGTACGTGTCACGGTCTGATTCCTAATGTGCTTAGATGAGAATTAATAGTTTGCATTACTTTGAAAGACATCGACAAAAGGATTTCTGTTTTTTTGTGAAAAAACGTGAATTTGGAGGATGAAAATGGAAATCAAATATGAGTTCAAAAATGATTAGTATTTGGGCAAATGGCAACATTTGGTTTCAATTGTCAAGAAACTGATGATAATTGTGAAGAAGATTCATAATGAAATAATTTGGCAGCTTGTATTGAGAAGCAAACAACATTTCCACATGATATAACCAGTAAACAAACATTGATTAATCAAATTTAGTCATCTCTGTCTCTCTGTCTGTCTCTGTCTGTCCGTCTGTCTGTCTGTCTGTCTCTCTCTCTCTCTCTCTCTCTCTCTCTATATATATATATATATATATATATATATATATATGAACTATAAAGAATGAGACGGATTCGGGGGGAAAGTGCTTTGAGGTAAGGTTTATTCACCCGTAGATATTCTTGTTGTTGTTGTTGTTGTCGTTGTTGTTGTTGTTGTTGTTGTTGTTGTTGTTGTTGTTGTTAATGGTCCAGACATGTTTCAGGATGTATTCACGTCTTCAGTGGTGTGTGCTGTGTGCGTATGTGCTTTTAGGGGTTAAAGGTTTGATGTAGAACCTGAGTCCACTATCAGGAGCTCTGCCTTGTGTGTAAAGAATAGTATCCAGGCTGTTGGAGGCATCCTGCTGTGAGGGACAAAGTTCAGCCAGTGATGAAGTTTATGGTTAAGCAGCAGCAGTCGGTCTTGGAGAGGGCAAAATGAGTCAGGGTAGGAGGGAAGTGATGTGGAGTTCGATTTTAGGGGTATGTGAGGGATAGAGTAAATACCAGTGTACTAATTATGGATTACGATTTGTCTAAAAATATCAGACTGAAATAACAATTTTAGATGACCATGTTTAGAACAAATGAGATTTCTTTACCTTTTCAGTGTTTCGTGGATGCGTTTCAACATTTTCAAGAAAGGTATGGTCTTCTGAAATCATCATTTCAATCTCATGTTGATAAAGGTTGAAGTGAAGATTTCTCTACGCCGATTCCCACTGAACGTTTTAAATTCTAGCGATTAAGAAAATATTTAAGGTGTTGAAATACGTGATAAATCACCAGAATAAACTTTAGGTACCCATAAAGAAGAGAAAAGTAATATTATTACATGTGTATATTTTGGTATTTCAAGAAAAAGGGAAGTAAATGTAATGGCTTTTCCTCCTACGTACATAGTCATTATTGGTTTGAACTGTTAGGTTTTCAGAAACATTTGAACCAGATTGGATAATTGAAGAATACGTTAGCTAAATGTAAATGGGCTTCCTGTTTTCATAATTCATTGGAAAAAAACGCATTTCCAGTTACTGATGAATGCGAAAGACACGAAATATTAACATTCAGCAGGTATGTATCTTTTTATTTAATGATTTCTCTTATATTAGTAATTCTATTTACTGTATTATATATTGGGTACTATGATTAAACATACGACGGATAAAATTTGTTTTGGTTCCTTTTCTGTTAGTATTTTCACAAAATGAGCATATATATATATATATATATATATATATATATATATATATATATATATATATATATATATATATATATATATATATTATCATATGGCTATATCAACAATCACTGTTGATAACGAGATAATTCAAAATACTGACTTATTGCCTCTGACAGCTGGTTACAAAGCTGTCGAACAGGAAATTTTCAGTCCTGAAGAAACGTAAAAACATGGAAAAATTAATAAAATTTGATATTTTCTACATGAATAATTCTATCTATTGGTGTATAGTGAATATAGATTTAGACAAGTGGAATTCAATTATAATATCATTTTTTGCTGAGGAAATGTAGTTCTCAAGCTATAATAGCACAAACATATATTCGACATCAAAATGGTGAAACTGCTTAATGGGCGAAATGTACATATTTTCTGTAAGAGAGAAAGTTTGATTTCACTTTGATTACATGAACTGTTGATCGAAGAAATAGTTCTTTTATATTCTTGTTTTGATTATGTAACTTTTTGATTAAATCAAAACTCCATCTTTGTTCAGTTTTCGTTAAAAAAAATCGTATTTCACTAACCATCGATTGCAAAATAGATAGTTGCTTCATATCACTGTTATAATCATGTTGAAAACACGAATTCATTTATTTTTCCAATAAATTCAAAATTTACGATTTGGCATAACATATTCATGTGCATGTATGTGTGTGTGCGTGTCCACCACCCAGGTACTTTCAAGCGATATATATATATATATATATATATATATATATATATATATATATATATATATATATATATATATATATATACAAAGAATTTTTACTCCTCGATATCTAAAAGAATCGTAAAAGAAACCATGGAATTTGCAGAAGCCTATGCGTACATCATCAAAAACGTAATAGAAATAACCGAAAACTGTTCAATAACTTAGAACATTTAACTAAAAACCTGATGTTTATGGCTTCGATGTCTCAATGGAAAATTCAGATTCTGCTGAAATGTCGAATCTGATCGGATTATAGACTTCATACAAATCTTAGTCGAAAATTAAATTCTAGAAATATTGAACTTTACCATGGTTTGATGGTTGTTGAAACTAACAGCAAGTGAATGCGTGGATAAAAATTTTAAAAATACATTATCGAGGAAAGTAGAAAAAAATGAATATTAAAGCAGAAATTAGGGCCTAATCAACAATCCCTCACATGTATGAAAGAAAATAATGGACTCGCATATGTTAATACGAAATCCAACCATTCGAATACAGTTACGAAAAAGATCCCTAAATCAATAGAAATTAGACTGATATACAATTCTTTTAACGAAACGGTATTTAACTATGTTAGCAATAGATATACTGGAGGCTAAAAAGACAGCAGTTTTACTGAAGTTAGTTTTGAATATGATGAAAAAGTTCATACACCACCATTTAGTCTATAAGTCAAAACAAACATAAAGAAAATCTTCCTCGAATTATTAGAAATGCATTCAAAGCAACCCATTGTGTGAATTGTTTTAGAAAAATGAAATTTGGATTGAGTTATAACGAAACGGACCACTTAAAAAAAAAACATTTTTTTTTAAATAAAGTAATAAGACACAATACAATTAAAGAATAATTCAAAAATCAATAGATCCTCTTTGGAAAACAAATGTCTAAGTTTTAATAGTGTTTATCAAGCTGAAATATCAACTCTAGAGAAACACCTGGAGAAGAAATATTACATGAAGATATAAAAAAAAAGGATTTTAATTAAGATTACACAATGATGCATTATCCTCCTCAAAAGAAAAATCCTGAAACGATACATCAATACATCACTGGAAACTTAGAGATAGCAATCTCACATCCACAGTAAAATGAAATTATTGAAACGAACACACACATGCTATGATATTGAAACTCTATGTTACCTATGTCTAAATGAAAAAAATGATATCATCACCATCACTAATGAGGTAGCTTTCAAGTTTCAGCACTGCTCTATTCAAAAACCTAATTTAACATCCTAAGTACAGACATACCAAAATCAACCACTGTAGTGATCTTAATATCATACCCCAACTATTATAAGCTCAATTTAATCCTCTAAAAAATCATATGTTTCATTTATCATTTCAGATAAATAGAACCTAACGTACTATGAATGTTAAGAGAATCAAATATAAACAAGTAACGCCATGCAAAGATGAACCTTGAAAGTATCAGACGTAAAGCAATTATATGACATAGCTTCTGTAAGTGAACCCATCCAACTTGTCTGATGGATCACCAATACAACTGTTTGAAATAGTGTCGGAAATACTCCAAATATAACCAGCACAATTTCAGAAACGAGCCACAAGCATAGGAATTGAAACTTCACTTCAATATTTGAGACAAATAAACGAAAAAATATAAAATTGAACAAATGAAAAATAAATTATGGTAAAAAAACCGCTAAAATTACAAACAGATAGAATAATGGGTATTATCTTTTTAAAAAATGTTGAAACCCAGAAACCAATAACAAACGGAGAGAATATTGCAAAACTAAAATGTGAAAAAATAATTTTCACAAATCTAAGGCAACTAACAAGACCAAATCTTGAGAAAATACGGATTGGAAAAAACACTTAAGATACTATAAATGAAACAACTGTAAACAAGAAAAGCGGAAAAAATGAGTAAGGCGGGGTATATACTTGGTTTAACAAATTGTGAAATATCAATAAATGGGCAATTATTATCCGACAAAAAGTGATATGTATAGAGATTGTTGAAGGAATTCGTTTGTAAATTGAGCGGCCTCAGATCGTGTATACTACTGAAGAAATGGGCGTCATGCGTCAACCTTCTTGGACTTACACACAAGCCATCCTAATTATCATATGAATAAACATATATATATATATATCATTATCAGGATCTCAACGTCTATCGTTGGACATAGACCTTATTCAGGATTCACCAAACCTCTCTACCGTGGGAATCGCAGAAGCAATACCTCCTGAATTTGTCTCGTTCGTCACTCCATCTTTTTTTTTAACCGGCCTCAGTTGCGCATGTGATCTTTCAGGATCCATATTGTGGGTCGTGATTTTCATCGATTGTCTGCCATTCTAGCAACATGATCAGCCCATTGCCATTTGAGTTTTCTGATGGATTCTCTAATGTCTCGGACTGTTTTCTTAGGGTTATATTGTGCTGTCTTGTGATCATTCCATGTGAGGTTGGGCATGATTCATTCAAGTGCACTTTGCATGATTCCCAGTTTCCGGGTCAATCTGTTGTTTAGGTTCCATGTGTCAGGTGACTATTTGGAGTATACATTTGTTGTATGCCCTTCTTTTTACGACAAATTGGATCATCTTGATTTTGAAAGTTGGGTATGCTCTGCTGAATGCTTATCATCCTACAGTGATACTTGGCAGGATTTCTTCCTTTGACGATTTCATGGATGCCAAAGTACAAATCAGTAACTCAATATCCGATATATATATATATATATATATATATATATATATATATATATATATATATATATATATATATATATATATATATATATAATCTATTCAGCTGTCAAGTTACCAGCACGCTGGCTATTTTAAACAACATTCAACTTCAACCAACATTAAAAGCAAACAAAAAGAGTATTCGATACTAAAATTAAATGATATACAATATCCAGGTTTTCACACTTAGAAGCGGAATCAAATATCATGGAAATCTTTAAACAATATATATCTGCCAAAACGAATGGTCTCATATCAGTTGATATTCTAAAATAATGCTTTAATCGAATTGAAGATGGGTATAAAACTTAACAGGAACAGACGTTTATTTCCCCTTGCTCGTAATGTAAAATGATAAACCTCCTATCAAATTAGGTCAAAAATCAGCTATATTCAGCTATTTCATGATTTCTAGCGCGATGCATTCAATTGTGTTTGTTTATTTGACCACACACTATCTTCAAAGGCACTCTCTCAATCCCAGTTGAATTTTGTGGTAAAAGGGGCTATGTTTTAAGGAAAAATAAGATCAAATTTTGGGGTGAATCAGGGAATTATTTCTACTTTTTTTTTACGTAAGAATAATTGAACAAAAAAATTTATTTTCATTCCGTTTGAAGCTTAAAGCTTTGGTTGATGTATGCACTCTCAAAGTGCCTTTTAGTTCAACATGTTCTATGCTCTCATCGAGAAAAATAATCACTTTAAAAAATGGGACAATCTGTTTGTCAGGCGAGCCGAAGATATTTTTCTTAAGTAAGGATTCACATGAAGTGATGGAATACTAAGGAATCATCCATTTTCCATCTCACGATTACAAAATGGTCCAACATAGCACGAGGAATTATCATCCTCGGTTGATACAGCTCATCCCTTCAGGTAATTCTGTTATACATTCACAGACACAGTACCTGTAAAGAATGACAGGATTCAGTGCGTATGAATAAATCATATGAATATAAATGTATTTATTTGCAATCAAAAATGTGCATACCTCGAACAAAATTTGCTTTTCTGTCATTTTTTTTTTTTTTTGCAAATCGTCATTTTTCCCGTTTTTTTATAATTCCCATACAAGAAAGAGACAGAATTGAGTAAAAACGAATTTCATTTTTCAATAAAAGGAAGACATCTGTTTTATTCATAAAGAATGATTTTTGTCGTCTGCTTTTCTGTTCTGCTCTGCCTTCCTCCATTATCAGCAACTGCGACAGTAATTGTTGTTGGTTGGTAAAAAAATAATTGAATTTCTGTTATTTCAAACTATGACGCTTATTTTTTGAATTTACGACTATTCAATTATGTTCGTATATTATACCATCGAAAACATGAATTCTGCTCTATTTGCTTAAGTTGAACATTTTCTATCTAATATTTATTCTGGTCTTTTTCTTCCCGATAGTCAGTTATGGATCTAAAACATGGAACTTAACCAAGAGATAGGCCAACAGACTGAGACATATGCAACGTACACGCGAAAGAATCATGCTCAACCTCACATGGAGAGACCACAAGACAGCATGATATACCCAGGAGAAAAACAAAAGTCTGAGACATCATAGAATTAATTTTTTAAAAAAACGTATATGGCAAGAGGCTGGTCATGTTGTAAGAATGGCGGACAACCAATGAATATCATGATTCACAGATATGACATGCGCAACCGAGACTGGCAAAATACTGAATTGAGAGACAAACTAGACAAATTTTGAAAGTATTGGTTCTGCGACGCCCACAATAGAGAGGTATGGTGGATTCTGAGGAAGGTTCCAGTCCGACGACGGACTGATGATATTGATGATTTGGGACTGTCAATTCAAAGATGGAAAAAAAAACGAATTCGAGCAATTATGTCGTATGTGTTCAAAATCGGACGTAAATTAGCGGAGACTGCTCGCAATATCAACCAAATATTTGGACAGGGGGCTGTCAACGAAGTACTGCTAAACATTGGTTCCAAAAATTCTGACACGGAGAAGAGAGCTTTGAAGGCGTGGACATACTTCTGTGATTGACAACATCCACCTGAGGGACATTATTGAAGCAGAATCACACAAAAAACTAGAGATTGCAGAGGAGTTAGATGTTCACCATCCAGCAGTTGACATAAAGACTCACACGTCGTAAGAATGATCTCAAGAAAATTAGGCTATGAGAATTTACCTCGTCAAGCTCACTCCCAAGATCTCTGTCGGACCGGTTACCACTTTTTCAAGAATTCTGAGCACTTTCTATAAGGTAAAGTCTTGAACAATCGGGCAACAGTTTGGAACGTCTCCGAAGAATTCAATGATCAGGGTCCCCAGAATTCTCTGTTTCTTAAACAATTAACTCGTTCCTTGTCGGTAAAAATGTGTAAATTCTGAGGGTTCTTATTCCGTTTATTAACTTCTGTTCTAAGCTAAGAAAAACTGATTTGAAGTTGTAGTGTCAAACTGCAATCAAGTATTTTAGCACCAACTTAATAGCAGCAATGATGATAAGAGAAATACATGGATAAACAGCTGTTTTCTTTAGCGTACACACAGATAAGAGCTTTGCTTTACTCACTGCTCTCTATTTGCTTTAAAAAAAAACAACACAGAGACGAAAAAGTGACAATGTTTTTTATAAAATAGAATTTAAAATTTATTAAAGTGACATACGAATATTTTCTCTCTACTGCCGGCACAATTCCACGAAATTCACACCGATCTCTAATCCTCTGTGTTATTTTCAGTCTCGTCGTTAACATCCGAACGTCTGATCTACAGATCCCATTACACTCATGTACTTTCAATCGCCTACCATTGCCTAGACAAATTTGATTATTTCCAGCTAACACCGTTTCAAATGTTGGCTGAAATCGGCTAAATCTTTTCCACTGTCGACTAACTTTATGGTTAAATATACCATGTACTCATATATATACATATCAGATTTCAGGGAATTCTGATAGAGTGAGCCGGAATACGGCTGATTTGGCATCTGTGCTATCATTGTCAGTGTCAGTCACTTAATCTGCGACTCACTACCCTCGCCATGACACCCCTAACTCTCAGATCACCAACACAGCAATAATAGCTCTATTCTCCACCCTGTCATGATATCCCATCTTATTACAAGACCTTGTCTTCTCCAAAAAGACAGGATGTCATCTGAATCGTCATTTTCTTTTTTAGGAAAACAAAAGTCACCTTTGTCTTTAGACGCATTATTTTTGGTATCATTTTATTTTTAGTCACCCTTTCTTTATATTGAGGTCAAATCAAAGTATTTTGGGAAGTAAAGACTTTCTTTCACTTCACGAAAGACACAGGGTTCATGTGATTATTCACCTCAGCCTAAGTTGGAAGACGTAAACAAGATTAACTCACGCCCGTCCGCTGGTCTGTTCCTCACTCTACAATATATCTTTGATAGTTCTCAATGATTATGATTGAAATTTTGTGGAAGGATTGTTCATTGGCCAAAGGAAGAATTGGTTTGATTTCGACGAGGATCTAAGACTTCTTTAGATAATTATGAGACTTTTTGTTAAAAATTGTCAAACAAGACAGCCACTAAAACAGTCTACATAGTTTTCTCACAGTCTTAAATTGGGCTGTCTGTCTGTCTGTCTCTCTGTCCGGCTGGCTGGATAGTTATGTCCGTGTCACGCATACACGCTGGACTGAAGTGGCCAGAGGGCCGAGAATTTAAGTATTCACTCCTTATAGTATCAGAAAATAACTTTCATTTTTTCAATCAATCCACAAAGTAAGATTTAGTTGAAGTCTCAATGTATGATGATATTAAATTGATCCCTTAGTTTGGATTCGCTTGCTTTTTAAAAATTGGGATTTTTTGTGATCACTACCCCAAAAAAGCAAGAAAATTAATTTTTCCAAATTTCTTAATTGATTTTCCCTAACACAGAATGCTGCCAATAGACATTAGCTGCATGAAGGTTTCTATTTAATGACTAACCAACGTGTTTATGCAAACACTCACGGTTGTTCACTTAATATCTTTAGAAGTTATCAATAAATCTCAATTACATGCCGTGAAAGATAGGCTCTGGGGTAGGGGAAAGAGATAATATTTTGGTGTTGATCCAAGAATGTGTGTAGAGATATTTTTCATTTATCAAGAAAAATCAAAGCAATAGTCTGAAATATGGAAAATCGACACAGTTTCCCTTCTTTTCATTGGAGTTATGTATGATCTAATTTTCATCAAGTTCTTGGTGTTTTGCATTGGCAGCGTTAGACAACATTTAAACAGTCTACTCCCACAATGTTTCTGACATCTAACATCAAGAAATACATATCTTGAACAACCATAGCGTCAATATCTTGAGTCTTATAAAACAAATCAAATCGAAAAATGATTATGGTCAGAATAAATTCTATTTATGACATCAGTGGCGTTTTCCAACGGGGAACATCTAAAATAGAGTTTTTAAAAATATCTAGGAATATTTACATTATGGAGAATCTAAATGTTATCAGTAAACCTGTCAACAAAGGACCTCAAAAAGGTCAAAAAGCATTTGTTTTCCCAAGAATCAAAATAAAACATTTTTAAAAAGGGGGCTAGAGGAGTACTACAAATCTGTAGACAAAACAGTATGGCCAGAACCTCAGGATCACACGAACAAATACATAAACAAACAAACGCACGAAGAATAGAAGCCTTCGTCATCTTTGCTGGCTATGGTTGTTCAATATAACACATTATTATTGAATTCAAAGTTAGTTGAATAGTAAAAAAATTATTTATTAGAATATTATTCACTTATTGGAAATATTATGTCACTCATTGCAAAAACTATACAAATAAATCTTTACTCTTCAGTACAAAGTTCTGGTGAGACCACGATTAGAATCAATCATATGCATTTGGTAACAGCAACATGATTATAACAAAAATGTCGTGGGAAGAATCTAGCATAGAGGTAAAAAGTGTGTGTCAAATTTATATCGTCTGAGCTACAATGAGAAACTACTTGAGCTTGGTCTAGAAAACATTGAAATCCGTAGAAGAAGAGCAGACATACTGGGTACGTATAGAATACTACCAGGAACCCACATTCTTAACATCAAATGCCGTTACGGTGTCTGTACCAACAATGAAATGATACAAAAAGCATAAACACACACACACAGACTCGTGACCACTCAGTGAAACAAACACTGCAGTTGGCTGTTGGTCACTGGAAAAAAGACATCTCAACCAGAGTGGTGAATGACAGAAAAGCCTTAACTGTTGGGGAACCCAACATTGCAGCATTTAAAACAAGACTAAATAAAGCCTGGGTATGATATACAGAAGTATGCTACAATTCGTGTATATCAAATACCACCTAAATACTGTGGTCCGACAGCAGAAGACCCAGTGTAGATACTGAAGAAACAGCACGATTACAATGCCTCGGCTGGGTCAATGATAAATGGAAAAGTCCTTTCTGTCGGTCTTAAAGATAGATTTTAATTCATCAGCTGTAGACTTATAACATCTCCCGTTAGACATAGATATTTCCGAAGACTCGCCGGGGGCTATACTTTATGAACTTGTCTAGTTCTTCACGCTGTCTCATATTTTACAGGCCACATTTTCGCATATAATCTCAAGCAATTCACATTTTGATTCGTGAAAATATATTAAATATTGTCTATTTTTATTAAAAATTATCCAAGTAAATATTTTTGACGTCTAGACGCGTCTGGAGATATCTAGATTCAGATAAAAAACACCTAAATTGGCAACACAGTGTGTGTGTATATCAGAGAGTGAAAGGGGGATCAATACTTATCAAACTGTTATACTATCCATAAGTATTAAGATATCCACGTAATGGTGACCTTTCCATTCCTAATCATCCGCCTACAAATATTAAGAGCAGTAGTAGAATGTCCGATGACGCGAACATTTTCCATCTTTATCAAGACAAGCAAAAATCTTGCTAATCTTCCCTCTAATCACTTTGATTTCCTGAAGCACATGGAATCTCCGCTGTTGCACAACCTCAAATTCTTCAAAGGTTGCCACCAGTACTTATCGGGACATAATTAAAGTTGTTGAGTACAATGGTGTGGTGGTGACAAGGTCAGCTAAATAGAGAAAAGTCTGGTTCATTGGGTCAGTGGTCCAATGTCATTGAGTCCTTTTTTCGTAGCCAATTCTTTTGTTAGATCTCTTGATGAAAAAAAAGTCACCAGAGCCATGTTGACAAGAGCGTCGGTCAGCAACACTTTTTGATTAATTGAATATAGCATTCAAAAACATTATTTCAACTGTTCTAAAAAAATGGTATATGCTTGACTATTAGGGTGTATCAAGAGTATTTTTGGTTTTCACAGACCTCTTAATTAAACGTTTATTTTATATACACAGCTAAAGACGATCAGCAACTCTATCATATTATCTAAACGAGCTGGTAAAACAAAGTGGAGCTGAGTTATCAGTAGACACCAATTCGAGAGCATAAGAAAAAAGGTGTCCGTTGCTTCTTGACGCAGAGTTCATACACAAGTCTAAAAGTTTAAAAAAATATCTATCCAAATAGAATGAATGTTATCGCAAAAAAAACCGCCCCCACTCCTGCCTCATTTTGTAAAGAAGAAAAATATAGTTAAAATCATGAAACGTAAATTCAGTTCATGAACTTAATGGCCGCTATAGCAAAACAATATTTTCAGACGCGTTGGATTTTTGTTTTTAACGAAAGCGCCATTCTGATAATACCACCACTGACATTTGAATAGAATACAATAAGATTACATTTTATTTCACCGAACGAACAATAATAAATTAATCAAGATTTTTTATTAAAGTAACAAAGGGTGAAGTGGATATTGATTAGCCTCAATGCATCTAAAGCAATAACCATCGTTATTTCCATAAAGCAAGATTAATTTCATTATTACGATGATATGCTGCGTAAACGTGATAGATATGAATAATTCATTTCTTTGATTTGAAAAATAATCAACATGTGTCGATAAAAAAACAATCTATGGAATTCATTATAATAATGTTTGTGTTCATTGAGAAGGAAACCATCGTAAAAATTAGGGATCCTTTTCTTTACAATCGCGAACAGGTGAACAATGAAAAATTTGCTCAGGGAAGATAATCTCATATGAATAACTTTGAAAATAGGGTCCCCCATCTGTTTGAAAAAGTAATCGATACTTTTATCTGTTGGAGATTCTTAAAATCCGACTTCTTCTGTTGCGAGTCCTTATATCTTTTAAACATCGGTAGAATCGATGATGGATGCACAAAAGGGCTTTCTGATATAATTCAATACTGCAATCCAAACTCTTTCTCTCTCTTCTCTCTCTCTCTCTCTCTCTCTCTCTCTATATATATATATATATATATATATATATATATATATATATATATATATATGTGTGTGTGTGTGTGTGTGTGTGTGTGTGTGTGTGTGTGTGTATGTGTGTGTGTAATTCGAAATTGCTGCAGGAGAGTTTGCCTGTCAGAGAGCAATGCTCAACAAGCATGTCTTTCCGGTTATTGCTATTGAGTTAGATCCTCACATTGAGCTACGCAATCATTTTTTCGATAAAATTTGCCAAAGGAGATAAGCATAAGATGCTAGTCTTCAGTAGTCTTATCTATCTGCAAATGCGTAAAAACATTGGTTCATTTTGGTGGAACGTAAATAAAAATAATTACAGAACAACAAAATGTGTAATATCATTTTTTTCAAGTACAAAACAATTGCTAAATTATTCAAACTAGTTGTAAAATCGCACTATCAGGAGGGTTTCCACATAATCCCAGAGAGAGGCCTAAATTTGGCCTACCGATATTTTATCCAAAAAAAGAAATGTTGTGGAAGAAATAACGAGATGAGGAAAATAGTCCAAGTATACCATACACATGGAAGGGATTATTTACGTGAGTGGCTCATTCATTTTTTGTTTTGATTGTTTTAAATTTGTTTTCGTTTTCATGGCACTGCAGCTACATTCAACACAATTTTTCTATAGCAGTTGCTGATACTCCAAGAGAAGAGGGAGTGGGGAGTGTTTATAGTCGTGTGTTCTCTTTATGCGTGTATTGGATGGTTAAGGATCTCAGATACTACCTTCACTTGACGTCATCAGTAAACTTGTTCTTTATAATTCAACAACAGAACTATATGTAAATACGAAATTATGTAAGAGTGAGATTTTCTTCTTTATGAACCAACAGCATTTTGTTTTTGTTATAACCTTTGTACATCAGCAGCAAAAAATTACCATTTATATTCATTTCGTGAATCTTGCGTTGTTTCTTAATGTATTTTCCGACACATAGGTTATGCTTTTCTTTTGAAGACACTATTGCTAATATGTACATGTACAGACTTTAACTTTCCTTATTCGGAAATTCATAACCTTTCGCACCAACCTCCAGTATACAGAATGTTGATACATTACTAGTCGAAAAGAAAACATTGACCTTTTAAAAAACATGAAGTCTGAATTAGCCTGGTGTGCCAAACCTTTCTGAGCCAAGGACCGATTTAAGATTGGCAATATTTTTGTGCACCGACCGATGGGTGATGCTAATCACAAACAACATGTGAATGATCAGTGAACTATATAACTAATAGGTAACTTTAACTCATGAATTTAGATTCACCTGATCTCCCGGGAGGGAAAGCTAAAATTGATCTTTTTTTTTCAAATTTTCTTTAATAGACTACTTGGAGAGAATCACCCCAACATAACACGAAAAGATCACAAGCCAACATAGTATATTAAAGAAATCACAGGAATCTGAGATATCGGAATCCATCAGAAAATCAAAATAGCAATGGGCTGGTCATGTTTGAAAAATGTAAGACATCTGCTGGACATCATGACTCACCACCTGGGTCTCCGAAGATCAGATGCAGAATTGTGCCCGTCAGAAGATGAGATGAAAGGATGAACTAGAAATTTTCAGAAAGTGCTAGATCCTGGAGAGGTCTAATGGAACTTGGGAGAGATTTATATCCAACGAGTGGATTAATATATTTGCCATTGCCAAAACAGAGAAACATTTGAAGTTCTATTTGAAATCTACCTAATTAGGGACCAACAAATTTCGCCCCTCCCCCAGTTATGGTAGTGTCACATTTTGTGTAATTAGTAAGCAAGTCATAATCTTCAATGAAATAAAAATCAGTCAGCATTTTGCAGTTGTTAAAACATGGTTATTCTGTACTAAAAAAGTGAATTGTACATCATTACATAGTGACAGTTCTATTCATTTCAGAGAGACGGAGTTGACTAATTTGCATACACTCAATGACAAGCTCCTATAATAAATTT
Source organism: Thysanoteuthis rhombus (assembly GCA_963457665.1). Lineage (NCBI taxonomy): Eukaryota > Metazoa > Mollusca > Cephalopoda > Oegopsida > Thysanoteuthidae > Thysanoteuthis > Thysanoteuthis major. The sequence goes on from OY735200.1 coordinate 5,165,632, forward strand.
TAAAGGGAATATTTTCAATTATCTGTATACATAGAAATATTTTAGCGTAATGATTGCGGGTCGGACTATTCTAGAGTGTCTGTACTTAAATTGGTGGGGATCTGTTTTTTAAGCAGGTACGGATGAAGCCATAACGAGCATGGGGTGTTGTTTTTTTTTCAATAGATCGATATCTTCAAGAGTTGCGCATTGGTTCAAAAGTCTCTGGGACCTAATTCAGATTCATCTGACAATTTCTGAGTGCAACTACAGTGAAGAAAAATGTGAATGGTGCAGACCCCACCCTTTACCAAATAGGTTCTGTGAGTAAATTGTAACTTCGCTCTGATAACAAAAGATAAGGAAATGTGTTCCCTGATAAATGATCCTCTGTCACACGATCACAAAAGGTGTTTCAAGAAAAGGCATCCATGCGAAGCCATGGCACGTACAATGATGTATTTTCAGATTTGATAGGTTTTATATGCTCTGAATATTCCCTTTGTGAGAACAATCTGGTTATTCGACTTGATGGCGAACAGAGGTTAATTTACAGCCCTTGATTCAACCGTAAAACAGGTCTCAATGAACATCAAAGGAAATAGTTAACCTTATTGAAAGCTCCACAACCCAGTTTCCTTGTGTCAAGTTCTACAAAATTTTCAGATCAGATTGTGTCTAAACCTTTCCCCGATCAAGTTAGAAATCAAAGCAAGCACATTTTAAGAAATTAGAGTGAACAAATCAAAATCTACGGGAGGCAAATTTGAAAAAAAAACCAGAGCGTGCAAATCAGAAACTAAAAGTTGCCATTTAAACGAATACGACAAGCAAATTATATTATACTGCGAGCAAATTGAAAAATAAAACGAGTAATTCAAACAATAAAGCAAGGAAAGTACAAAATAATTTGGTGAGCAAATCAAAATTTCCACCAACAGAATTGAATCAACGAACAAGGATAATCATATAATTATATTTGTTTCAATCGTTGCAAATGTTAATTTTCTTCACACTTAGTCCCAGCCAAAAGCTCTGCTCATTCACATGTCATCATCATTATCACCATACTTTTAGTGTCTATCGTTACACCTTACCTAGGATTCGGAAATGCTGTCTATCATGGGCGTTGTAGAGCCAATTTTCTTTAAATTTGTTTAATTCGTTATGCCATCCTATATTTTGCCGACATCCATTCTGCATGTTTCTGCGGATCCAAGTTGTGAGTCGTAATATCCATTGGTTGTCTGATATCATCGCAACAGGACCAGTTCATTGCCATTTGTGTTCTCTAATAGATTTTATATCTCTGACTCTTGATTTTTTTCTTTTAATAGACTTTGCTGTAGTGATCTGTTGAGCACAATTCTCTTATACACGATCGGGATTGTCAGTTTGAAGGTCAATCTTCTGGTTTCGTTTCCTGTTTCAACTCCATAGGTGACTATCGGAAGGATGTATTGGTTGTAGACCCTTCTTTTTAAGACCTATTGGATTTTCTTGTACTTGAAGGTTGCATCTGCTCTATACTAGATGGACATTTGCTTGATTTTTCCTCATTTCTAGAATTTCATTGATATTAGTCTTCAACTTGTTTGCTAAAGCATGCATATTTTTTTCTTTCATGCGAACGTGCATAGAATGCCAAAAACTAAAATTGAATAATTCGCCATTAAAGCAACATAATAATTGAACATGTAAACAAACAAAGACTCGTCAAATTCAACCAAATTGCATTTAACTACTGTATGTATCATAACCAATTCAATCCATGTATGATAAACGAGGTTTTTGCAGGCTCAACCAGCACTCAACATCTATTCCACCCGAAGATGATAACTACAACTTTTGTATTGTATATATTATGAATGGAAATAACCCTTCTTTTTTTTTAAATTAAATGAATAAAAACAGCAGTGCGATTTTTAATTTTCAATCTCCTAGAATTAATGAGGTTTGTTCACAAAGTTCTTGGTGTTCTCGTTACGGTAGAAAAACAAGGTCAACTGCAACTGGGGTCAAACGTCTTTGTTCTATCAAAAACATAAACGGAACGAAATTAATTTCTCCATATAATATTATTTGAAAATTACGTGTCCTATTCAAACGCCTTTATTTGTAGTTCCTGTTATCAAACAAGTTTATCTGAGTTGAGGGAGTGTAGTTTTCGAGTATAGAACTCTTATTTGTACGTGACGTTGCTGGTTTTTGGTGAGGTTAATGTCATTGTTAAGACAAACGAAAATAAAGTCAAAACCCAACAATATTAGGAGTTAGACAGAAACTTCATTTACAACCTGGGTTCAGAATACTTATCATTTGCTTCAATAAACTTACTGACTCGTTTTGCAGTACGCCTCCCAACCTAAATACCTAAGAATTCGTAAGCAAGAATCAAATGTTCTTTCAGTGAGTTGCTGGCTCACTTTGTATATTATTGACATCATCAACTGATCTATTACTACTACCGCAACCTGTATATTGATAGAGAGAAAGAGAGATGGAAACGGTCCAGTAATTTCAGTTCTGTTCAAGATTGATTATACTTGCATCTATCTCTATAATGAGCAGTGTGCTTTTTTTCTTTTTTTCTCCGTCCGTTACAATGAGCTCTTCCATTTAAAAGTGACAATTCAGCTGATGAAAATATCTCATACCTACTTTCCGAAACAATGGACTCTCTGGCTAATACGATTTCAGTCATGTTTTTCATAAAACCTTGGATCTAATTAATATCACGTGAACATTCATTCCAACTATTGATATCTTTGAAGTAGTGAATTATAAGTAAATAAGAAAATGCTAAAGAACTGCATAAACTGCGAAATATTGGTAAATAGTTATACCAAATACTTGACTATTTGCAGTATATATATATATATATATATATATATATATATATATATATATATATATATATATATATGTATGTATATATATATATATGTGTGTGTGTGTGTGTGTGTACACACATATATATATATATATATATATATATATATATATATATGTGTGTGTGTGTGTGTGTGTGTGTGTGTGTGTGTGTGTGTGTGTGTGTGTGTCAGTGTGTGGAAAGTTTTTCTGCTTTAATTCCCAAACGCATTAAAAACTATTTTTCGTTTTATCTCTGGATATCTGATAAAATAATTCACGTAATTTTTTTCAGTGTTTTTTTTTTTCTATACTTTGTTATTATAGTTCAGAGTACATTTTCTCTTGTTGGGATCATCAGTTGTTTATCATGTAACCGTATCGAGGATTTTAAAAACAGAACACATGTATCAACATGGCACCCCAGCTGTGTTGAGCAAACACTACCTCCCTTTCAGCTGTGATTCAAATACATAGCTTATGTCAAAAATGCAGTTTGTTGTTTTAAATCGGATATTATAATGCATTGTATTTTGATGTTATTTTATCAACAACATCATCATAAGTCGTTTATCATTAATTTCCGTGTCGTACATAGAACTTCCCAAAGATTCGTCATACATCTCTAGCATGGGTGTCGAATAGCCAGTACTTTTTAAATTTGTCTGTCTCTCCATCTTGTATTTTAGCAGCCTGGGTTGTGCATGTGGTATCGGGAATCCGTGATGTCCATCGGTTGTCTGTCATTCTTGCAACATGACCAGCCCATTGCCATTCAAGTTTTATCCCTGATATACTGTGCTGTCTCTTTTTTTTTCATTTTTTTTTTTGAAACTGGGCTTACGCAGGATATCCAATAAACGTATTCAACAACAAGTATTATAAAATGGCCGTGAAAATGATGAAATAAAGCTATATATTTTGTTCATAGCTAAGAGGCAGGTGGTGTTTGATCAACATTACAGGGGAGCTATCATTAATACAACTGTTTTTTTTTTAAATGTCTGAAACCATTACATGGTGATGATCCCATCGACAAAAATTCACAGATCGTACTATGATATCTAATTATGTGTAAAACATACAACACTTTGAGAAGCTTACATAAGTTGCATTAACGGATACCCGAAATAAATAGGGTGGAATGAGATACATTTTGAAAATTCAGTGTTTAAAGCTGCAATATTCCCCCTCTCTTTCTCTCTCTCTCTCTTTCTCTTTCTCTCTCTCTCTCTCCCTCTCTCGATATATATATATATATATATATGTGTGTGTGTGAGTGTGTGTGTGTGCGTGCGTGTGCGTGTGTCTGGGTGTGTGGGTGGGTGTTTCCTTTTCTTTAAAAATATCACTTACAGAAATTCAGATATATCCGTGAACTTTTCACGGTTATTAACTGGTATTTTGATATCTACCAAATCTAACGGAGGAAACAGTAACCATTTCAACCTCGAGACGGATTGCATATTAGTGTCTTTCTCTCTCTTGGATCCTATGTATCACGTTATGTTTTCTTCGTAATTGTTCTTCATTCTGCGCCAGTAACAACAGAGTTATGTAGATAAGAAATGGTGAAGCAATGTCTGGTCAGAAAAAATGTCTATTGTGCAATGCTCAATGGAAAATGAGTAAAATATTATTAAAGTTTAGCTTAGTTTCACAAAGGATCTAAGGCATCATCGTTGTAATTTTCTGTGGGATTAGCTTGATAATCATCTCTGTTTGATCACGACTTTTGCCTTTGAAGCTGTGTACGCAAATGCATCCTCCCACAGTGAATGCTTGCAAATATTGTTCTTTGCTGTGACGACTAAGTAACCCCATTAGTAGAGTACTTCAGTTCAATTCGAAATTCGTCATGATGATGCCAGCTCTGATGACGTCAGAATAAAGAGTCTAGTTTCCATTCAGATAAAATCGCACTTTCTTTCTTCTATACAACATGTAAGCTTAAATATATATATCATAAACAGCTTATTGCATAAAAGCTGTCGTCCTGTTTCCGTCACGTTTAAGAGAAAAAAGGGAAGGTAGGGGCTATGCAAACCCACGGAGACGGAAACCTCTTTTGTGTCTCTTCTGTGTCTGTGTGTTCGCTGAAAGTACGGAGGCAACTGCTGCTGGTAGTATCACAAAAAAACGTTAACCAAAACACAAATCCTAACACAATCCATAAACACTATCCATAAAAACTGACCCTAAACAACTATCCTAAACGTTTGGCCAAACAAATCCTTGAAAATTATATTCGATAAAAAAACAATTATGAATTGTCAGGTTTTCAGCTCTTATTTGTTCTGTTGTTGAATCAGATCCTTTATCCTAAGTAAGGTGTTTCAATGCACAAAAAAATGTGCAAAACGCTGCTTCAATACATCATATATATATATATATATATATATATATATATATATATATATATATATATATATATATATATATATATTACGTAAGTTTATGTTGTTACAATATATATTTATGTTATTTATCGATACATGAATTAAGCCGTCATTTTTGACGAGCTACTATGTCAGTCCTTACATAAATACTGAAAGCACTGATTTCTGCATAATAACCAAAGTTCAGCAACATAGAGAGCTACCATTACTTCGATAGGTAATCATTTAAGAACACCATATGATTTGCATGACTAAAAAGCGACTGAAAAAACAAACAATAACAGGCGTCTACTATAGGCAACAAATCAATTTGTACTGTAAAAGCTTTCTAATATAGTAATTCACTTTTTATTCTGGCCAAAGTCGAGAAAACTTAAACGGTCTAAGTAATATATATATATATATATATATATATATATATATATATATATATATATATATATATATATATAACAAAGTCAGGAAAATAGACATATCGAATTTACACGGTATGTGCCAGAAAACGCCCAAGCTAGGAGGTCTGTGTTGGAGATGCTCATTAATTAATTGTAGAATATGTGTAAAATTCACACCACTTGTAGGTTTGTTTCTTACTTTGATAAATTATTGAAGAAGAAAAATATGACGATGAAGAAATAGAGGAAGAAAGAATATCTATCAAATTAATGTACAGTTTTCTGTTCGTTTCTCTCTTTGAAAATTGTTCAAAGGTATCAATATCTCCGACCAGCCGTTTGAAACAATGAACTCTTGTTTATGAATCTTTTCCACGCATTAATGAGAGACACAGTTTTAAACCTCATAACAACTTCAATGTAGTGAGATATTGAGTCTTAAATCAAGGGAATGTGAAGGAACTGCTTGAATTCCAGAGAAACATAGGTAGATATCATTACTAAATGCTTGTGCATGTGTAATCAATATATATATATATGTATATATATGTTTAAAAAGTTGTTTTTTTTTTTAACATATTCTCATAGAAATTCAAATATATCAGCGATTTTTCACGGGGATTATCAAGTACTTCATAATCAACCATATCACCTCTTTATTTTCAATATTACTACGCCCTGCGAAGTTTATTATAGCAACCACTTTAAAGTCGGATTACGGGGGAAACGTTATCGTCTGTTCGATGGAAAGCACGACAGTTGTATAAGATAAAAGGTCACTGAAGGGCATTGTACGATACACGATTTTCACAACTTTATTGCAGGGAATTACCTCAAAGTTATAGAAAGAATGAACCTCAGTGTGTTCTTACATTTCTTCACTATATGCTCTCACCACGACTGTGACGTCACTTTCTGCTAGCGAGGCCAACTGAGATATCTTATACCTAAATCCAGATTTATTTTCGTTGTGTTTAGATGTAAAAAATAGTTTTTAAATATAAGATATCAGTCAAGATATCTTTTTTCTTGTGGACCAGATATTTTTAGATTTGAAGGCGGGGAGGTAAAGTTTGATATTTTGGTAAAGTTCAGTTCCTGAATACTTACCAATCATCCAAAAGATTTATTTTTTAACGAATACCCCGAATGAAATTAGAAACTTTCAAACCTCGCCATTCTCCAAGAAGAATTTTTTTTTTTCATTTTAGGTGATTCCAATCCATCAAAACTTTAGAACCTTCGGAAAGTTGTTCGAAAAAAAACATAGGAGAGGTTCTATTTGCAATGTAAGTATAATGCTAAACTGAAACACAATGCACTATTTTTACAGAGGTTCAGTTCGCCTGAATTATCTCAAATTTTTATATTAATAACCCTATTTAGGCAGAAATTATTATTTCTGAAAAATAAAAATATAGGCCTTATTCATTCAGAACATCAATTTTTTTACAGAACATCTTTTATATTTTCACTTTACCGTTCTTAAATTGCTTGTGTTATTTTTTTATATTCTAAGATAGAATACAGTGAATGAAAGTTTGATAAAATACACTGCATGTTTTGATAATTTTTGGGTAATTTTTTCGAAAATCATATATTTTTAAATAATTTTTGTGCATCAATTTTTGAAAAATTTAAAATATTTGACATCGTTACCCCCGGACCAATTTTCATTTGGTGGAGTAACAATTGTGTCAATTGAAGAGTACAGTCGAGTAGTCTGTGAGCCTTCATCTTTATGTCTTGTTTTTAAGCTAAGTCGTAGATTTGAAAACAGCTTAGTTCTAGAAACAGAGATTAAAGTCGATTGTGAACAAGAATGTGAATAATGTCGTTCATAAGCAGTACAAAGCTAATCTGAGTTACGGTTAAAGCGACCAGAAGTTCTTTGTTACTCTGTGCGATTAGAGCACAAGGACGAAAATATTTAACAATTGGCCAACCACGATTACGCCGATATAATTTGAGCCACAAGCAAAGGAGCACGCTTACTAGCCATTTTTAGCTAGGAGCCTTTTAACGTTCCTATGTACAACTACGTCCGATTGTAATGAATAAATTCAAGAGTTTGAATGTCCTGGTGTGTATTAGACCATCTTCAAATGTAATTTCCTTTATTTAATTCCTTCAAATTTGCTTTGAAGCTAACTTCCAACGGAACACATTCTCTTCTTCTATTTTTTATGCAACATTCTTTGACTATGTATTTCCCTTCCTATGTTTACAATATCCATCGATTTTATTATTGACCTTTTGTAACATGTTTATTTTATTTCTCAAATACTTTCTTTTGATGATAATTAAATCCCCATATTTGTCTTTGCATATCCTTTGCATGAATTCTACAGTTATATTGAATAAGCATTCAAACAAAAACCGTATTAAAATATACATGTGTACATTTCTCCACGAACAACACTTCGTTTCAGTGGTGACACAAACTACTTAATTTCTACCAAGAGATATGTTTCAAAGAATTCATCATCAAAGGCGAAACAAAATTAAGATACGCACCACTCTTTTAACAAAGCTTGATTCCGTTGCAAGATGATTCATTTTGCGAAATTATGTTATCTATTAATTTTCATCCATCGCAAGAAAAAACCTAATGATAGAAGTGAGTTACCATCAGTCACAATAAAACAGAGATATCATTGAGATAAGGAAAAACTAATGATGACAGAAATTATCGTCCGTCAGAAGCAATGGGTTAACCATGATTTTATGCGGGCTGATGTGAGCAGTACTCGGTGCATAGGTTATCAAGATGGTCTGAAGAAGCCTCTCAGAAGGAGTTCATTGCTAACTAAAATGCTCCTAAATCTGGTTGTTAGCCAAAGATGGCTCAGTTCAAAAAATATCTATTTCGAGTATTCCGAAAAGAGAGAAACCCCGGCGTCAAATTTCATTGGATCTTCAAAGAATCTCATAACGACGTCATCACATCTCTCAATGTAGAGTGTCTGATAACAACGCCCGGCTGCTTACAATTTTGTCGACCATTCAACTTTGATGTGTTTTTTTCCCAATGCACTCTCGTCAGCAAATCTCCATCGTTTCTTTCAACAAACAACCAGTCAGGCTGAATAAAGGTAACCGAGCTGAGAGAGAAAAAGAACCGTTTGATGTCTGATGTAATTGATATATTGATTAAAAGACAGGGAAGAAGAACAAGCCATAACTGTGAATCAGAGATGATGATGATGATGATGAAAAATGCTATTTGGCAAATGTGAGATGATAAGAATCAACAGTATTACAGCTAGAACTTTCCAAATATTAGTGTTGCCACTTCATCTAAAAAAATTTTACGGCCAGAATTGTGTCAAAAAAAACTTTCAAAAATATATTACGTATTAATTAAGTCTTTTCGGTTGCAAATTATAAAAGTGGAATGTAAATAAACGTCTGAAAAAAAGACTTAATTCTTTAAACGAAAAAAAGTTACAAGAAAAAGTATGACTCACCTTTATCCCCCATGAAAAAATTCAGATATATTTGAAATTGCACGTGAATATTAAATTTTGTCTTTTTGAATTCAATTCGCATCTAAACTTTTTAGATTTTTGTAGATGAATATCTGAGGAAATTTAATATTTTTAGATGAGTATCTGAAAGTTATCTGAAGAGTTTTCAAAATATTGAGGTCTTGTTGATAGATATTTATCTGAATGTGAAATATCTAAATTCGATTTTTCATGTCTAAACGCATTAAAAAGATCCAGATCTGTGTATGATATATTCAAAGTGTCAGCATCGCTAATCATCTTAGATGATGAGGTATCGCTATTATTATTTATTTTTGATTAGTCTATCTCTCATTTTATATTCGTTGGTTGTTAACACCTACACTTAATGGTAACAGGTCGTGTAGATTCTTAAGATGAAACATTGTCATTACTGATATTTTTTGTCAAACTAGGATTTTAAATCGCACTTTGAAATTAGTGTAACTTCTTGAGGAGACACTATTGCAGTGAAAAGCCCCAAAACATTAAATGATAACGAATCATATTTTTGTTTTCGTTGAATTTGCAACGAAAGTCAAAAACAATAGTAAATTATCCAATTGTACCGTTATACTTTGTGATAGATAAAAAATACATTGATTAGTATGGATCAAGGCTGTATAGAGTCATGAAGATTGTGTTGCACCAATCTTCAAAATTGGGAGAGCTTACTTTCCTGCTTTGTTTATTCACATCCTAAATATAGGTTCCCAACTGGGCTCGAACACTGACAAGTAGCACCTGTGGGGAAAAAGACAGGAATGAAGAAGGCCAATTGTATAAAGGGTTCATGTTACTTTGTGTTGTAAATCTGTGATGTATGACTTTTTGGAGCTTTTGTATGCTGTGATTTCCACCCGTAAGTATCACCACTGACTCCAATTTACGACGCTTCATGCATGAATCGTACAAGGCGAGAGTATTGAGGCACTCCTGGAAATAAAACTTAATCCATGAGATAAAAGTTTACTAGACTAGCTTGTCTTTCAAATTTAAACGCCTTCTCAATCTAAGCACCTAACTTAGTCCAGCAAAAGGCAACAACTAGGCAGCTCTCACAAAGAATCGAACTAATTACATAGTAATGGTATACTAGAAAAGCTAGTTAACTATTGCCCCATATCAAGGCACCCAGCTTAGTATGACAAAAGGCTGCAATAATCAGGCATTTATGAGAACAAAACTCACACTAAGAGACCAAGTATCGCTCAAAGCTGATTATCTCTTATTAAGTGTGTATAATGCCATAAATCTTGAGCACAGTGAAGATTGAATTAAGTTATTTTTTTTCTGTAGACTATTTGCTTCAATAGTTTAATGCTCAGCACGTCTGCCCCCCCACACAAGAGGTCTTAGGTTCGATTCGAGGTATAAGCAATGCGTTTGGAAATCTTTTCATTAAGACAAATTTCCTCACGAACTCAGTAGCTAATTGAGTACACTCTAAGCTGGATGATTAGGATTAGGGTATCCTCTCGGTCCTTACGTCTTGCCAAGGGGATGGTCATAAAGACTTGTACGTATAAAGTCCTGGTCTCGACCAAACTTGAGTCTTACAAGGATAACAAATCCCGACGCATGCAATAGAGACTGTGCACTTTGTCACCAGCAAACTCACTCCATTGAGAGACATGTCTTGAGAGATGTGGCGCTTCATCTTCTAATTTTTGGATTGGAGCATAGGGCAGTGTGTGGTTTCAGTTGCAAGTAGTTTTTTTTTTAACTAGGAGGAGTTGCTAACCAAAGGCCTAAGATGGACTGACTGAAGAGCCTTAACTATCTTGCTATTCAACAATATAAGTGATTCGGTGCCTTTCCTAAGGACATTAGTGCAAAACTATAATTCGATTTTCTGATTCTGTCTTCGTGTCGATAACCACTAGACCACCCTGAAATCCCATCAACTTCACCATGTAGCAATAATGGTTTGCTAGTCAGGATTGTTAACCATTACCCAACGGTGAGGTACTCTGCCTGTTATTGATTAAAAAATATAACTTTTTTCTCTGTGATTTCAGAAAAAGATAGGAAAGATATCAATTCTCATTTTATTCTCAGATATTGAACGGCACCTCTGACACATGATGGTCGTAATGCCATTAACGTCGAAGTTCGTCTCTTCTCCACCAACTGAGATGGTCAATGATCCAATGACTGGACAGGTTTAATAAGGATTCACTTTGATAATTACCCTGACGTGGGCGCTACTTTTCACTTCAGCAATCCCAGCAGAAAAGCCATCCCAGACAGAAAATTCTACAGCATTGTCTACCACCCTTTTGTATCATTTGATGGAGAGTATATCAAGGAACGAGATACATTTAATACCGGGAAGATTTGCACAGAAATAAAATTCGATTGAATAAAATGATAAAGTAAAGATCTGGTTATTGTTCGATCAAATTTATTACATGATTGACCTCCCTAATTTCAACCATAAAGTCTAAATCACAAATAAACAATGCTCAATTTAACTGTGGTAGGTCTCTGGCTGGAATGGCTTATCGGCTGGGATAGCTTGGATGTAGAGTTGCACCACCCTGATGACGGATACTGATGAACATTTAGAAGTGGATAAGCTTTTTTTCCTACTCGAAACTCCATCCAAGCTTTTTCTTTATTCATTTGTAAACTTATATAGTCATCATAAACAGTGGAAACTTATTTGCGCGCTTCGGTCAAGCAATTTCCACACAGCATAAATATTCATTATTACATATAATGTCAATAATGGGTTTTATTCCGAAGGGAAATTGCAAAACAGATTAAAAAGTCAGCTGAATCAATTGTTTTGAGTCAGGATCTGCTTGAATACTTCCTAACAAAACCTTGCTGTATATTTCGTGATTCACATTTCATCTTGAAATAATTTCGTTCAAGTGAATTATTGTCTCTACTAAAACTGTCAACCAGAACTGTCACCAAACCTATCAATGTACTTTTCTTCAATTTTCGAATTGTTCGGTCTGGCTGTGTGTAGGTGTGTAATTCTTCGTCACGGACGTTTGTCTTAGATAATGAATAACCACAGGTGTGTAAGGTATGTGACAGACTGTGAATATACTTGTTCTTTTGTACAAGGGTTGTTTTTAGGTACGTAAAGGTATGCATTATTTTCAAGTGGAAAATGGAAGCTTCCTATCCACACTGCCCCTCCCAATCAATACCTCCCCATCTCCTCAGCACCCAATTCGAAAACGTCAACCAAAACTGTCACCAAAACTGTCAACATCGGTTTTTCCAGTTTTTTAGTTGATCTTTCTGTCTATGCATGAAGACAGCACAGTATATGAGGAAGAGAACGGTTATCTGTGACATCATAGAAACTATTAAAAAACTCAAATGGCAATGGGCAGGCTATGTTGCAAGAATGAAAGACAACCGATGGACATCCCGACTCACAACATGGATCCCTAGACATCACATAGGAAACTGAGGCCGACAGAACACAAGATGGAGAGATGAACAAGACAGATTCAGGAAATACTGGCTCCACGACACCCATGATAGATAATTGTATCGAATCCCGGGGAAGGTGTAAGTCGAACGACGGACGTTAAAAGATTTATGATGATTATGATATACTATACAAATGAAGCTGAAAGTCTGAAAATTAAAAAAATTACTCTTTATTGTGTCTAGAGGAGAAAAGGGTTGTTCGTTTTTTTTTTTTTGAAATTCCACTTCGAAAATAGGTTTCTGATTGGCAGTTTAATTTGCGATCTAAGTTCATGCTACATTAATCTCATAGCTTGTGTCCAGGAACATTCATGCGTGTCTTAGTTTTTTGTTTGTTTAGTTTTTTTTTAATTCAGGTTTTTTAGCGATCACTGCCCAACAAAAAGCTGGAGATGGAACTTATTCACCTCTTTTTTGTTTTTAATATATCAACTGCAACACAGTATTGAGCCAAAAGATGCTGTGCCATAAATTCGTAATGAAGGATTTGAGTGACCGAACGATCGACAGCACGGAGAACGGAACGTTCGAGGGGAGTTTAAATACCGACAGAGATAGTTCGTGTTCATTTCATCCTAGAGACCTTGGCGAAGGCATGAATCCATCTTTTCTCTCGAAGCTATGACTAAATAACACGCCAGACTGGGCTCAGTAATTACGGTCAGTTAACCAATCTAGGAGACGGACAATTCTGATTCAAAAACCAGCCTGATGAGGAATTAGCTCTGTCAGGCTATAGCTTGTAACCTTGACATAATGAAATCATATGTAATGCCCTAACGACCCTACAGTGGTTTATGGGAAAACAAATATTCTGTGGATAGTCATTTTGATATTTATATCTTTTAATACAAATGTGGCAGTCAATAGATTCTCTGCCATTTCCATGTTGTATATATTTCTGAAATGTAATACCTTAAAAATATTTCATACATTTTTTTGACTACTGTCTTTTTTTTATTCAATTCAAATTTGCAGCCGATACAATGATGATATATCTGAGGCTTTGAGGTTTGATATTTTCTTGATTCCATATAGTATGTGAATTTTAGGTTATATTTTTCTTTTTAGTCCAACCTTCCAGTCGAATTATTCTCCGATCTTCCTATGTTGTCTAAAAATCTGAGAGTATTTTCTTTATTTTATATCTGAGGTCGGTCCAGAAAGTACCGACCGCTTTTGAGTATATATAAAAAACAGGCAACGCAGGCTTGATGTAATTTGGCTACTAATCAGAGAGAACTCAGGGTGCATGCCTGAATAGACACACTCCCGTGGGGTTATTCCTTTTGTAATCAAGAGCTGTTGAGTGATCTTGCGTACTGTGATAACATTGCATTTGCCATGACTGAACAAGTCATTTATTTCGCCTCGTGCAGGTCTTTTTTGGCAAAAACTCTCATCACCCAGGCCTCTCAAAGACACCTTCCTGCAGTCAGAATTTGTTCTATTACAGCTGATTTCTCCTAAATAGAGTACAGACCATGGGTGAGAATAATGTGAATGCATAGAGGCAGCTGATCCCGAAAGAAGACTTGAAACGAAGATGTTGGGATAATTGTGAGAGGTTCGTATAGGAGTTCTTGAAGCGGCACCGTTACCCTGAATAGGCTATTTTTCTGTTGATATTAAAAGGCTGGATTCTCTCGGTCGACCTCACGTATTATCAAGCAAGAGAAAAAAGGACGGGATATAAAGAATAATTCACAATATTGCATGCCCATTGGAAAGGTGCATCTGGTACGATGGAAATCATCAGGGGGTTTCAACTAGGAATAATGAAACTTTCCTTATTTATGGAGTCATCAATAGAAACAATCAAAACAGGAATGTTGTCATTACTCGTAAAAAACAATAAAAAAGACTTTTTAAATGCCATTACGTCGTCTACTTATAATTCAATTAGATTTCGTTTTATAGTGAAATTCTACTGGAGAAAATTGATTCTCTCTCTCTCTCTCTCTCCATCTATCTATCCATATATCTTTCAAACCACATTGAATATATGAAAGACACACATCGTACCATAAAAATCACTTTTTACAGTCACAGAATATGTGTTAATTTCGGTAAAGATTTTTATTGCAAATCAAGCAACCTCTTCCAATTCAGAAACGTTGATCCAAACGACTTCGAAGTTGACACTGCAATGACCGGTGTACGGAACAATACATTTGGCAAATATCGACATCTACAAAGGCCAGTTGTCGAGTTATTTCGGTGCGTACACAGGAGGATTTTAGTAGCAAGATTGTAATAAAAATATTCTATTTCATCACCTCATTTGGCCTTGTATCGATCTTAGCTAATCTTAGTAAGTACCTCGAACCCAAAGGCAAGCTTATTAATTGGTTTCACTAAATTGCACAGGACTTGTTCATGATCAATTAAGAAATCTATCGCTCCCCAGAGTGTCCACGCTGACACTTCTGATATTCATGAGTCAGGAAATATTAAAATCAATACCTACGTCACGTTTGTCGTACCACACAACTTTTCAAGTATCACTGTTTATTTCATTCAATTACTTGAATTCTATAAGCATCCACTTATATAAAACGAAATGTTGATATATATATATAAGTGTGTGTGTGTGTGTGTGTGTATGTGTGTGTATGTATATGTATATGTATATATATATATATATATATATATATATATATATATATATATATGTATACATATATATGTATGTGTGTGTTGTTTATATATATATATATGTGTGTGTGTGTGTGTGTGTGTGTGTGTGTGTGTGTGTGTAGTTACTACTTTTGGGGGATTTAAAAAGAAACATGAACAACTCAAAAAGCACAGCAGTTGAATTGATATAATCTATTTAGAGTGCTCAACATGTACATTACTTGTAGATACAGCGTTATGATAATATAAGAAAGAAATCTAGAAAGACCTTAACACTGTGTTTAGCAAGAGACGCTCACCAGAAGTTGTTTGAGAACAGTTTCTTTAATTACTTCACTATTTACGTATGGATCAGCATCTATGCTTAGGATCTGAATATCCGTGCACTCAGCCAAGGGTCAGAGTTGCTTCCAAATCCTCTGCCAGAGATCACAGTTTAATTCCTGTACACTAATATATATATATATATATATATATATATATATATATATATATATATATATATATATATATATATATATATATATACACACGCTCTGAAGGATTTTTTCAATCGATTTCAAGAAAAAAACATGACTGATCGAGGTAACTCTCATCATATTGGTCAAATCACTCTTGCAGGGTCTGGGTTATCCATATGTTCTGACATTTATATCTCTCTATGTATCTGGGCCTCACCCAGCCCTAAACGTTCATGGAAGAAATTTTAAGTTTTTTTACTCACTCAAATGGTTAGGGAAAATATTGTTTGTTCTTTTTTTTCTCGTCGTTGCTTGGAAATTCCTCCTTCAAAATGGGTTTGATTTGGGGATCACTTTTAAATGATATTTTATGAGAAATTAGTCATTTGGTGTGTTTAGTGATCTCGGCCTGAAAAAGTAGAGAAAAATAACTTATTCTTTGAATAATCCTCTTCATATTACTTCGATTGATCACCTTGAACATGGCAAACTAATCAAAGACGCTGAAAACATGACAGTTTCTTTTGACTAACTAACCAGATCTGGGGTTTTTTTCTTAAATCATAAACGTATGGTTCTAATAATACTGGTAGGACATTTACATCTAGGTAAATTATTTTTACCACAAACACTGCTTAATTCACGGGGTAAAAACAGCATTTATGGATGCCACTGATTCATAATTTCCCTTGGAATGCTATTTCTCCTTGGATAAAATTTACTGAACACCAAATCATCCTTCATCGAATTGCAAATTGAGTCCCTTTCACTGCACTAGTTGCCTTCTCTAAGTTTCTGGTGTCACTTCCCCCTTCTCATCTTCCAACTCCTTTTCTTTTTACTTACACCATTCTTTGAAATTCTATCCATCCGATGCAACTTCCTTGCAAATGATATCAGAAACCGTCAACATAGGTTTCTATCAATTTTTAAGCGTATCTCTTTGTCAAGTTTGATGGCTATATATGTATCATCCGTAAATTTTTAATCCTTCCCCCCATAAGTACGATTTTAGTAGGGTTTTAATTTGAAAAAAAGGTTCATGCAAAACTTATTCCTCAAAACTTATTCGTCAAACTCTCTTTTTTTTTTCTTTCTTTCTTCAAATTAGGCCTTTTTTTTTTTTTGGCGATGATTGCCCCAGAACGGCGATAAAGAAGATAATCATTGATCAGTCCTTTTTCCAGTTTCTCTAATTGATCATCCCTAACACTACATGCCGCCAAATGACATCAATCGCTTAATGGTTTCGATTGAGTGACTTACCAAACCTGTTTCTGCTCTGATCTTAGTCCACTTGATTCTATTGAGTTGCTTATCAATTTCATTTTATTTATTTCATTCTCGTAAGATCACCGAAGTTAAGCAACGTCAAACACGTCAGTACTTAGATGGTTGACGATTGTAGAGTACCAAATGTCTTACACAGAAGTTTAGACGAGTTTGATAAGATATGAGTGACTCTTGCTAATAATTGAGATCTGTGCCTGACACTGAAACAGCTAGATTAGAATATGAGTGATATATACATAAACACAGGGAAAGCAGAGAATATGATTTTTTAAAATGCTCTGAAGATTCTTCATTTAAGATGCTTCATCCAAGACGTTCGGATAATATTACTTTCAATACTGCTAGTGCAGGCTATTATTTTGTTCTGTGTGTTAGCCAAAGAAATGAGTGTTACCTTTCTCGTTTTGAAATGTCTGCAGCTCAAGCTGTAGAATGATAGGAGCTGATGGCAGATTCAAAGTTATAGAAAAACACGACAATAACCCAAACCTTAACTCTAACCTTGAAATCCTAACTCCAACCCTAGAAATACTAACCCTAACAACACTAATGCTGGGCTTGAAAATACTGTCCCAATCATTTTATTAAAAATGGAAAGCCTAAAAGTGACTCTAGAAATACTAACGCTAAATTCAATCATCTGAGCTTGAAAATACCGGCCCAGTCTTTAAAAATGGAAAGCCAATAACTAATACTAGAAATACCTAACTTAAAATCAATAATCCTAAGCTTGAAAGTACTGACCAAATCCTCAAAATGGAAAATCTAAAGCTAACCCTAAAAATACAAACCCTGAAAACACAAGCCCTGCAAAATGACTGATGACTATTTTGGAAGGGATCATCTAACCATAGCCATGTGAGAATCTGGTTGTTATATTCGGTTACTGCACATGAAATATCATTGTTTGAATTGTGAGATGAAACGAGAAAGTAAATATTTAATCAAGATATGATGCATTGGAATCAATAACCTTTTCCCAGCGATTCTCCAATGATGATATGCTATCTGCAGGAAATTATTTAGGTTTACTGGTCAAAGGTTCAGTGAAAGCACAGATCATGACTCCCTTATTATTGACACTTTCATTATTGATATCAAGTCCAAACTGATATGTACAAGATAAGTTGAGTAATATACATTGTGCTTCCTGTTTGGATAGCATTGCTGTAAAGAGCTTAAATACTCAGAGGTTAATCAACAATATAGGAGTCCTGCTCTTATCTACGCAACTGCGGTGGACAACAGGAAGGAAACCTTTAGTTATAGAGTGGGATCGATCCTAGGCAAGTTGACTTCAACTTAGAACTACATTGCATGGGCTGGTGGGTTATTCCACACACAGTTCCTACCATTTTCGGTCCTGGGAATCCCTTCCAACAATCAATTCATAAGTTTATTTTCATTGAATCTGCTAGAAAAATACAATTACGTTATAACGTCATTCAATGACGTGAGAACAAGAACCATAAGTTCAGCTGTGTTTATCGATCCATTTTTCTATATCTGTGATTTCCAATTTCAAATAGATTGTAGTAGTAGGTGAAGTATCATTACTAAATGTAGTAGTAGGGGCAAGAGGAGGATGAAGAGGGAAGAGAGGATGGTTCACCTAAAAATCTGGCAATTAAAAAACAATGAGTAAGTAAATTGTAGTAAATGTAGAATCGTTATCAGTAAAGTGGTCTGCAATTTAAATGTACTGCTATTTTATTCGATGAGTTGGCTTCAAATGAATACATATATACGACATTTTCAGCTTTAAATTTAAAGGTTTAGCTAAATTTTGCCCTTATTGAAGACAGTTTTAGCAATTGACAATAAACGATATTTCGCAACATTGTGGTGAAAACAATCACTTGATACATCTACAATTGATCCGAGAGATCTTCTTTAATGGTGTCACACGTTCTCTTTCTGTTGTTTAACGTATGTGAAACCAACCAGCTGAAAAGCATCTTATTGAGATGTTCAGATACGTATCTAAAAACGACATTTCATTTGTGACAAGCTAGCATTAATGGAAGAAGGAATTTGGTCGGCTAATGTTCACTCGTGTGACATTTTTTACGATCCTTTTAGCAAATCCAGATAATTGAATAAATATTCGTGATAAATGATGCAATTTTATGTTGTGCATTGTATGAACACACTCACACATTACTTAGAAGCCTGTCTCCTACGGTTCCATCTCGATCAATCAGAAAGAGAGAGCACTTTGTACGTACTTACTTATCAACTGGCGGAACCAGAAGAAAAGATCAAACAAGATGGCTGCCGGAAGTGCAAGATGAGGAAGAGTAAGAAAGAGGGACGATGCAAAAGAGATCAAAATGTCGTTGCTAGCTGGGGAGAGAATGGTGTACGCACTTTACCAACCATATCAGCTTCCTCACATTTCACCTTCAGAAGTCGGTTTCTCTACATCCTCCTTTCGTCTTTGATGAAAGTGTAATATCTACCGTGTTGACGCACCTGGAAGTCTTACACATGACACCTGTCGTCGTATTACGCATTATTCACCGGTGTCTTATCAGTGGCATAAGAGGACTCCAAATTTACCTTGCATCAACTTCATTTATTGTCAGTTACGACTGCTTTCTTTAATAGTTAGACACTTCCTGGTAAAAGTAATTCGCATATTTAGTTAAATGAAGCCACACAGTCAGCTATTCATCCAATTGATTGAATAAAAAGGTCTCCGTGTACATATACAAATACTATCAAAAGGAAATCAGCAGAGTCACTCAATGAAAACTGTCACGTGAACACTGCCTTTTGCTATCGTGTTGTTTGGAGTGATCAGTTAAACAAAGTGGAAGAGAGTGGTAATCTAGGAATAAGATACTTGTAATACTTTTTGCTTGGCAGCAATCTCAAAAAACATCTAAATTTCCAAAGGAACAATTTTATGGTGATCAATTGAGAAATCTGAGAAGTAAGGTGATCATTTAATAAGATACTTATTCACTGATCACCCTTTTTTCAAAAGAAAACTGACATTTTAAAGATTGCTGCCAAACGAAAGGAGAAAGAGGGGGTTTTCTCCCTCTTTCTCTCTTCTCTTATTGAGCTGCAATCGTTGATAATACATGATTTAAAAAATAACAAGTAGGCATAGGCACTTTCTGATTTTGTCTAGTTCGCCTCTCCATCTTATATTCTGCCGGCCTCAGTTGCGCATATGATCTCTGGGGATCCATTCTGTGGGTTGTGACATTAATCCGTTGTCTGCCTTTTCTGCAACATGACAAGCTCATTGCCATTCAAGTTTTTTAATGGATTTTATGTCTTGGACTCATGTGTATAATTCTTTCATGTGTACGTTGTATGCTTCTCAGTCTGCAGGTCAGTCTCTTGGTTAAGTTCCATGTTTCAGCTTCATAAGTGACTATCAGGGGGATACATTGTTTCTATATCCTTTTTTTAGTACTGATAGGATCTTATAGTTTTTTAGGGTTGGGCTTGCTCTACCGAAGGCTTGTCATCCGAGAGTAATTTTTTGCTCGATTTCCTCTTCTTTTGAGAATTTCATGGCGTAGACAAAATAATGGCTAAATACTGCTTGTATACATGTAACATTCATAGCCAGCCAGCAAGTCAGCAAGCCAGCCACCCAGCCGGACAAAACGAGAAAAACCTATTTTCATTTTGGTGACAGTTTTGATGACAGTATTGGTTGACGGTCCCTAATTACAATCTTATCAGTACAGTTGCCAGGCACATTCTATTTTCTTCCTGAATCCCTCTATATATCTCAGCTGATAACGCACATAATTACCCTGTTAATTGATTTTCTATCCCAAATGATGTAAATGTGTCAAAGCAATTCTTAGAATTATTTACAGGTACCATTTATCACATAAGTTGGTGAACTATTCCCGTGAATTCTCTGGGAGAAAATTCAATCGGTTTTTGTGACTCGACTTTTGCAAAGGACTTGGCTAATAAATTTCCTCTTCCTTCCATTCAAAGTTTTTTTGAGATTGCTCAACAGGACATTTTTGAGTTTTTCAAATTCATCATTTTGACTGCTTTAACCTCTTAGGGTCAATCGGTGAGATATCTTGCGAGACAACATTTTTCTCTTAGTTTCAACAAATACAAGAACTTTTTGACGAGACCCGGTATTGAATTTAGAGAACAATTTAATTTTGAAAAATTTATCTCTTCACTCAAAACTGAAGCAATTTCCAAAATTGGTTAGATTAGCAGGAATATTATATCAACAAATCCATATGTTACGCTTAGCATTAATAAAGCCACAGTTGGAATATTGTGTACAGGCCTGGTCCTCAGGCGCTAGAAATGGTAATTTGCATTTAATTTTGATATTTTAGATAGCACAGAGAAAATTTCTCAGAGTGATAAGTGTCATTAGAGATTTACATTATGAGGATAGAGTAGAAAAACTTAGGCATAAGTATATTGTTTGAAAGGCAGGCAAGAGAGAATAATCGAAACTTTCGAGATTTTGAAAGGTTTTAAAAATTTCTGAATTTTGATTTTATTGAGTTGGATAGGACTGGAAGTTTACTAGCTAGGTCTATCAAAAACACTAAGTCGCCAAGAAATGATTTCTTTCTCCAAATGAATTTTGAAACACTGGAATCGTTTAGCAGTGGTAAATGTTTCTTTGGACTGTAATTCTTCATTCAATTTTATGCATTTTCATAACTTGAATTAAAATGTATTTCAAGGCTGATTTTTTTTATTCGTGGCTGACGAGGTATCTTGCAAGGGATTTCCCTGATAGATATTTTGCCAGTATTACAACACAAGAGAATATCCAGGTCCCAAGTAGCTTGCACATAATGCAAGCAGTAGTTGACTCAAAGGATACAACCTTCCGCCATCCTTGATTTTTCAATATTTTTTATCAACATTATTGCGTTGATATCTGACCAGTACGTTGCATGATAATACTTTTTGTGCCTTTCTATGCTTTGTTTATCATATCTTACAGATGATAAAGCCAGATAATTATAAATTCGTGCATGCGTGCTTTTGAAACAGAAACTAATATAATGAAAGCTTGAAACGGAACGGTTCCATCTCTATGCACAAATACATCATCGATTATTATTCCTTTGAACGACCGATTCTTCGTGCGGTATGCGATACAGTTGAGTCAGATTGTTCAGGGAAATTGCATCATAAATGTCTTTCATATGTTTAAGTTCATAAATATAATTATATAAACAGAGATGGATTGGTACAAAGAGACTGATAGATAGATAGATAGATAGATAGATAGATAGATAGATAGATAGATTGATAGATAGATAGATAGATAGATTGATTGATAGATAGGTAGATATGAACAAATCGAGATAGATAAATATCTATATCTCGCATGAATGAATCAACATATGCTGCGCGTGTACCAAAAGTAATTATCGAAAAAGAATATTTAAAATCACCTAAAAGGAATAGATATTTTATCTGAATTTATTACAAGAAAATAGGTTTGGGTATTGTTTGTCCAAAACCATAGAAACCCCCAAAAGCACTTAAAAAAACGTGCACACACACACACACACATACACACACACACACACACACACATACACAACACACAGATGAGCAAGGAGGGAAAATCTGTAAGCCATTGAGTTGGTTAGTCGAGACATTTATGGGGTTACAGTGAATCGATAGATAGATTGATAGATATAGAAAGACCGAGATATGAAAACACATAGATAGATATAAATAGACTGAACTTGAATTTAGCTCGCTTTATCTAAGCTGAATGTTCTCTTAAAGGCTGTCAATCGTGAATGGGATTTTTTTAGCGGATACTACTCGCAGTATCAACCAAATATTTGGCCACTGGACCATCAACGAACATAAAGCTAAACATCGGTTCCAAAGATTTCGAGAAGGAAACGAGAGCCCTGAAGATGCAGAGGGTTATGGACATCCTTTTACTTTTCACGATATCCAATTGCGGACCATTCTTGCGACACACCAATGCAGAAC
The DNA here is from genome assembly GCA_963457665.1 of Thysanoteuthis rhombus. Taxonomy (NCBI): domain Eukaryota; kingdom Metazoa; phylum Mollusca; class Cephalopoda; order Oegopsida; family Thysanoteuthidae; genus Thysanoteuthis; species Thysanoteuthis major. Next base: position 5,188,623 of record OY735200.1, read on the forward strand.
AACTCAAGAAATTTCAGCAGTGAAGATTAAAGATTTGGTGAAATTTGCATCAAACTTTGAAAGCACAAAATTTGACAAATAGGTGCTTTACGAAGTGATCAGAACTCTAAAGCATCACTGTTACAAAGTATACTAAGCCTCCTTATTTTTTTTTCTTTGCAAGGATCCCTTTCTTGATCGCATTGTGACATATGACAGAAAATGGATTCTGTACAACAATCGACGGCATTCTTAGCTGCAATAGGACGGAAGTGACAAACGAAAACACTTTCCCGTATCAAATTTGTGTTGAAAGATTATGGTTGCAGTTTGGTGGCCAGTGAGTGGTCAGTCAATATGTTGGATCATCCACAACACCTTTTTGAACTCTGTCAAAACCATCACAGCGAAGAAGTATTGCAAGGAAATCGACAAAATGCACTTGCAAAGCTTAGGTTCAATATTAGTCAATGGAAAAGGAGCGATTCGTCCCCATGACATCACCTGGCCCAACGTCGACGAATGACCCTGCAGAAATTGAATGAAACAGGCGACAAAACTCTAATTCATTCTGCAAGGGATGTCTTCAACGACTAATATTTCATTAGTTCCGGAGACCAAGAATCCTACACTTCCAGAATATATATGGACTACTTTGCACAAATGATTCTGAAGGGTTTCTTTTCTTTTTCTTTTTTTTTACAATTTTTCATTCCGATTTAAGATAAACTGCTTCAAAGATTCTTGTAAAAACCGCCATTATTTCAGTGCAAACCTTATACATATCTCTTTTTTCTTTCTTTCTCTCACCTCACTCTATCTCTCTATATCTCTCTCAATATATATATATATATATATATATATATATATATATATATATATATATATATATATATATTGTGTTTGTTCAATTGTCCGATTTTTATGCTTGACATAATTACTGTTCCAAGAGTCAAAACAGTTTTCCAAATATTTTATTACCCAAAATAATGTTCTATTTAATGATCATTCAATAACAAAATCAAATCCATTCCATTAGTTTTATTACTCAATTAATAACCGATAATTGTGGTTATTTTTACTGGTATAGGTTCAAACAAGGCCATAAGCTAAAGCTGCAACGAATGTTCATTCAGGATTTGTTTTGAGCTTGGTACTTGTATGTTCCAAACTGTCAAACAAAACTATTATAAGAGGTTTCTCCAGTTTGCAGGTGTGTCTAGCTGGTTATGTCAGTAAATGAATGGAATCTGTTCTGTCTCTACATGCAATAGAACGTCATCTCCAGGCTGCATACATGGGGAAATCATATAGGGTTTCTGTGATGTCCAGTCGGTAGAATCCCTTTTCCCGCCTTGTTGATGTGATCCAGAGGAAGGCAGAGAACTATTTTGTCTCCAGTAGCTACAGGGAATTGGTTGAGGGGGGGGGGGTCCACTTCCCAGTTGTTCTTCTCCTATACTGGTTGACTTTCAAAGGCGAGAGAACTCAATTCACTCAATGATTTACTCGTAGCTGGAGAAAAATATATTAACTTAATTGAGAGCAGCTAAAGGACTGAGACTTTAAGCATTCACTCCTTATCATGTTCAGAAAAAAAACCCCGTCTTTTTTCTTTCGAAAATTCTCCCTCTAAATAAGTTTTTAATGGTAGGTTTGATTTTCAATGTAAGTTTATGCAACATTGCTCCATAATCTATGTTTGGCAGTATTCAAGCATTTCCCAGTAAAAACTTTTTTGTTACCTCACGGGAAGCGAAAAAGTAAGGAATTCAATGATTATCTTTTCTCCAATTTTTTAATTGACATCCCAACACGGCATTTTGACAAAAGACGATGGTCAAGCAACAGTTTCTATTGAGTAACTAATCAGGCATATTTATTTTCTTTCAAAAACGGCGATCTTTTTAATATGAAACAGGTTTTCCCATCTATCAAAAATTAGAGCTCTCCGATGAAATCCATTAGTAAGTCAAAATTGTGCAATGTAAAGAAGTAATTACTATTAATTTACATGGGAAATCGTTTTAGCTGGCCAAAGCCCCCAAAACTATGATGATAGTATGTTAGGCTGAGTCGTTGGAGTTCGGGAAGGTGGGATATTCAGAAAACAGGGGTATAAGAGAGAGAATTACGAACGACTTGCTGCAAAATATGCATTGAGCATTATTTTTGTTTCCCAATTTTTTTTTCAAAAATGAAGAAGCGAACTTTCAAAAAGTGGGAAATATCTGTACTTGTTGACTATTCTGGAGAAAAATGATATTCCCCAGAAATTATATGTGAAACTGTGACCAACAGAAAAAAAATGATGTGACAAACTAGTCAACTCTAGAAAGTACTAGCTCCGCGACACCAACGTCTGGCGTATCCTTGGAAAGATCTTTGTCCAACGAAGGACGCTAAAAGGATGATTATGGCGATGATTTTACTGCAGATTTGTAGCAAATATGGGATATAGACTTTCGTAATGTATGATATGATCCGACTATCTCGTCTATATATTAATTGTTCGCAACCTCAAGGTGAATACAAGTTGAGTATCCAGTAACCGAAGTATTTTGGATTACGTACTTTTTGGACTTTAGAATATTTACAAATGAGAAATGTTGGTTGATGAGTCTGTAATGTAAGAGGAACAATCTTTGGTGATTTATGCGATGGCACCCAATCTCTTACTGTAGTCAAAATAACTCTATTACCTTTGAAATCGACATTGTCCGTCGTCAATGCATCATACAAGAGTGAGATTAAATGTGTAATTTTCCACTCATGACGTCATGTTTGCCTTTGAAAATTTTTCCTATTTGTAACATTTAGGTTTTTGTAGTTTCAAATTAGGGGTACCTCACCTGTAATTGCATGAAAATGATCCGAAACAAAACGTAGGTGAGGCTGTTCGCTCACACTGTACCTACAACTCATGCTCACCTCAATCGCAGTCTTCAGTATTAGAAACCACAAACCAAAACTGTCAACATCAACATCATATTGGTACAGGCCGCACTATATGGAGTTAGGAGGCTGAACATTCACACATTTACTCTTTTTTATTTCTAGAAAAAAAAACTATATCTTTTTTTAATTTTCCGAAAAATAAGTGTTTAGTTGGGTTCAATTTGAAATGTAAGTTTATGATAAGTTGGTCCCTCAGTTTGTGTCTGCCAGTGTTCATGCTTCTTTTTATATAGAAAATTCGGACCTTTCCAGTGATCACGGCCCTACAAGAAGCAAAAGAAGTTTGTAATTTAATGTTTACTACTGACGTCGGTAAAGTGATAGTTTCTATTGGATGACTAACAGGACTTGATTCCCGAATTGTAACCAATTAAGCATTTACATTCCTGAATCTTGGAAGAATTCTTTTTTTTTTTGTGTCCGTTGCTTCGTATGACATTGAGATGTACGATATTATATTTGAGAGCTTCCGGTGAGAGAATGGCTGGGATTATTGCATGTGATAGACAATGAAGACCTTAGATGTACAAAAAATAGATTTTCAACAGGAAAGGTAAAAATTTGATGATTTTCATTTAGTTTTTTTTTTGTTCCCAGCATGAACCAAAATCACATTCTATCATCGCTTGTGATTCCTTATACAGAGAAAATCATGTTTCGTTTGAGACAGACAGATCTGCAATACTCTTATCGAGACCATATGTCTCCATGCTTGTGTGTGTCAGCGTGGGTGATTATTGACTAAGCTGAACAGAGGACAATCATCTAGAATGGCATTTTCTGGCCAAAATCCTGTCTGTAATATCTGTTATTTTATTCACCATTTCAGCAGGATTGGTGGTCGTGGGCAAGTATGTTCCTTTTTTTTCGGAAAATAAGCGAGGAAACACTTAAATAAAAAGACTGATGCCTAAATGTCGCTTGCAGAGAGCATGACTGCAGACGTCACATGATGATGACGCAGCTGGCAGACGACACGTATTGCGCATGCGTGCCTAAACGAGGCATTTGATTTCGCTACTCGAGATCACCCTCAGCACAAGTAAAAAACAGAATGTTACCTTGACAAAAGCCTGATTTTTTCAATTCTTTGGCAGACTCTAGTGACAGATGTCTTTTTGTGCAAATGCACCAGCTTGAAATAAATGGTAGTTATTGTTACGTTTTAAACCTGTACTGTACCCTTTGATATCTTGATCGTGTACACTAAACGACAAGAGTTTACAATCAAAATCTGCTTCAGAATAACCAAGCATTGTACTATTGTTTTTGATAGTACCATTGTTGCATTGTTATCTGTTTGGTTACTATTGACTTGGACACACCCAGGGAACATATACCTTCATTGTAATTTTTTTTATAATTCAAATGAAGAACATATTAAGATTCTAATGTTTACCTGATACATACCCAAAAACTAGAGTCCCTATCGAAACATCTTTTATACTGAAATAAGTTAATGTAAAGGAATAATTACTATAATTTTCAGGCTTGTTCAACGGTTTTCGCTGTGTATCAAATCTCTTAGTTTAATAATGAAGTCACTCAGTACTTTTGGACACACTCAGATGTTGAAATATTTCGGAGTGTTCCCAGATATAAAAAAAGAGGATGATGATTTGTTGGAGTTAGTCATCGGAAGTTGGGATGGAAAGAGGTGGAGGTCACTGGCATGTAGGACAAAACAGAAGAGGATGAGCCTCTATAATGACTCACAGCAAAATAAATGCTGATTTTTTTTTTCTTTCGCGTTTTGCCTTTTTTCATTAAATAGAAAAAATGACATAAAGTTCACTTTCGAAATGCGGGGGACAATTGTATTTGCTAAGCAAGATATACATTATTTCATGATGCTTATTTATATAAGATCTACGAATCACAATCGCCACATCTCCTCTTGCCTGTAGTGTTGAACATTCGCCTTTTTGTGGCTTTCGGAAAATAACCGTTTATTGTTGATCTTCTTGTTATTATTGATGCAATGAAGCCATTTATAAGTTGTTTTCTTTTTCTCTCGAATGATTTTAGAGATGCCAAAAGGGAAAGTTCAAGGTTCTCTTGTGTTCTCTAATACCAGTCATTGGAAAAACGAATGTCTTCAAAGCATAACGTTTTTCCTTTGCCAACTCGTGCAAGCAACATAATCATTCTTTTTTTACACACAGCTTCCCATTTCTTTTATTTTTTCATTCTTCCAAATGCTGACTACTGAGGAGCACTATTCCGTTCAAATCCCTGAGTTAAAATGCATGACTTCTTGCAAACTTTTATTTTTCTAGAGCTAAAAACCATAAGCTGAATATCTCCAATAATCCGTAAAAGTTTTGGAGGTCTGATCAAACACCCTGATATGGTGGCTACTTATTTATGGCTTGATTTTATACATCTCTTCTCAAGTGTCAGAATCGTTTTATCTATAACTGAAAAGCTTGGCCGCCGAGAGAGGATTTGTTATCTTCGTGTACGAGGTTTGGGATTACGTTGAAAATATGACAGATCTGGTTAGTTACTCTATAGAAATTATCTCGTGATCAATGTCTTTTGGCAGTGGTCATAAGAAAGATCAAATTTTCAACCATAAAAAAGCAAGCATGAACGCTGCTGGGTATGGATCAATTTAGGATAAACTAACATTGAAAATTTACGCCCCCTCCTTGAATAACTATTCAGGGGAGAGTTGGACATTTTTTTCAAAAGTATTTTCAGGGCATAGCCAGGAGTAAACGTTTAAATATCAAGCCCTCCGACTCCATTGGTGCAGTCTGTACTCATTATACATACATTACCTACAAGCCAGACTAATTTGAAAACAGAGGGAACGTAATTTGGCAGTTTAGAGGAAGTTTTGGTTGACTGTTTCGAATTACCACCTGTCTGATGATGAGGATAAATGCCTTCTTTGGATGCACACTTCAACTGCAGCAAGAGGAAGGAACCAAAAGATGCAAGACTAATGTCAGTATCAAAAATCAAATCTTTATCTTATTTTTTTTCTTCGGCATCAATAATCTTCGTTTGAAGACCAAACAAAAGCATTTCTCACAGAGAGAGAGAGAGGAGGGGAGAATTTGTTGAGGGAGAGGAGAACATGTTAATCAGTATTTCTATTGCCAGTGGAGAGGGGCCAAACGCCCGTCCAACATCAGACCCTCTCTCGTCTGGTCTGCTATTCTACTACTCTGGTGTTCTACTCATGACCAACAATTTGTGCATTCTATTTAAAAGATAAAAGTCCAGTATTTATCGATATATCCTCTACTAAATTAAATAATTCCTTCCATTTACCTAATACCGCAACTAAATGACCGTTTACCCTTTTCTCCTCTATTTTCCTCCTGCTTTCTTCTGTTTCTCAACTTACAGTCTGTCTTTCTTACTTCCACCGTTAGAATCCTCATACACCTTCCTCTATTTTATTAAACCCTTTTCACTTTCTCATTCGATGCCTCTTTATTAAGTCGTTGTGACTGGTTATCTATCAGTGAGGGTTCCAAGCAAACAATCTTTATCTCGTCAATCATTCAACTTGAGATATGTCTATCATCCCCTTGGCGTCTGAAAAGGGTTACTCTGTAACTTATCTTTGACCAAGTATATAAATATAATTCACATCTACCCATGCAGGAAGTATCTCTAACAAAGAAAAATGTAATTCAAAATAGAAATAAAATATTTGAGAATAAAATGAAGTATTCAGTTTAAGAGTACCTATCAGCTCCCATATTGTAACAGTGGGTGAGATAGGTGATTATCTCTTGTCGGGGCCAGTGTCCAGTGTTCACAGCCAGGATTTCGAATTTGTATTTGGCCAAATGCCAGGCTTTCAACTTAACAATCCTATTTCTCAGGAGAGATAACTCAAGGTGTAATGAATGATTATCACAGAGTTTTACCTCGTTAGAAACTGTCATCCAAATTTGTCACTAAAACTATCAACGTAGATTCCTTCAGCCTTCAAGTTGATCTTGCTGAATGTATATATATATGTTATTAAAACTACACCAATGGAGCTAGAGAACTGAAAAATTGGAAACTTTTTCATTTCTTGTAAAAGCAAGTACGATTCAATTCCCAAAGTAAATTCCATCAGACTTTTTTAGTGATCGCAGCCAAACAACAGGCATCGATCCCCCCTTTTCGAATTTTTAATTGATCATCCCCAACACAGTATGTAGCCCAGAAACATAAGTCAAGTCACGGTTCCTATGGAATGACTTGTACATTCATTTATTTGCAAATGACCATAATGTGAAAATTATAATCAAGAAGTGACTTGACATCCAGCCTAATGGCTGCCTGACGTAACTTATATTGAAAAAAAGGATATAGTCTGTAACATTCAGCAGGAAAATGTAGCAACGGAAATCATCGCTTCTAAATCTCTATCAAACTGTGAATCCCCAATGTTCACCTCGGAGTGATTTATTTGAATCATGAGCGATAAGAAAGACTCTTGCATAACTTCTTTCAAACATCAGAAACTCTTATCTTTTACATTGATTAAACAAGGAACTGTGTCAACGTGCTATGTGCACGAGGAATTTACCTACTTTTTATTTACCTTTTGAATGTTTTTGATGTTACTTAAAAGGCAATTTCAATCCTATTATAACCATATATAAGTATATATATATATGTGTGTGTGTGTGTGTGTGTGTGTGTGTGTGTGTGTGTGTGTGTGTGTATTTGCCTATATGTGTGTGTGTTTGCGTTAGTATAATTTATACTTATGGAATCTTCACTTCAGATTTGTTTCCCACTTCTTTGAGATTATCAAATGCGCTGCCATAAAAAAAAACCAAGATCTTATCTATACTGGGT
>OY735200.1:5201380-5213880 GCA_963457665.1 Thysanoteuthis rhombus
CCTTACGCCCTCTGGGGTAAATTGTGTATTCAATCATGAAAAAATAGAAAATGAAAAGGAGTCGTGTTCCGAATCGATGAATTGTTCAGATTTCGAGGAATTCGTAATAAAAAAAATCTTTTGAATCCAATCAAACACAATGCAGAACTTTTTTTTCACTCTGGATTCTTTTTGTATTACGATCTTGAAAGCTCTCCGGGATCTAGCCTTGTTTTTCTCATAATAAATCGGTTTTTCATTGCGAATATTGTCCAAAAATAAATTTTATTGCGTCGAGCCAGGAAAGAGAGACGGGTGCAATACACTGAACAATATTATTTCTGTACATTTCTTGCTTTTGAACTTTCCCTGAACTTTGTGATCGACTTTTTTTACAATTGACTACACAAGCAACAGAGGGATAAGAATGATATGTATACTTTGATTAAATGTTGATGATATATTTCATACTGAGCCAAATATATTGCATTGAATTATTTCAAGTTTTGATGGTGTTTTTTTCACTTTTTATTTTAGTCTCAGTTTCAATGAGACAACAGCCTAGGCGATAAAAGCTTTCATCAAGTGTTTTCAGTAAACTGGTGTCCGTGAGTTCAATTCCTTGGATAGGTATTACCAAGGAATCATATACTCTGGTTCAGAGGAATTGGCGAATGAACAACATCACCAAAGTGAATCAACTTAAAGTATTAAATGATACGAGATACCCTATGGCATGGACAGTGGAATAAGAACTATCTACTTTTGTGGATTGTATTGAATGTACAGTTTGAATTCCCAAGTTACCCACAACGCTAGACATCTGGAAAAATTTTGACAGTAGAATTGAAACGTTGTTATTATAAAAACCAATCATTGTAGTAAACATGTTTTTACAGAGCTGGTGTACTCACCCGACGCTGAAAATGGACTGAAGACCACTAATTGCCATGTTTCTAGTTACCAAAATCCTCACGAGAATAGGATGCGATATAAGGTCAGTTTTACGTGGGGATACTACTCACGTAAACATATGGGTAAAGACATCTAGAAAAAGCTCTTTAATCCTTGCAACTATTATTGTAAGGACATGAAGGCGATGGTTTCAGAATGAATCCTGAGCTTTCTTGGATCGATTACACGGGGCAATTCTGTCCTCTTTTGACCATGGCATGACTTCAGCATCCTTCTGGTCAAAAACAATCAGAAACCAGAAACTTCTTGATGGATTATATTTGCCATGCTATTCATCCATCTGAGGGGGATGAATCTATGCCTTTCCCAAGGTCATTACTGCAAAGTGAACATACACTGTTCCAGATTGAACTCCATAAGCCGATTCCATTATGCTTGTCGTTAACCACTTCGTAACCAGAACTTCCTCAACAAGAAATAGACGGATGGTCAAATTCTGACCCAGATTCGTTTCTGTAAGAACATAGTGACCTCATTTTTTTCTCGTGTTTGAACATTTCCTAAACTATGCGAACGACATACACACAATTGACTAAATTCACAATCAACAAATAGATCGGTATACTGGAAAGAAATGTTTGAGATTCTTTCAACATTGTGTAAAATATGTCACTGAACAAATTTACATCTTATGTGTGTGGGTGCTTATATGTGTGATTTGTATCCGTATAACAAGGAAAAAAGACAAACTCAAAACCTGTGACGTTGTTTACATAATTTTGGACATCATTTGGCAACACTCGTCAAAATTTAATTCCAAAGTCCAAGTATTTTTTCGAATTGATTAAAGTGAAAAATGTAAGGTTGTTGAGATACGTACAGTATAGAATATGTTTAAAAAATGCCACAGCTCTTTCAATTACAAACCCATCCTTACCTCAAATTCTTTCAATTTCTAGAATTTATTTGAAAAAAAGAATAATATGAAGTAATGTGACATTAATTTTTTTTCCTGCACGCTCTTTCTCCTCTATTTTCACATGAATGTTTTCATCTTCTACCGGTTTGGTTTGGAAGAAAATGATTTAGGCACTCATAGTACCTGTTGACGCTCATCGTTGGTAAAAAAAATCCATAGCTTCAATAAACTCTCAATAAGAAAATCTTTTGTAAATCGCTACTCGATAGAAATAACGAATGTTAAATTCAATTCATTGGAGTAAATATTTAAAATATAAAAGTTTAGTTTTCTTCCATGATTTTGTCTATTTGTGTTGTCCCATCCCGATTTCTGCTCTTCAACTTGAGGCATTTATACAAAAATAAGAGCATCCTATAATAAATTGCACTCGTGTAGGGACCAATTGCGCGTTAACTTAAATCGTTAATTGAATCCTTGCTAAAAAAATAACTAGAATCAGAGATCGGGGATTCTAGCAGAACAGACTTCATTCCCGGACATAATAAGGAGTAATCTTTTTAAAATTTTCAGCCCTGTACCTCAGTTGACCTGTAAGCAAGACGTACATATGTAGCAGTCAGTCGTTGATGTTGAATACGTTATTTTTGATTATGTTAATAGTGACAGTTTTGCTCGACGGTCTTTAACGTGTTTGTGATAATTAACGCTCCCTCTTTCTTACTCTATGGTTAGATGGAGGCGTGAGATAACATAACTGTTATCGACAAGGAAAATGAGATTGGAAAGCATTGAGTTCAAATACCAGCAGAGGACATTTATGTTTATTTGGCACTAATATTAAAAAGAAAGGCATAAATTGAGATCCCTGCACTCTGTTCCTTCATCAGATATCTTTATAAAAATATCTTGTTACCAGTATGCTATCTTAGTTGATAGATAAGATATTGGGAAGAAAATCACTCCCCTACAACTATCCCACCGCCCGGCCTGTAATATCAAAACACCATCACATGTATTGTCTATCATGCCAGTCTTCAGTTGATAATGTTATTTCCTCAGTCCTTGTAATCTAACCTATAAACTGAACTCCGTTGCAGTAATTATCTAATGAGGAGCCCTTGGTTCCCTGCTGAAACATTTCCTTTGAGAGGAATCTTAACAAAGGGAAACAGGGAGAAATGCCAGTCAAGGGAGGAATGACAACAATTCAAACAGGCAGGGGATTAAAGAACTGTATGGTCGCAAGGATAGAGTTCTAGGACAACTGCCCTCCCGATAATTACCCTCTAGATAATTGCCTCAGGATAATTTCCTCCTTATACACCTGAAATAGAAAAATAAATGTAAAAACAATGTTAAAGTTTGCAGAAAATAAGTAGTTGGTCTTGTAAACGATCAACCCTATGGGAAAATTGTCCAGTTGCAATTACCACGTGCCAGAAGGGGCAGTTTTCTAGAGGGCAGTTTTCTAGAGGGCAGTTGTACTATGGAGGCTATTGTTCCGAGGCAGTTGTCTTTCTGCTCTGAGATTCTATTTTAGAGCAATGGTCTTCAAACTTCAAACAACTAGAGGAACCTTTTCAGTAATCGAATTTCCAATGGTATTCTTCAAAAAAAAAACAACTCCCCCTTGTGGGGAAATATGTGTAAGTAAATATATCGTTTGTACTAGACGGAATATTGGATAGTCTACAGCCACACTGAAAAGGTGTAATACAACGGAACAGCTCTCTGTTGATGACACATTTATTATTATATATATGAGTAAATATTTGATTTTTGCATTTTTATGGAATCATTTCAATGTGTGAGAATCCAAACGTAAGAACTGTAAGCGAATCGTGTATGTAATAAATAATTATGATTAACTATATTGCGGAAATGTCACTTTGTTTCCAGAAACCCCGACAAAGAAACACTGGGGTTTTTGAAAACTAAGTTTGAATACTGCTGCTCCAGAGCCTCAGATAACATTGTAAGATCTGACACTCCTCTAGTTGAATCAGTTTTGTTTGCAAGCCTACTGATAAATGGTACATTGAAACTTGAGTACTAACTAACCTAGTTTAACTTTTCTTGACTTCACCCAACAAACCCATTTAAGTCATAAATACAGCCGCCCACAACAGAAATACCAAAAAGGTATACATTTTAAAAGACTACACGTGAGTCCTTAAAGCACTAAACTTGAATCTCTCATAACCTGAATCACTCCAGAGTGATTAAATAAAAGCAAGTTCTTTTGATACTTCAAATCATGAGTGGGCCTATTTGAGACGGACGAAACAAACTTTTCAGTAATTAATGTTTGCCAACGGTTTTTGCCGCACCCTCTCGGCCCATAATTGAGTGAAACTTCCGTCCCGGATTCGACACGTGAGCAACTCAGCAATTATTGCCAAAGGCCAGTATCACAGAATTGCATATGTCCAGCAGTTGTATACAAGTAGTTGTATGTGCCTGCGGCTGACTAGATCGTGATAGGGCAAGAGGCTTCGTTGTAAAAGTCTGATAAGTAAAATCTTGTGGGCTTATGTTGCTGGCTCGTCGAGATTATTAATGATATACAGATGTCTGTTTGATGGAAGGCTTCAAAAAACAAGTTCGAATGGAAGACTGCAGGGGCGGATCCCAGGGTTCGTACTGAAGCAGGGTTTGAAATGCAAAAAAGATTATATTCAAAAATAAATTTTAAACATCAAAAATAGGAAATTAGTAAGTGATCAGGCATTATTCAGTAATATTTGAGTCATAGTTTTTTCAGCACTAGAATTGACAAAAGAGTAAAGTTTTTAAAAAAATGATATAAAAAATTTACCATGAAATCAATCGCATTCTGATAAACAATTTATACATGTCGTCTGTCAAGCCAACGGCTGAAACTAACGTAATAAAATGGATCCTCATTCATGTTCTAATAACGTGATAAAAATGCTGAATTTCAAGAATAAGAGAAAAATTGGTTCGCCGTCAACAGAACACTATTCTCAAAGGACACTGCAATTGACTTTGATTTGAAATCGAGCAGATCAATATTTTAAAAATGAATATCCAACTGGGATCAACAAGTTTATTCATATAAAGCCAGGTATGCAAAGTAAAATGTTTAATTGTATCATTGTAAGATCGTAAGTGTCTCTTTCTTGTTCGATTCCTGTTATAACTTATAAGTTAAGATGGATTGGTCTATGTGGAATCAATTAATTTAGCTAAACAAAACAATCAACGGGCTGTATTGAAATGACATAGACAAAACAATGAATAACACGTCACAGAATCGCTGGCCGTTTGAAATTAAAAGAAAAAAAAAGAATGTGCATGTGATTGATAAAGAAATTTAATGTTGAATTGAGACTTTAAGAGAACTCCCAAATTAGAATACTTGAAATACTAAAATTAAAAATGGCTATTATACTAGCTTTATGCCCCTCAGTAACGATCCATGTATAAAGAATCCCGTCATTCTTCACAGATAATTGCTTGTAAACAATGAGACCGAAATCATTTTATTCAGATTTAATGGAAAACAAACAATTCTTTTCGGTTGATTTATGATATTTGTGAACATTACAGTTTTCATTAATGACATTCCCGTGGTTATTTTCCGAAAAAGCAATCGTGCTTTGCCAGAGCATAAATGAGTCAGCAGCTACAGTAGCAGTAACCTTCCAAGGTCCGTTTTTGGACATAGAACATTACCAAAGATCTACTAGACTTATTAATCGTTTAAGTTGCGGCGCCAACATCTTTTGAACCTGTCCTAATCGTCTCGCCATTTTGTCGTCTACTAATTTGCTCATGATCTACGTTGTGAGTCGTGATGTCCAACAGCTGTCTGACATTCTGGTCTACCCATTGCTTTTTGAGTGTTCTTATGTTTCTGACTTATGTTTTTTATTCTCTAATATATTTTGCTGTCATGTGATCTCTCCAAATGATGATAAGCACGATCCTTCTTCGTGAACATTGCATGGTTCTTAGTTTGAAAGTCAGTTTTCTGGTCAAGTTCTTTGATTCTGTTTCACAGGTTACTGATTAGAAGCTGCATTGGTTTCAGACCCTGGACTGATGGGATTTTCTCGTTCCTGAAGTTTGAGCTTGATTTGCTAAAAGTTTGCCAACTTGAAGCGATTCTTCACTTGATCTCTTCTTTTGTGGATTTTATATAGGCTCTCTGTCCCTTGTTAATGACTACGATCACTTAGCCTTGCGCTTACAGCTGATGCAAAAGCAAACAAATATGTAAAAACTGTAAGTGTTTTAATGTTTGTTTAGGAATATTGTAAATACCCCTGGTATGCAACTGATCTGTCAGGCAATTTTCAGTCTAATATACTGTGACCCGACCCAGCTTAGAACTAGATTTTTGACGGTTGATTCTCAGAAAAAGTAGGCCTTCACATATCTGGAAGAATGGCGCGGTACAATCTTCCTATTACTTCACTGCAGTAAATATTGATAATATATTTCAGAAATAAACAGCGTCATTTGGATCAAACATTTATGTTTATTACACTGAATGGACACAAACACACACTTACACACGCATATACATATATTTATATATGAATATATATATATATACATACACACACACATACATACATACATATATATATGTGTGTGTGTGTGTGTGTATTTATGTGTGTACACATATATATATATACATAAATATATATATATATGCAAATAAATATATATGTATGTATACATATATATACCATATGAAGTACTAGTTCTAGGAATTGTATATATACTTATATACATATATAATTCCTCAAAATTCTGTAACATCGCATATATAAATATACTTTACTAGGGTAGTGAGTAGATGCTGAGGTTCGATGATCTTGATTTATCTTGATCCATATCCCTGAAAAAGCTCAAGTACCAACTACTGGTGCCCGTAGATGATATGTATATAGCTCAGTCACAAGACAATCCTTTCAGGTACGTAAGAAGTTAGTTATATTCGAGCGTTTTAATAAACGAGAAATATTGTCATTGCTAAAATATACAAAGTTGTCCAATGGATTGTAATCTCTGACGTAGAAATAATAGTAATTGTATTAGAAAGATACAACACAAATTGCTGTTTTTGTCTATATGAGCCCTCGCAGTCTTACATGGACATATAATATCTTCATAATCATCATCAGCAGCAACAGTCTTTTAATTTCCCCTGTTGAACATAAACCTTCCCTTATATTTGCCAGACCTCTCTATCGTGGGCGTCAGGGAGCCAATACTTCCTGAACTTACGTAGTTTGTCACACCATTTTATATTTCCTTGGCCCCAGTTTTGCAAGTGATCTCCGGTGATCCACGTTGCGTGTCGTGATGTCCAGCATCTGTCCGTCATCCAGGCAACATGACCAGCCAATTGCCATTTGATTTGTATTTATTGATTCAATGATATCTCGAACTCCTATTTCCCCCTAATATACGGTGCTGTTTTTTCATGTTATGTTGAGCATGATTCTCTCTTGTGCAATTTGCTTAGTTTTCTGTTTAAGGGTCATTATTTTGCTTAATTCCCGTCTTTCAGTTTCATAGGTGACTATCGCACAAATACATACCCTTCTTTTACCATTAGAATTATAGTTGTAACAAGCGACATTTCCTGGTTCAAAATACTGTAGCTGCTGACTCATCCATGCTCTGGCAAAGCACGATTGCTTTTTCGGAAAATAACTACCGGAATGTCATTAATGAAAACTGTAATGTTCACAAATATCATAAATCAACCGAAAAAAATTGTTTGTTTTCCATTAAATCTGAATAAAATGATTTCGGTCTCATTGTTTACAAGCAATTATCTAAAAATGGATTTCTTCTTTGAAACTTATTTAAAAATGGATTTCTTCTTTGAAACTATTTCCAACAGTATAGGTTTTTGTATTCCATTACTCTCCTTTCAACGATCCACCCTCCAAACAGGAATTCAAGGAAAAGTTGTGTAAGTAAATATGTCATCAGGAAAGGCAAATCTACAATGGTTGATATTTTATACGTCTCAAAAACATATCAGGTTCATTATCATATCATTAGTTGCTCACATTGATTACGCAATTATACCCTTATTTGATAAAACTATGTTACTACAGAGGCTTAACATGGATTGTGGGGGAGAATGACGGTGGAAGATATTATACAAACAATAAAGTAACAAAAATGGAGATGAGCTGAACACTTGGCAAGAAAAGATGACAAGAGATTGAGCAAAAAGATCATGGAGTGTTGCTCATGGGACAGTAAACGCAGCAGGAAAATGTCAAAAGTTAGCACTAACGCCTTCGTCATGAAAGAAGATAGAAAAAGTATTTTTGCAGCAGGGGAATCATGATAGATGATGATGAGGATGATAAAACTTTAAATGAGAGGTTTGTCCTTTGCTCAAGCTATCCCTCACCGTCTGTGGTCAAACCTCGTTTCTAAATGTTACTATTATATTGACCTGGACGTTTTAATAACCTTAATATTGATATTCTCGGCTGATACTCAGATTCAGAGGAATCTGCATGTGAACGTCTGCTTCCCATGATATTTCTGCAATCTGTCATTCAACTGGGAACGTCGAAGCTTTCAATAGCGTTTTAAGCTTCTTTGAGACGCTTCCCCACAATCAAGAAGAATATAAAAGTTCGCTTAATGTATTATCCAGGCCGAGAAGACTAATTCTTTCCTTTCATTTGTTCTCTTGCTAAAGTTGGGGAAGGGGAGGCTTGTTACTTTTTTCACCGTCTATTGGTCGCCTCTCTTGTGTAATAGACTTCCATCAAGATAATTGCACAGAATTCTTTTTTCATAACTGGGACATCCGAATTTATCGATCTGTCTTCTGTACTAGAGGCTATTTTTTTCTGTAATCTTGAACACAGAAGAAAAAAACTTGAACACAATGTATCCCATCAGATATGGCCTTCCCTAATGTTTTATGAATAGAGATGTATTTCATATACCTATATGTCTAGGATTGATCTCATCGACTGCATTGATGATATCATAGATACCTTGTATTTTGTCTTTTAAGTGACAATAACCAGCTGATAGCATCGAGCAGGGGTCACATAGTGGAATTTGCTTATTGTGATCATTTTCAGTTGTTCGGATCAACTGATTATGATGACAATAATCAGCTGATAACATTATTCAAGTTTCTGATATGTGAGCTGCATTTGTCTGTCTGTCTGTCTGTCTGTCTGTCTGTCTCTCTCTCTCTCTCTAACACACACACACATATATATATAGAGAGAGATAGATAGATAGGGACAAAGACAGAGTGAAGAAATGTGATAGACAGACAGACGAGCATAGATTGATAAAAGAGGACGAATCAGTGCTGTTCTGGTGTTTTTAAGTAAAGGGGTTGGCAGTTTTCTCCAAATAAGACAGAAATAATAGAAAGTAAAAAAAAAAATGGAAGGAGGAGCGAGGGAAAAGCCGAAATCCCGAAAAAAGAAACGAGCGACCAATTGGAGGAAAAAGACAGAAAAAAAAAGACAGGGATGAAAGAGAAAAGAATAACATTCCTTGTGGAGGGAATCGCAACTGGAAGATAAAATCAATAACAAGAATCTTTTTTTAAATCAACGTTTCGCCATATAATGATTAGTTACAAATGAAATAACATCCAGCAGAATGTTGATTGCCGTCATCATCATTTTGAATCATTGTAATTACAGTCGAACGGAACAAGAAGGCGGCAACTTGGCGTGATAATCAGACGTCAACTGGTTTGGTTGAACTTACAAAAATTATTTTCGTAACGTGTTTCCACAGGCATTACGTTATTGCACATGAAATGTTGATGTTTTCTTCACACCGTTGAGAATAATGCTAAAAATCAAAAATTCACCAGTGCAAATTCGCAGATTCGATGTAAATGGAGAGAAATAATTCGTTCTGGTTGGAGGTTCTTGTGTCTTCAACAGCATTGGTGTTAACCTAAGACGTTGGACTTATTTTTAAGTATGGTTGCACGGAAAGTAGTTTAAAGAGAAGCCAATGAAAATAATTTCCTAAATCAAAGGTTTGCAAATAATGATTAGTTACAAATTAAATGAGATCCAGGGAATTGTTGATTGCCGTCATCAGCATCTTGAATCATTGTAATTACGGAACGGCAAAACAAAAAGGCGGGAACTCGACACAATAATCAGACAACAGCTGGTTTCGTTGGAATTGCAAGAAAGTTTCCCATTAAAATTAACGTGATTATTTAGGCATAACATTGTTTTAGATGGAACGTCGCTGTTTCTCTCACATCATCGAGAATAATGCTAAAAGTGGAAGACCTACGAATGTAATTGCATTTTTGGCAGAATCATTTCAGAAAGAGGAATAATTCGTTCGAATTGGAGGTTCCTGAGCCTTTGACAGTAATGGTGTCTACCTACGATGTTGGACTTATATTCAAGTATGATTTCAAACGAAACAGTTGGAACAATGAAAAGTTGTTTTGTTTTTTTTTTCACATCAAAGGTTTCTGAGATGATAATTAGTGACGAATGAAATAACATCCAGAAAATGTTGATTGCCATCATCATCATTTTCAATCATTGCAATTACAGTAAAGCAGGACAAAAAGGCAGGAACTCGTCACAATAATCAGGCGACGGATGATTTCGTTGAAGATTTCTTTGAAAGTATCTCATTTTCTATAATGACAAACACGATTCCATCTCCAAGTGCGGCTTCTCGTGGGTCGTTGCAAAGATCTTTTCACATCAGAGAGAATAATGCTAAAACCGAAGATTTACGATTGCTATAGCATTTTTGTGTAGATTCAATGTAAATAGAGATATGATCTGTTATTGGAGGAATTTGAACGGACGGGTAGCTGTTGGAAAGGGCCATTTCAAATCATCTCGAAGCCTCCAAGAGGGTGCGTCCAAAAAACATTTATGAATGTTAATCTACTGCCGTTCTTATAACATTACACAATTACTAATCTTACTAAACATTAGAGGGAGGGCCTCACAGGGAGCCAAGCCTCCAGAACCACTGAGCTTCCAGATACTCTTCTGTCTAACAGCCCATAAAAGCGACTGTGTCTACCCCACAAAAATAGTATGTCTTTGCATAAAAACAATTTCCTTTTGTCACAAATAGTAAATAAGGTTGAATTTTTTTAAAGAACAATTTATGCTAGTCATGAAAATCGATTTAATGTGCTGTTCATTCCACGGTGGTTTTTCTGTCAATTGTGATCAGCCTCCGGGCCAGTGTCATATCAACTACGTAGTGAATGTAGCATAAAGTATAGGCCCAAGGGCCCGACGCTAAATAGTTGGGAAAGGCACGAAAGCGCCTCTCATACCAGACAAAACTAAGCTAACTAAATACTAACAATTCATGTGTGCCAATATTCCTATTATTGTCAGTTGATAGTTTCAAATCGTCGGCGACATTATTTCTCAAAATTGAAGTATTTTCATAAAAATCAAATCGCTTAGAAAACATTATCACACAAGCCTTTCAAAATAAATCGGAAACGTTTTATCATATCGGACAGTTATTGTGTTAAGTGGAAAATTCAGTTTTATTTTTTGTTTTGTTTTTTTTTATGTATATTTTCTATTATGAATAAACCAAAACATACCTATTAAAATTATCCAGAGATTTCTGTTTATTTTTTCACACTTATATTTTCTTTTAGGAAAAAATTGTTCTTAGTAAAAAAATCAATAAAAAAATATTTCCTCAAGACACAACTAGTGAATACAGTTGAATTTCTTCAAGCACTATACGTGTTCGTTTTGTAAAACAATTTAATGTACTTTCCTTTTAAAGGTTATTTTTTTTACTTCGTCTGTAAATCATTTTAATACACATTTCTTTTCTTTTTGGACATTCTGTGAATTGTGGTCTGCCTCTGGATAAAAATATCAGATTGCTACACATAATTTTTTCAGGATAAGCTGGAAGTAAAAGATTTACATATGTTATTGCATTTTTGAAGATTCAATTTAAAGTAAATAGAGAAATTATCGTTATTACTATGTGGCAATTCAAAATATTACCTTATTTGTGACACTATATGGATAGATGGGTATTACTCTAAGTAAATACATTTTCTGAAGTCATATCTTATAATGCTACAACACTTAACTTTAAAGAGGGGAAATGTTTCTTTGTAGCCATTAGATTAGAGTGATACTAAACGAGCAATTACTGTGAATCGTTGCTAGGATGAATATCACCATAATCTTGTTAAATAACGTCCCCTGAGTGGCATCTTGAATAAATTAATCCTATTCAAACGTTCCTCAACACCCCAAACTTCAGGTGGCTGGTTTGATGATAATTGTCCTGGGTCATCTCCACTAAACAAGACTCGATAGCAAAACCGTACAATAAATAACGGTCAACTATTCGGTCAAATGCAGACTTCAATCAAAGTAAAAGCAGAATAAAGCTTCTCAAGTTCTCTTCCTTGATCCTTGTTTTTCATTACAGCTGGTTTAAGGAGTAGACCTATCTTAGCTCCCAGGAAGGTCGAGAACTTTGAATCTCAAATTGGTCCTACTTGCTGGAGACACTATCTCCGAATCTAGACGTTGTTTCCAATGAAATACCATTTTTACGTCATCAGGAATAATGCCAAAAGTGAAACACTTAACAATGTAATTGTACATCTATTCTATTCCATTAAAGGGTAATTTTAGATGACCTGCCCTCC
>OY735200.1:5216380-5238550 GCA_963457665.1 Thysanoteuthis rhombus
TATATATCAAGCTGACGAATCTCCATTCCAATTGTGTTCAATACTTCGAGAAGAGACAATAGGTTGATTAAAAGTGAAAATATGTTCTATGATAATGGTCAACTGTCGTTTCGCTATTTTCCGCTCATCAGATAGACAGGATAACTCAATACATTTCCGATACCTCGGCTACCATAACAGTCACAGAGGCGACCGTTCGGTTATCAATTAGAATGTATCCCTGTAACAGTGGCACGATCTCATTAATATCACCGTTGTTTCAGCACACTTACCACTTTCTTCCCAACTAATTTTGTTCAGAAGATACTTGTAGTTAATCATTTCATAGCGACGACACCAATTTGACAAAGAAAAAACTTTGTAAAAGTATATTCCTTGTTATAAACGTCTGTCTGCTTCAACTGACTCTCTCTCTCTCTCTCTCTCTCTCTCTCATATACATATACGCACATGTATATTAAGAAATATCAACTAAAACAGCAATATCAAAATAGTCAACATCAAAATGGGTTCCCTCAGTTTTTAAGTGAGCGTGGCTAGCTGGCTGGCAATTTACGTTCATAGGTCGCCCCAGTGGAACTAGAGGGTTCAAAATTCAAACATTTACTTCTTAATACGTCAAAAAACAAATTTTTTTTTCATTTTTCCCCTGAATATTCTTTTTATTGAAGGGAGATCATTTTAGTTTGTAAGTGTAAGCAAAATTTGTTTATCACTGTTCATTAGCACCACCAATCTAACAGACGAGAAACGTTGTTAAAGAATGTTTAACCTGGTAATGGACGCCTGACATCCTCTAACCCGTTCCAATCTCTTCCATATACACACATATATAATATAAATTTGTGTGTATGTTTATATATATATATAAGATTTGTTATAAGATTTGTTGTTGTCTTTAAAAATACTGCTCAATATTCATAAAAAAAGAACCATATAATTGAATAAATAAAATATTAGATATATTCCCCGAACAAATCTGTTACGTACTTTATCGTATTTCCCAATTGGGTACAATGATTAGATATTGTTTTTTCAAGCAACTCGCAATCTTGAAATCTACAATCATCATTCCACGTGATTGGAGTGCCAGGAAGAGAACAGCAAATAACTAAGAGTAAATTTTTGAAATCTAAAAGAACGAAAAACTGTAATTAATACATATATATATATATATATATATATATATATATATATATATATATATATATATATATATATATATATATATATATATATATATCAGCTTGCCCAACTGGAATAAAGTCGAAAACTGGACAAAAGAGATCGATCACCGACGTGCAGAAGGCTGATTTGTACTTTGACTCGCTTCCCAGCAAGAACCATGCATTTTCAAATCGTTCGTTGGTCACACAACTCTAGCGTCAAATCGGGATGAAAGGTTTCGTTGCACCTGTAAGATATAATTTCAAAATCTCATGGTTTTAAATCGCAGAGGGGGATGTTTATTTTTCATATCGCTTTGGTTCAATGTGACGGGGACAATCAAACAGTGAAGAATATACCCACTTAGATTTGGTTAGGAATGCTTTCGTTACGATAGAGATACAAAGTCAACTCCAGACTTGTACTGGAGTTTGGTAATAATTATTTCATTCCAGGCGGTGAAGTTGTTTGATTAAAGTGTCTTTTTCTGTGACCCTTTCATTTTCACACACAATCTGTCAACAAGGATCCTATTCCCAATGCATTGTCATCAGTTTCTTCGTATTTCATATAAAGATCTCAGATATTAGAAACCACGAACCAAGACTATTACCAAAAGTGACAACATTGGTTTCTTCAGTTTTCAGATTGGTCCGGCTGGCTGGCTATTTTTGCAAACATCTTGCATCTAGACCGTATTGAGAAGGCTGGAATTTAAACATTTATTCCTTATCATGTCCAAAAAACTGTTTTGAGATTTTTTAACGCTGCCCCTGTTTAGTCTATAAAATTCAGAATTGGCATCAGGACACCAATATAGGATTTCTAGAAAAAGATCTTTTTGAATTTTGTAAAAAAATCTTTTTTGACTTATTGGGGCCTTATTCTTATGGGTTTAATAATGGCATCTAGATAGTTGTCTTTATAGTTTTTTTCTCTCCTCTATCTTAAATGTTTTCCGAAATAAAACGCCGGCGATGTCATAAATAGAGTTCATTCTGACCATGTTCCTTTCTCAAAGTATTTTCTTACGTGACTTCAAAGTCTGACTCTACAGTTGTCCAATTATTGACTGTGATGATTATTTCTGTTATTGCTATTTTGTAATTTCTATTACTGACTTAAATTTCTGTGTGAGGGGAAATCTATTAAAAGCTATTTTTCCGGAAGCCAACCCGCTGATTCTATAAAGTGCCAACTCTGTCCATAGTCATCCCTAATCGCAAATTTCAATTTCCTCATAAGAAAAGTTAATGACATTCAATAAT
Source organism: Thysanoteuthis rhombus (assembly GCA_963457665.1). Lineage (NCBI taxonomy): Eukaryota > Metazoa > Mollusca > Cephalopoda > Oegopsida > Thysanoteuthidae > Thysanoteuthis > Thysanoteuthis major. The sequence continues at coordinate 5,218,816 of OY735200.1, forward strand.
CGAAACATCCTGAGAAATCAAATGTGTTTCTCTATAACAAGCTCTGACGAATCATGCAAATCAATTACCGCCATTATTTGACATCATGCAAATAAAAAGAGAATTATCACTAATGGAATCTCAACGATTTTATCCTGTTGCTGTAGAGGTGAAGGGTGGCCTAACAATTATCTATCTCTTCAGCTTATTTCTATCGAACTCCCCAATTTGATAACAACAATGACAAGACGCAATCGCAGTCAATAAATAAACAACTGTATGGTCGAAATTCATGTTGGAAAAGAATTTGATCGAAGAATAAATGAGGTCAGTATGAATTCGATTCATGACGTCACTGACATTTTTTTTTTTTTGGTCTATCTATAAACAATTGTTTAAAATCATATCTAGACTCATCTGGATTTTCATACCATTTATCAAGAAAATTATCACAGAACTATATCATTAACTCTCCATCAATGGCGAAATAGAAAAATGTTTTTCGGTTGAAAGGAAACAGTTTTTAGAAGATTTAAAAATTTGAAAATTGAAAACTTATAAGCCGGAGCATGCTAGCTTTATTCAAAGTTGAGTTCGACTGAGAAAATCAGTCTTGTTTATATATATATATATATATATATATATATATATATATATATATATATATATATATATATATATATATATATTATTGTGTGTGTGTATGTGCGTACGTGTGTGTGTGCGTGTGTGTGCATGTATGTGAAATGTATACCATAAGTCGTATATATTAATAAAAAAATCGTTATTTCAACAGTGTTAAATGCTATTTCTATGAATATCTAGACCATCCTCATCTTGGTTGTTTTTCATACAACGTTTCGGCCGTTGTACTCTACAGCCTTCATCAGGTATCATCTGCTCGTGTCATGGACTGGCACTAATACGCTTGGTAATGGCTCCCATCCCCAGTTAGAGGTAAATAGTAGGTCAGTTCTAGCTCTCTAGCCTAGTATGACCGTCAAACTGAGAAGGTTACTCTGACCGAGGATCAAACCAGGAGTGGCGCCAATAAGGTTGACTAATCGTGAATTCTACCTCCTCTCTGACAAAAATGGTCGCCCCATGGGAGAAACGACATTGGAACGATCCTCCCTCCTACAAAAACATTCAAATACACGTTGTTATGCTAATGTCCTCGAAGGCAAACTCATTATCAGAATTAAATTAGACCTACAACAACATCTCCAACCTATAATTCTATTGCAGGGATTCCACACCTTTTCGGCGTCACTACCCACTTTTACATGGAAAATTATTCCATAGCCCTTCCTTGATAGTAAATATTCAAAGGGATACAAACAAAATTCAACTCTTAGAAAACAATGAAAATGAAGAACTTTTGCTGTTTCGTTAAGGGACGTGATGTAAAGAACTAACATCAAATGTTTAACACACACATAGTGTTTTAGATGTCATCCGTGCGGTCTCTGTGTCCGGTGTTACGTAACAATTGCAAACACATCGTGTTTGCAGGATATGTGATATCACAGGGCTGCTTGATTAACTAATAAAAGAAAATGTTGCTTTTGGTTTATTTTCCACCGCCGAAATCAGGCTCTAATACAAAATTCAAGAATTCCCCAACATTCTCCACACAGCAGCTCACCGCCCACGTGAGTGATGAAACCGCCCGCAGGTGGCCGATATCGCCCTGGTTGAGAAAGCCTGCCCTATTGTGATGCTAAATAGACATTCCAGTCGTGGGTGTTTCGGCTGCTGATAATTTGACTGCAGGCGTCTTGGTTCCATTTTTTTTTCCATAGGTGAAAATGACATACCAAGTGAAATTCGAAATGAAATTGAATCATCACATATATATCTATTGCAATGCACATTGATTATGCATCATATGTTTCTTGTCTTATAGGTAATTTCTGCTTATTCATTCTTATCTTTTTATAAAAGGCAAATGAAATAGATTAGGATTCGCTTTTTACCGAAATGGCCAAGAAATTGGACAAAAAAGTTCCTAAAAAAGATTTTATGTGACTGAATTACACATCTGTGCACACTCACAGTGCATAGATAAAAAGAAATAAGAAAAACACAAGTAAAAACAGTATATATATATATATATATATATATATATATATATATATATATATATATATATATATATATAGTCATTTTTCGTTTTTAAAAACAAAACAAGACTGGAACGCCCACGGCTGAAACGTCCATGGTCGAGATATCCCACAACCATTGCAAAACCAGTAGATCTATCTGGAGCTGTAACATAATTATTTTCCAGAAACAAATACCAAACTCCCTATCACAGCTGATAACTGAAAAACTTTAGCGTCCAAATTGAAGAATGAAAATGGTCAGAAAAGGTTCTATTCATGACAGCATGGCGTTTTCTAACGGAAAGCATCTAAAAGAGTGAAAAATCTAGATGTCATCATTCAACCTGTTTGAATGAGGTAAAAATGGTCAAAAAAGCCTTTTTTTCAACAAATCAAAAGAGAAAATTTTTGAAAGGCACTTGTAGAGGATTGATATAAATTTGTGAGTCTGTAGACAAAACAGTATAGCCCGGCGTATTGGAATACACAAACACATAAACAAACTCTCGAATACATAAAACATAAAAACCTATGTGCCAATAAAAAGTGGAGAGAACTCACCACCAACTTTTGGTTGTTTAATAAGATTTTGAAATTTACTAAAATACTAAAATAGAATCCTAAGGACAAATACAAAATACATATTGTCAAACAGAAGGTAAGACATATTGTTGGGAAGAAATTGCTACTCGAGTGAATATTTCAGTGTAACTAGCTTGGTAATTATCAATCAACGTCAGTTGCACAAACTCTATCAATACTGACCATTGGCTTCTACGCGTTAAAAATAAATAGAGACTCTATAAAGTATCTGTGACATAAGAATTGTTCAATTGTTTTATAGAACTTTTATATAATGTATTTTCTTTTCAACACTACCCAGTATAACTATATCAAATTATCCAATGGGTACGACGTACGGATTAGCAACATTCAAATTTGCTGAATCACTTAAAAACAAACTCAGAGTAAAGAATGATAGGAAGAGCACTGTTAAAAAGAACGATTCTTAGAGATGGAAAAAAAGATCAAAATTCACCAGAGAACAAACCAAAGTAGAAGAAATGATTGAAAAATTGAAATAATAAAGAGACAAAATAGAGATAAGCTGAGTTTGCTGGAAGGGAAAATAACAGCTAATGCAATTTGACAGATATGCGCCCAAGAGATAGCGAGCGCAGTAGAAAAAGACCAGACATAGGATGGAGAAATGAGATCGAAAGGTTTGCAGCTAAGACGTGGCAGATATCAGTGTAGTCATGGTTGACATGGAAGGAGCTGGGAAAATCTTTTCATTGGCTGCTGCTAGTGATTATTATTTCTAATTATTCTTGTATATTCACGACTGCCGTCCAATTTTCATTTCCAAGTGAAAATGTTTATAGTAAGGTTATCAAAATATCACATACAAAAATTACAAAATAACAGCTAAAATGAAAATATCAGTCCAGCTCAATAGATATACGATCAGGGCGTAGTCTTATTAATGTTTAGTGTCGTTTCTTATTCCTTACCAGCACCAGGGGCCGTGTTAAAATAATAAGGAAGATTTGAATGTATATTTTCCCCGCTATCCGAACTCAGAATGTTCTTATATAGCGTAATTACCTAACGCTACATATGAAGACGATAATTATAATCAATTGAAAAGGGGAAAATTGAGCAACCCCGGATCCTAAAAGAGTGATGGATTTATGTTAGGCTGAGCTGTCAGTAGTGGGAAGAACAAGAGACTAAGGATTCGTTGGCAAAGGGAGGGAGTGTGCAACTGCCTCTGAAACAGCTCGCTACAATAAAACACTGGACACTTGTTTCGCTGTTCGCTTTTTTGCTTCCGTAAAAGTAAGTGTTTTACGTAAAGCAAACTTTTGAAAAGTGGGAGATATATGTTGCACCAGGAAATAGTCTTATTTGAATTTGAGGTCGCTGCTTCTTTTTTTCCCAGGTACCAGAGGTCGAGTCGACGTAAAGGCTGAGATTTTATCATTCTTTGATTGTTAAAGCAGACGACACTCTTTGCTTGAAAGACCAATGCAACAACCTTTCTCCACCCCCTTTCCGCTTTTCTTTGACCCGATAAATGCGTCGAGTAGATTTAATAAACACCTACATTGACTGGCATTTGCTTAAGGTTGGTGCAATTCCTGATGCGTGTGCAGAATGGACCACGCATAGGAAGTTCTTTTTTCTCATTTCAAAGAAAGACGTCGTAAAAATAACAGAAATAACTGAACACCGACAAAAGATGATCTTAATTTATACAGTGAATCGCACCCAACTAAGAAAACCTGATATGGCCTTCTGTACACATGAAAATTGTTTTTATACGCCTTCATATACACGTCCCATACATTTACACTTCTTTTTCTACCCACACAGAAAGACATACTTTGCGAACGATCCCAGAATACACTGACACTATCCATCTGTTGCTTAATATATATATATATATATATATATATATATATATATATATATATATATATATATATATATATATATTGTTTTTATCATATTGTAACTATTTGAAAGGATCTCCGGTTATGGTAATAAAAAGGCTACGTTAAAGCGGCTCTCCTATTCGTGGAGGGTTTGAATCCTGTAGCAGCCCCATTTTCTCAGAGAAAAAATCCATTCACGTTTTCCAGGCCAAATGATACATTCACTGTGTGAAATAAAGTGTCAATATAATATAACACAATTTATAATAAATTTTCTCGGATCATGCATCCATTTCCTAATATATATATATATATATATATATATATATATATATATATATATATGATAACAGGGAAATTAAATTTATTTAACGAACTTCTTTTGTTTTTTGGCTTCATCACAGTGGCAAATTCAAAAGAAATTATATTCGATTTGTTCATTTATTTCTAGTAACAACGAGTCATGTTGTCATCACGTGTGAACGGAAAACGCCAAGTATTTTAAAATTGCAAAGAAACTGCGATGTTGTATTGGATCCATAATAATCGTAAAATCAGAATGAGGGGCCATGAGATAGGGTTTTTGAGATTATCATATATATTACCCATAAAATCCCCTATAACTTTTATTCATGCATCTTAAGTTTAATCATATAAAGCATAATATATATATATATATATATATTTATATTTATATATATATATGTGTGTGTGTGTGTGTGTGTGTGTATGTGTGCATGTGTGTTTATATGTATTTCACCACTGATAGAACACAGTTCTATCTCACCATTATGACCAAAAAGGAATCCTCATCCTTGATTTCCATGTTTGGTTTCAAATCAAAGCATCTGATGCAAAATTTGTTTGTAAGACAGGTGCACACATGCAACTGGAGATGGGAACCCCACCCGGAACATTTATAACATACTAATTGATTCATTTGAGAATAAATTGATTAGCAAAGAATGTCTCAATATTCTTTTACCCCTGAGTTTGTCTAATTTTCTGTCCATATACACACACACACACTTTTATGTGTGTATATATGAATTCTTAGTCATTATTAGTAGTAGCAGTATTATGATGATGATGAGGGAGGGGAGGAGGTAGATGATGATGATTATGATGATAAGACGAAAAGAAGAAAAAGGAAAGTAGGAGGAATATATACATATATATATATATATATATATATATATATATATATATATATATATATTTATAAGGTATTTGATTGTCAGTCATGCAATAAGATACATAATTGAAAGTTTTCGAAAAAAGATTTATGGGTTCAAAACGGTGAACGTTTTGTTCTTTCAAAGTTTCAAAGTTCTCCCCCTGCTTCTAGAGAGTCACACATGATAAGGACGCTCACCTCTTCCAAATGAGAGTCTTTCAACTTGAGAGGACCAATAGCTAAGGAATACTTTGGCACGGTGCGATCGATCATTAGAGTAGGGGGAACCTTTTTCCCCTTTCAGGTGTTAAATGTGCAATGAGACTTTTCTTCTTCTCTCGGGGATCAAAACTGAAAGTAAATATTTCGTATTTGATGTGAAAGTGAACGTTTTTTTGCACAATTAGGAGTCAAAAGTGAAGGGAATCTCTTTCTTACATTCCTGAAACTTTTGTAATTTTTTCCACCTGAAATATTTTCAACTGCATCTATCTGTGCGTTAAATGTTTAAGAGTCTTCGAAAGTGAGTTACATTTATAATGTATGCATAATGCCTCAGTAGAAACTTATTTTCCTTTTATTATTGATATTATCTTTTTTATATGCATATTTATATTTTTCAAAGGGTTCACAGTGAGTGGAACAACCTCTTCAAAGACCCAATGTAGCAGATATGTTTTCTTAGCTGGGGTCTTTTTTTACCTACCTTGAGGGTCAAAAGCTTTAAACACCAAACATTAAAAATATTTTTTTGTGTGCGTCACTTCGGTCGCTTATTTCCCAATATTTGTCAATGTAATTAATCTAATTTTTCCAGTGTTCTTTTTTGTTTTAAATATACTTTGTCATTATGGTGGTATGTGTAAATTTCCTCTAGTTGGATCATCAGTTGTTTACCATGTAACAGTTTCGGGGATTTTAGAAATAAAAAACAGTTATATCAACAAGGCATCCCTGCAGTGTTGATATATATATATATATATATATATATATATATATACGTGCGTGCATGCGTGCATGCTTGCGTGCGTGCGTGCACGCGCGTATTTGTGTGTGTCTAAGTGAGCGTTCATTTCTCACTTCTAACGGGACCACCGAAGTATCCACTCCCTTTGAAAACCCTTTTGTAGCATTAAAAGCAATCACGTGAAACAACGAAACGTGTGATGACTATAGATTCTTTTGCATATCACTACAATGCCTCAATTTTGAGCTCTTGACCCCACAGCTCGAACAATGGGAGAAACAAGAATCTTTTTCCTATCGCCTTTGTCTCATTCCCACGGTCTTTCTCTCATTTCCCTTTTTTTTCTCGGTTACATTTCTATCTCTTGACTCAGGCCGTCAAACCAGTTTCCAGTCTTCTGTTTGTTTCCAATCTAAGATAAAGACAGAGCAATGAAAACCTTCAATACATTACTGACTATAAGTACTTTAACATACACAAAAGCAGCATTTTTTGACTATGATTGAATTATTTCCAAAATAGGGAGTGGGGGCGTCCAGGGGTTCACCTGCACAGGCAAAGCACTATAATCTTTTTTTTCAATTCATAGCTTATCCTCATCAGCCTTTTGTCATCCGTCGTTAGACATAGACCTTCCGTGGGATTAGCCAGACCTCTCTATCATGAGCGTTGCAGAGCAAATATCTCGTCTGAACTTGTCTAGTTCATCTTGTCATTCTACATTCTTGGTTATTCTTGGTTTCATATGTGATCTTTGGGGATCCGTAACCACTAAATAATTTGAAGCAATGAATTAACCAATCATTTATTATAAACACTTGTTAATTAGATAGACGGGATGGAAAGGAAAAATAGCTCACTGCCCAAAATTCTTGATACCTCCCTGTTTCCAAAAAGTGTATCAGTCTAGTTTAGTGGTACTTGACCTGGGGTATCCATTCCCCATGGAGATATTGGAAGTAAATTTTTGTTGCATGGGACACGACGGGGAAAGAATTGAAAAAATTATCGCCCTTCCCCTTCACCAGTGGTGGAGTTGTACCCTCGTGTCCAATTGGGTTTATGGGAAAATAGGAACAACAAAAACAATCTGTTGTTGACTATTGAACAAGGAACACTAGATGGAAAAGGGTTCATTGTAAGTAATCTTTTGCTGTTTTTTGAAGTAATTCTATCATTCAATCACATATCTACCACTATACTTTTTCAATCAAGATATATCAAAATTTACTTTTGTAAACCTAATTTTTTTCAGAAAACTGATGATGATTATGATGATGATGCTTCTTCCGATTGTCGTCTCGGATGTGGGGTAATCGAGACATAATGGCTGGTGCACTATGAGTATAAGACCGTAAAGAAGTCTAAAACTCCAGGTTTAGTTGGAAACTATTTAACTAAATAGTTTGGCAACTTTCATGAATAACATCAGTGAACTTCTCCTCAATCTTCTTGATGTCGTCGCTGAATGATTCTGAACAAATTAATTCTGTAGGATAGAAAAAGGAAACTTATTTCATTTTATTCAACAACCCAATTTAATCTTTAAACTTTTTTCCTGAATTTCAGCATTGAGAACCACCCAAAATACAAGCCTTGTTTCACTGATTGCAACGGAATTCGGCTCTTATTGTATGAAATTCTTGTTTTTATCTCTTAAAACAAAACTATTCATGAAAAACCTCCGTCTGTTTGTGTACTTATGAGCAGCACTATCTATTTATATATATACAGGTATGTAGTTTTCGCACCAGTAGTATCTGGTGACTTTTACTGGAGATCACGTGACAGCAAGTATCCTCAATACTCCGTCTGGAAAATTCTTCCCGGGTTTTCACAAGGCTGCTCGGAACTGTTCTCTCACTGTCTAGCTGGATATATGAATGTAAGTATGTATCACGCGTACAGAACTGGAATTTTTAACAATCCATTCTTATTTTGATATTTTTTCATGAGTAGGGGGGCTCTATTTGCAATGAAAGTTTATGCTAAATCGATCAGACTTCCTTTAATGATCACTGCCCAACAAAATGTGAGAGAAGTATCTTATTCATTGATCACCTCCTTTATCGATTTTTATACAACCAAAAGACATTGATTTCGAAAGACCTGTTCTTTTTTTTTAAACATAGAAAATTACATTTTTCTTTGAGTTACATTTCCTAATGGCTCTACTTAGTTTGACTATTGATCAAGATTTGATTAGTTATGTTCCACTTTTTGAAAGTTTGCAGTAGTTTGAAAATAGCGTCCAGTGTTTGTTTGTTGCTAGCTATCATAGAGTCAGTGCACACCCATTTTCATCCTTCCTCTCTCAATGCATTTAATGTCTCAGCCTAACATTCCATCAGCGGTATGTTTTAGGTCTGGGGAAGCTGAAAAATGTGTTCCAATATAGCTTAATGGTAATTGCCTCTTTTCTTTATACAATTTCGGCTTTAGAATGTCTTTAGATGTCTGCAGGAGTCTTTATTTGACGCCTGTTGGTCGCTGGCTCAATCGCTAGCTCATTCAGTCAAAGTTCTGTCAAACAACAGAATGAGGGATAAAGAAGAGGTATGATGTCATTAAAAGATATGATATCATTAAAACTTCATCTAATCCGATATATTCTTTCAACAGCAGTTAATGATGTCAAAAAAATGTACAAGGTCCGCCTTTTGTTTTTTAAAGAGACTCTTACATGGCTCCAAATCACCAAAAATGGTCATATACGATTTTTATCGAGTAAATTGCAGAGTATATCCATATTAGTATATTTTACTAGTAAAAAAATCAATTGAATGAAAGAGGGACTACTTGCTCTTCCCCTTCCTCCTAATACTCCTCCTATTCTTTCTGATGATGATATCACGAATTATGGACGCTTCGTTGAACTTATTGTTCTCATTTCCAAAGAGAAATACTCGACTTTCGGATAGCGGATGACATTTGTATTACTTTCAAGTCAGCTAAATGTTTTGGTCAACGAAAATTTGCTGCTAAAGTCTTCAATTCCATTCCTGATTAATTGATGCCAGTGGCCTTTTCCTTCTGAATGCGATAATTATTTTACAATTATTACTTCTGCCAGTGATCCGAATGGCCTCAAATATCGACGTGAAAATTCCATATTAATTCCGCTGATCAAGGTCACACAAGGTTGCCAGGCTTAAAATAACCTTGGAGAAGAAGCTGATGGGTTAATTATCTTCTGCCTGCCTCTGATCAAATCGGGTTGCTCCACGAGGTTCAGGACATTTTCGCAAGACTAATTTGCACTGACATTGTCGCTCACGACAAATCATTGTAAGGACAAATGCACACTCGGTAAATCGGCACAATGACCTATAAAACAATTTGTGGACTCAAAGCTATATATTCATAGTAAAATAAACAAACTTGAGTGAAAAGTAATTATTAGGAAAATTAAAATTATCGTTTTTTTTCTAGCAACAGTTTTGTCTGGAAGTACATTTTATCACTGAATCAGTTTATCGTGAACGGAACTATCCTTGAGCGAATCCATCGTACACAAAACTGTCGGTGTGAATTCGTAATGCAGAAAAACGTCGGGTTACGTGTCCACGAGTCACCTGACCCTGACTTAGAATCAGTTGCCCCCACAGTCAAATTACTCCAGTGGGTATGATCACCAGTCAGTTTAGTGGTGTTGTTTCCACCTTCTTTTAACCTATCGGAGGTTTTTCTCCACCTTATGTGGCCAGATCATCTTGGGATGCGCTCTCTTTCTCTGGCCTCACGCCGTCATTTTAAGTGATTGATTTGCAGGTCATAATGGGAAGCCTCAGGACATGGTCAAACTAATGGACTTGCTGTCAGCTTTTCTTCGATACATAGTCCTTCCATTCGGTGTCCATGATGTTATGTGAAAATTCCCTTCTCTTGTTTACAGTCATTCTTCCATAACTAAATCCAAAGCGTTCTTCGTATTTCTGATCCAAAACATCACCAAATTACCAACTAAGTTCTCCTATCCATATAGTCGTTGTAATATTGTTATGTTATGTTGGGTTTTTTTTGGGGGGGGGTTCATTTCTTCAATAGAACAAATGTTCATCCCTCCATCACAGTCTAATGCCGTATCTTACTTTTGGCTGCATCATTTTCTAGGTTTACTTTTATCAGTTTTAAAAATAATGCAGTTAATACACTCTCAGAGCAAAGTGATAACCAACGGCCATGATAGAGAAGAATGGCGAATCCTGGGAAAGGTCTGTGTCCAACGACGGACGTTAAAAGACTGATGATGATGATGATGATGAAACTTGTGACTAAATTCATTGTTATAAAGATTTCTACATAATAAAAATCATAATGAAATTTGTATAAAAATGATATAAAAATAAAAGATATGAAAATTGATATAAAATTGGTATGTTACAGGTAATTTTCGAATCCATTCGCTTGTATGATTAACAGCGATTTTTCCGGTTCCCTTGTCATTGTCCATGACAATGAGTTCACGGATTGAAAAGAAATTGCCGATCAATATGTCCGAAAAAAAATACATAACAAGGAGTAAATATTCAAATTTTCAGCCCCGCAGCTTTGTGGGAGTTGCCTGTAAAAGTGATACATACTTATCTATCCAAAAAGAATGAGTCAAAAACTGAAGAAACCTATGTTTTTGTTGACTATATTCATGTTAACAGTTTTGCTTGACATTTTCTGATTCTGATCTTGAGCGATCCAAGCATTTGTCATTTATCTTGGCGACAATTACCATCTACTTCCAGTTTCGCAAATTTACTGCTTCTAATGAGTGGCATGAAGCAGATAACAATTAGAATTGGCGTGCATGGGACAATTATGATTGGATTCCAGTTGACAAACATGATTGGCCTGCAGCAGATGACAAATTTGAGTGGCGTGCAGATGACAAATATGAATGACGAATATCAGTTTTATGAGGATGACGAATATGATTGGTGTGCATATGACGGATATGACTTTTTTGAAGATAAATATGATTGGCGTCCAGATGACAAACATGATTGGCCTGCAGCAGATGACAAATTTGAGTGGCGTACAAATGACGAATATGAATGGCGTGAAGATAACGAATATGATTAGCTCACTGATGATGAATATCAGTTTCGTGGAGATGACGAATATGATTGTCATGCACTTGATGAATATGAGTTTTTTGTAGTTGAATATGATTGGCGTGCAGATTACGAATACGATCTTGCAAACTTGAATATGATTGGCGTGCAGATGAATATGATTGGCATGCAGATGGATATGATTGGCGTACAGATGTACATAATTGGCGTGCAGATGAATATGATTGGCATGCAGATGATAAACATGAGTTTTGTGACGTTGAAAATGATTGGCGTACAGATGACGAATATGATTGGCGTACAGATGATGAATGTAATTTTTGTGAAGATGAATATGATTGGCGTGCAGATGACGAATACGGTTGGTGTGCAGATGATGAATATGTGCCATATGCAGCAAAAAAATGGATATTGGTAGTGTGTGCAGGAGAAGAGGAATATGAAAGGTCTGCAGATGACGATATGATTGGCATGCAGTAGATGACAAGTATGAGTGGTGTGCAGCAGATTATGTATATGAATGGTGTGCCGAAGACGAGTATGACTTGCATGCAGATGAATAATTATTGGCGTACAGATGACGAATGTGAGTTGCCTTAACTCATATTTGTCATCTGCACGCCACTCATAGACGTTATCTGAAGACCAATCATATTGCAATTCCGTTAAACCATAAGCCTAATGGTTGTAGCCCTAACCTTAAACCTATCCAAATCAGAAACTGATCCCCAACCTCTCGTCAAATTCGAAATGCGTAAATATGACGAAGAAATACCGATAGATTACTTTTGAATAAGAGAGCAGATGACATGAATCAAGATTCGTCTCAAGAGATCACACTTTCAATTCAAATCTCTAGGTAATTGTATCGTATTATCTACAACACGCGAAGAGATCATGTGATTGTTCACAAGAGATATTGAGATGATCAATTAACATTCAGCAGCTTTCAAGTTGAGTATTCTATTTAGAATTCAGTATTCTCTTCTGCTGTTCTAATTATTCACAATCCTCTCGTGTGTAACGGACTTTTGGCTTTTTCTGTCCATGTCACGAACTGAGAGTTGCATTTATTTTATTAGGTTATGAGATATGACTTATCGTTTTTTCTTCAATAATACAATGAAGGGTAAACATAAACAACAGAAAACAGTAAATATTTAATCAAAATATGACACATTGGAAAAAAACTTTTCATACAATCGTATAGTGCTGTTTTCCCATCTCAATAAAATTATTTTTTATTTTTTTTCATGGTTCACAAATCCACTAAGAGTATGATTAATGTATACTCTGTTGTGTAATCTTTTATTATTGACCAGCACGAATATCTAGCGTTGCTCAAGAACAGAACAGAACTTTGAAAAGGTTAACACATTAGAAAGGTATTAATCTTTACTTCTGATAAGCACGGTTTCCTCCCTGTCGTAGATTGATGGCCTTATCCGAGTTATGATTTTAAAAATCAACTGAAAATTCAAGAAATAATATTTGTTCACAATACTTCATAAAAAAGTAACAGAATAATCACTTTGAATCCTATCAGGAAAATGATTTAGTAGTAACAAAGTCTTGTATCCCCACACTCCACCCTTCCACCACCGACTAACTCACTTTTCGTCATTGAGAAAAATGAAGGGATAGCGGGAGAAAAAATAACATCCATGTATTACATCTACTGCTGCTATCAACACTTTCATTACCCAAAAAGCGATTTATGACCAAAAATACACCAAGACGATGAGAATTGATTTTATCTTAATTAATATGCTTGCTATTCTTGTGAAAAAAACCAATGGTCAACAGGCATAATGGTTATTTGTTTCTGATGCTTGAAACCGAAAAATGCGAGAGAATATCATTTAGTGGCTTCCGATGACCTCTACAGCAAGCATAAGTATTATAGTCGATTTTTGCCTTCAAACTAAATATTAGGTCAATAGGCCTCGTAGATTTAGCGGAGCAGAGGCACAAGCAAACAAAAGACTCAAATGCTAGTATAGATATGAAGTTGAAAATACTTTAGAAGATAACTATCTGTATTTGGAATATCAGGTTGATATGAAAGATGTTGCATGAACTTCAATCCTAATTCTCTAAGCTTAGATAGCCGAGAAGTTTCGGGCCGTGCACTGTCATGGAACATTTCTTTCGGTTCATGTGGAACCTATTTGTCAACTTTTCAGGCTTTCTTATTGCCTTGAAATAGTGTGACATGGTTGCTATTGAAATGCCAAAGTCTCCAGAAAGTGCTGGCAGCGTTGTTAATGAGGTGGTGGTCGCTCCTGTCGATAGTTCTTCATCATTAAGAACAGGTTTGAGCTTCCAAAGATATTTATTATCGGCATCCATTATTCTAGACCTGAATCTATTATTTATTCGTGCATATACGATTGCAGCAACGAAAAAGGGAAAGAAAGGGATGGCAATAGAGAAAAAAGAAAAAAAAAGGGAGAATTGAATAAAGGAAGAAAGAAGAAACTGGCTTGCCAAGAGAAAATATGAATCACCGCCACTCGTATATGTTGCCTTTTACCTTATAAATTATACAGTTGTGGTAATAAAATTACGTTACCTCAATGAAAACACTAACAGTATGCTTTGAATCATAAATTCATGATCAGAAACTGGTTCGGTCACTCGATTTGGTGATCAATAAAAAAAAAATTAAAAAGTGATGATGAGTAACTTTTTCTTTTTCTGCCTTTTGGGGGCTGCGATCGCTAAAAAGGACAAATTTAAACAAAAAAATGCAAATGTTTGTGGATACTATCTAAGGAACTTTTTGGCATAAACTTGCATAGTTAGTTGAATTCTCCTATCGAAACCTATTGGGGTGGGGTTCAAAGAAAAGAATTTATTCACTTATTGAGGAGGGTGTAAAATTTTAAGTTTATAATGTGGGTGCTTAGGGCTGGGCGAAGACTGGATAAATAGTGAATTGTTTGACTTTGAAATGGAATATATTTGGTATATCAACTGGCATTGAATCTGCCACTCCTGTTCCTTCTTTTGTGAACAAGAATACGTTTCTAGTCAACAAATATTCGTGGAAAATTATTAAATCAAACGGTCGTCTGTCTTTCGATGACTAGCTCTTTTATAAAGACGTTGTTGGGAGAATCTTTGTTTGTCGTTCGTTTCATTCTATTTTTAAATCTGCCTCGTCTTGTTTTTCTTTTTACATTCTTCTTTCTTTCTGAATGGAGAGGAAACGTTTTGTCTGACATCAAGATCGAAGAATAGGTCGACCCAAAACGTCATAATAAAATGGCCACCATTTAATTTTTAAAAAAAAGAAAAACAGACGCTGATGACGAATTAATCTTAATCCTAACCCCTAAAAATACTTACTCTTAACCCTTTGGGATGGTAGCCATTTTAAAACAGAAAATGTATCAATAACCAAGAAAATTATTCTCATCTCCATTGGTGTTAGTCACAACCCTATGTCTGACAAGGAGCCTTTAGGGATATACATGTATTATATTTGCATAGCTTATGAGGCAGTACCGCTTATTGCGTGATATTTGGAGAGATTGGCCCCAAGAAGTAAGTTTGTCCTCAAGGGTGTCATGAAAGATAACGATGGCACCCAACCACCTCCAAGTTGCGAGTGTGTGCGTGCCTGCACGTATTCATGTATTTGTGTATTTTTGCAAAACAGGTTTAACAAGTAAGACAATGAAAAGAAGTTCAGAACAAACCCTAATAAAATAGGTTATTGGATTCCTTTGACGTAATTCATAAACGTAGACACAAAAGACAATGACTACTTATTCCACCCACTTACTACAGTCTCAAATATCGAGCCAATAGTAAAACACTATAAGAGACAGATCATTCTGTCAATGATAGAAATATAATCGGTCTCCGGCTTCGTCTCCCACTGAATTATATTTTGTTCATCCTTGTAAACTCCTTATGAATCATAAGGCTGCGAGGACTCAGCCACGATTTCAGTAGCAATAAACTCTCCGTGTGGTATGTTTGCTAGCCCCACAAATTACCCCTCTTTACCTGGGCTTGGGACCTACTTTTGAGACTGCAGAGCTATAGTTTATTTGTTTGTTTGTTGTTTGTTTTTTTTCAGAGTAACCTTTTCTTAGTTATATTGTCTTACGGGGTTAAACTGCACATCAAATGCCTTATTTACCGATAGGTTGGAGAGGAGTGGAGTATTGCCTTTGCAAAGGTGATTATAGTGAATTGATCTTAAACAGCCTCGGTTGAAACTTAAATTTGGTCCAACGATTTTGTTTTCAGTGCCTATAACCGTCACGCCATTCTGTGCCTCCACTCTGTGTTATACAAAAGTTTAAAAGCAAAACAGATATCATTATCAAATATATACTTATCTTTTGGAGAAGAGTTTTTTTAGTGGACTAACAAGAATAAGAAAAGACCGTTCAAAACCTGCAGAATACTATTTTGATAGCAATTGGCAACATTTGTTACTGTAATAAAACTATTTCTTTCCAATTCTCATACTAATGGGACCAGATGATGGAGTTCCTCTGAAGACATTTCATGAAAATAGCCATAGAGAAGTGTCGTGATCGATACATCACGTCAAAGCGAGAGTGGTTGAAGGGACTAATCAATGCACTCGATTCTGCACCCAATCCAGACTCCAGGGTACAGCCTGATCAGATGTGTGATCAGTATTCCAATTGGATCGTATCTGAATTTTACAGAGATTTTTTTTTGACAAAAGGTTGCGTGAGATATTTTCTGAAGTGGTGTATCGAACTTACCATTTTTTGCCGTGTACAAGGCAAGAGTTGACACATAACAGTTCCGCTTTAAGTCTGGTGTCAACTTAATGCCAAAAAGTTAGTCAATGTATGGGGTCTCCTGAAAGTGGTTCCATCCATCTTGATTGGGAAAAGTTGGGGGTGTTACGATGATGATAGAAGAACAGAACCTAGTTTTTAGTTTTCTTGAATGATACAGGTCACTTTTCCCCCAATTAACTTTTGCAGATAGATCAGAGGGGAGATCAAACGCTATGTTCTGGTCGTTATAGTCCCTAGAAGAAAGCCTATAGAACATGACATAATCTGTAAAGATGTTAACAAAATACCTGATTATATTGTCAGGCAGTTTATTCATAAACATCAGGAAGAAAGTAGGCCAAAGGATAGAGGCCTGAGGTACACCAGCATTGCTTCCATGACCCCCCCCCTGAGGACTGGCCATTAAGAGCAACATACATGGCTCTCTTATGATTGAATGCACTCTGTCAGAGATGCCATAACTGTCGATCTTTTGAGTAATCCCTTGTGTCATAACGTGTTAAAAGCCTTGGAGATATCCAGGCAATAGCATATGCGTCTAAACTACCGGTCGGTGATCCCCAGATTACGTGAGTGATAGCAGTTAGTTTCTGAAAATTGACATTAACTGGATTTATCTGGGAGAGAGCCTTGCTACATTTTCGTTCGTTTCCAAGAAGTGTGCGCCTGTTTTTGCTCTTCATAAGTTTTAGGTCATGATTCCATGCTTATGATATGAGATTCTAAAAAAAATGTTTTAGCTTTTCAAATTTCGAAGTAGAATTATTTTTCAAAATTAATCATATGACGTACCGTGACCTAAAAATACTTTTTCTCTATCTTCGCCCCCTCTCCCGAGCCATCCTCTTTTATGAACGCTGTGAATATATTCAAATTTGGTATGAACGAAAAAGTTTTTGGCATTCGTAGAACCATTGAATTTTGTCGCATTTAAAAATAAAAAGTTATAAAAGCTTTGAACGCTGACAGAAAAATAGTCAAGGGTAACAGTTTTGATTTAGCTCAGTTGTTAGAGTCTTGGATTTGAGGTTCTTTAGTGTTAGTTTAGTTCAATGATTTGCAAGGTAGTTTTGGACCCGCCCCAAAAATCTCTAGGGGATCTGAAAAGCACCGGGAGGGAGAAGATCCAGAAGGCGAAAATTGTGAATTGAAACTCCTACGCATAACATTATATCTCTAAAAAAAATTGATTGTATTGTAGAAACTGTATGAGGTTTTAAAATATTCTGTTTTTCTGATTATAAAACATCTTTTGACTTATTCATATGGTGGAATCTGAACTTAAACAACATAAATTCATCGTGAGACAAAGAAAACTTATCATTGAACTTTAAACTTTAGAATTAGCTTTTCAAATATTTTTACATACTTTTTATTCACTTATATTCTTTGGCTATATGAATGCTTACTTCTTATTTTTGATTTGAGTAAAAAAATTTTCTAATGTATCATTCTTGACCGACTATATTTTCAGAATTGGCTTCAGAGGGCCCGTTATTCTGTACAAATATTGACCTCTATATCAACCATAGCGTGTTGGATCTCAATTTATGTCCCTTGTTTTCAAAAGCCAGACAGGGAATGTCAAGAAACGGGTTTTAATTTAACAATGCTTTCATATGTCTAACGTATAAAAATATAACAAACTCATAAAGGAATGAACATAAAATGTAACAAATAGAATGATAAGAAATAACACAAAGAATAATTTTTGAAAAAATCGAAATATTCAGGGAAGAAAAAAGCTAGATTAAGATGAATAGTGAAATTTAGTCAAAACAATTATAAAACTCACCATCACAGTCAATAATTAAACAAACGTAGCGTCAAAATTTGAATTCATGTAAAAAAATCCATCGAAAAATAAAATGGTCCTAGAAAATTCTTTCTATGACATCACTGGCGATATTCGCTGGAAAACACTTGAAATAGAATAAAAATCATCTAAAAACATCTAGATTCCGAGGAATCTGTATATTATTGATAGATCCGTCACGATAAAGCCAAAAGAGGTAAAAAAATTCTAAAATCGTTTTAAGAGAGTACTGATGCCAATTTTCAAGCCTGCTGACAAAATGAGATGACCAGGAGTGCTGAAACATTCGAACGAGCAAACAGACATCAATAACCCAATCACATGCAGATATAAAAAGAATAGAACCCTTCACCACCTTTGATGGCCACGGTGGTTCAGTATTGTGTTTTAAATACTTCCTCCAATAAATTGACATCAGAAATACATTTAGTATCCCTTAAAAGACTATTAAGTCCAAAATTTAAGTCAAAAGTGTGATAAAGGGCACCTAAAAATTAAGATTAGTAATAAAGATAGAATCATATGTGAAATAAGCCTCAAGAAACGAACTTGATTTCTTTCATGATGTGAGCTTTGTGGCATATATTTACTATTATCGTACGACATTATTTCTGTAACGAAGACTATAATAAATGGGTTAATATATGGTACATTTCATCTCGGTAGACGGCCTTAGAGGCTCTAGGATTTGAGCAACTGTGTCTTGGCGCTTATTATAGAGAGAACACCGCGTCCGAATTCCACACGCATCTACAATGCTAACGGCTTTCAAAGGAGTGCTCTATACGTTTAGAGATCAGTATGTCTGCAGGGGATGCCTCCTCAGCTGGTTACGGCACCCATATCCCCTGTCCGTCACCCATCCAGACTGAATTGAAGTGGTATGACTTCATGCATTTGATGTATACAATATTTGTGTGAGAGCAATTCAAGGCAGTGAGAACTATCATATTATTATCAATATTAATGAAACTTGACATCCGATGGGAGTAGTACCGTGGTATTTGTCGAATGGGTTATAATAATATTTGAAATGTAAAGTGTTGCCTATGAAGTCAGTCATTTCACTGAAATGTTAATATCAACGTGTACACCATATCTACGAATGGGAACACCTGTTCATAAGCAATAATTGATGAAGTGTTATATAATGTTTTAACATAGCCTCCAATCGTAATGGTGCGATGTCATATTGTCTTCATGGGTTACGTTTATCAATTTAAACTCGTTGAACTTGGTTCCCAGAGGGTGTGACACGTCACAATGGTGTGGCAAGAAAGGAAGATAAGTATAGTGGGAAGTATCAATGAAAATCAAAGAAACATTTAAACATTTGTGTTCTCCTCAACATATTGTTGTGAACAGGGATTTTCAGCTTG
>OY735200.1:5238750-5413750 GCA_963457665.1 Thysanoteuthis rhombus
AAATCCAACGGAAATAATTATAAATGCGTCATATTACTTTTAAATTCTACTTGGAAATGGCCCCCCGTGGATATGCAATGAATATACCATTTGGCTGAGAGAGCATAAATAGGATAAACAATTAAATAAAATGGGACTAATGTGACAACTAATCAGTTGCAGGTTCCATTCCTTGAGGTTACATATGTAAAATGCTCATCGATAAGTATATTTTAAAATTAATTATGTTTTTATGTAACTGAATCTTTTTACTCCTCGCTGATAATATCATAATGTAAATGTCTTCTTATAAATGGGATTTTGTGTTCAAGGCTGTGCAGGCCTTTGTATGGGATGGATGGGCAACCTTCAGTGATCGTGCCAGGTCCGCCTCTAGCAGGGATTTTAACCAGCCCACTAGAAAATATTGTGATATATGGTCCGCTCAACCTTACGCTCTGAAGATTCTTAATGTCTTTTTCGATTCAAAAGATGCTTTGATTGAAATAAAATGCGACTCAATTGATTTCTTTGATTACCGATTGGCATCTTTGGTTAAGCACAGAGCATTTTCTGAGATGTGTTATTCATTAACTTCAGTCAAAATTCGATAAAATGAATTTGAATTTATGCTGAATGACCGTAGCCCCACAATTTACCCATCGGACCAACAATCCAAGAGGGCTACGGATACCTTTTTCTTTGCTCGTCTGGGTGCGCCTGGGATCACATTTTAGGACGCTACAACCTTGAGAATATGCATGAATACACAAATCATCATAATCATCATCATCAATCCCTTAAAGTCCGTCGATGGACGTAGACCTTCCCCAGGATTTGCCACACTTCTCTATCGCAGGCGGCACGGAACCAGTACTTTTTTAATTCGCCTAGCTCGTCTCTTCGTCTAGTACTTTGCCGGCCTCAGTTCAGCACGTGATCTCTGGAAACCATGTTGTGAGTCGTGATGTCCATCGATTGTCTGCCATCCTTGTGACACAGCCAGCCCATTGCCATTTGCTTTTAATAATGGATTTTATAATGACCCTGACAACTGTTTTCCTCTGGATGTTTTGAACTGTCTTGTGGTCTCTCCATGTGAGATACACCATACTTCTTTCATTTAGACAGTGCATGGTTTTCAGTTTGCAGGTCTTTCTTTTAGTTAGGTTCCATGTTTTAGCTCCATGGGGGACTTGATTGAATACACTTCCTTTTTTTATCAATGGGATTTTTTTGGTGTTGAAGATTAAGCTTATTCTACCAAAGGCATGGCATCTCAGGGTGACTCTTCGCTTGATTTCCTTTCCTTCTGAGGGTGTTTTGAAGATTCGTTATCCTAGGTAGATGTAGTGATCTACTTTCTCCAGTTGTGTGTCCTTGATTCTGATTTTTGTGTTCTCATTTCCGACGTGGTTGTTGCACGTCCTGCTGAAGTTCATGTGTAGGTCGACTTTCTTGCTCTATCCATTTAATTCATTTAGTATCAGTTGGAGGTCGTGTAGGTTCTTTGCAAAAAGGGCAATGTCGTCAGCAAATCTGAGGTTGTTCAGATATTTGCCGTCTACCTGGATTCCTTTATTCTCCCAGTCTAGTCTTCTGAATGCAAGCTCTGAAAAGTTTAGGTGAGCTAATATCACCTTGCCTTACCCCTTTCTGGACCTGAAAAGGCTCAGAGTCTTTATGTATCCTGATAAAGGAGCTACTGTGACTGTATACATCTTGCAGCACTTCGACATATATTGGATCTACAACTTGTAGAATGATGACTTCCATGACAAAGGATTTCCACCGTGTCGAAGGATTTTTTGAAGTCGATAAATGCTACAAGTGTTAGTTAATATTCTGCTGCCTTTTTCTCTCAGCTGATTTATCAAATGCGGGTGGTCCATGGTCGAGTAGCTTTTTCTAAAGCCAGCTTGCTGTCGTGGTTAGTTATCATCAAGTATTTTTTTGATTCAGTTGATGATGATTTTTGTGAAAAGTTAGTATATGCAGTTGAATAAGCTTATTGGTCTGTAGTTGTTGAGATCTTTTGGGTTTCTTTTTTATGTAAAAAGTATTATAGGTGCAGTGTTCAAATCATCTGAGACTTAACTCTTTTTTAGATATAAGTTGAAAAAGACAGCCAGTTTCCTAGTGATGATCTTACCCGCTTCTCTGAGTAGATCAATGTTGAGGTTGTCTTTGTCTATTTGATGGCTTGTTTCACCTCCAATGGGATTACTTCTGGGAACTCCTCGAATTAATTATTTGCATCTTACATATCCTGTTCATTGTTTTGTAGTCTCTGGTTGGATGAATAAAGTTTTTGGTCAAATTCTATGGCACGTTCGACAATCCTGATTCTGTACGTTTTTAGGTCTCCATTTCTCTCGAATATGCTGGCTATTTGCTCCAGTCCAGAATTGGTGCCTTTGTTTATAGCTTTGAAGCTCTGACTTCTTTCGAGAGTTGATCCAACGACTCCCGTCTTGTATTTTCTTCTGCCCTCCCTTCGTTTCTTCATGATTATTCCATTTACTTCGGCCTCTTCAATTTTCTCTCGTGTTGTTGTCGGTGGCTTGAGGTTTTTGCGTTTTTTCATGCAATTCCTAGTTTCATCTGAGATTTTACTAATTGATTGTCTGCCTGTTGATTTACATATAGTGGCAACTTCTAATATAGATGCAGTCATTCTGTTGTTTAGTTCGTTGATGTTGGCATCGTCTTATTCAGTAAGAATTCTAAATCAGTTTTTCAATTCAAACATGAATGATTGAATGTGCTCTTCCGGTATGTTTATCAGTTGAGGTTTAAGTACATGACTAGTATCTAAAAACGGTCAGTTTTTTTTTTTTTAGTATTTTGGGTTTTTTTTGTTTTCTCCGAATGTGTTCTTGTGATCACTATAGTCATTTTAAACTAACAATCCAGTGCTGGTTTTTTAAATGATATTAAATGAAAATCATTTATGGATGATATTAGATGAAGGATCTACCTATAGGATAATTTTAGATATTTTTTTAAATAATAAGTTGTGGTACAAGTACAGGCTTCAGTGATTTATCAATGGTGCGGATACCTTTTCCCCATATTTTCTTTCTTTTTTTTTTTGGAATTTATCAGTCCCACCGTCCGTTCATTAATGTGATCCGACTTGCGAATGTAGAAATGTTTCCAATCCTCACAGTAGGGAATTCCTTGTCGCCCAATGCGTCCAAGAAAAAACAAGACGGACAACTACTGAATCACACAATGAAAAAAGTACGCTGGCTTCCAAAAATCTCACTTATTGCAAAATGAGATATAAAATTATTACCGAATACAATTGTGCATAAATTGACCTTGTTTATCGGTCGATTATTAATTTATGCTATGTGTAAAGGTCGACCATGATTTTTGAAAAACAATACAATATAAAAGACCTATTATCATATCATTGTTCCTTAGAAGCTACACACTCTTGTTTCCCTGAGCTCGTTTACTGAAGGAGTTAAGGGTCTTTTCATCATCAATTGACAAACAGTTTTATCAGTTGTTGGCTGTAACCATTGGTTATTTTCATTTCCCAAGCTAAAGGTTGCCTGTAATCCTTCCTTTCATAGTAGTAGTATTGATATATATATATATATATATATATATATATATATATATACACATATATATATATATGTGTGTGTGTGTGTGTGTGTGCGTGTGTACATGTGTGTGTGTGTGTGTGTGTGTGTATCGATTACAATAATACTTCCTTTCAAAATAATTTCAATGAAAAAAGTGTTTTCTCTCGTTAATCGTCAGTGTATACATACATACATACACACATATATATATATATATATATATATATATATATATATATATATATATATATATATATATATATATATGCATATACATATATTCAAAATCAATCAGAACCCTGTACAAGAACATACGGGGGCATGTGGTGTCTATAATTATTTGCACACTTGGGACTATCTCAAGGATCCTTGTGAAGAGAAATGAGAAACTAATTACTGAAACAAAACGAACGTTAACCGGGGGTGTCAAGGTTTCACTGGTGAAGATATCTGCACTCTTGTCACTGTCATCTGAATATGTCACGTTTGGCGTCGAAAAATCTGCACTCAAGAGTCCGAAATGAAGAAAGCAGAAGATACATTCCAATTCCAATATTAACAGAAGTGAATAATTGATAACGTCTGGTTAGTCACTCAATAAAAACCGTCCTGTAACCAACTTCCTTTGACAATGGGCTGCGTTAAGGATGATCAGGGATGAAAAAAGAAAAATAAATGAGTCAAGTGTGAAATATGTCAAACACAAACCAGGGAATTAATTTAGTATAAACGTGCATTGCGAATTTATCCCCCCCCCACAAACACACTAAAAACTTATCCGAAAGATTTTCTAAAAACAATAAGATACGTTGTTTTTTTTTTTCTCGGCGTAATAAGTAGTAGCTCTTTTAACGCGTCCTGCACGTGTGATGCATAAATATCAGCCAGCCAGAGTGACTTGAAACTGGAGAAACCTATGTTGACAGTTTTAGTTGTCGGTTTTTAATATATTGCCAATAT
The DNA here is from genome assembly GCA_963457665.1 of Thysanoteuthis rhombus. NCBI lineage: Eukaryota > Metazoa > Mollusca > Cephalopoda > Oegopsida > Thysanoteuthidae > Thysanoteuthis > Thysanoteuthis major. Next base: position 5,243,292 of record OY735200.1, read on the forward strand.
CAACAGAAGTTGATAATTGATAATTGTGATTGACTGTTATGTCAGCCAGGTGTAAAATCACTGTCAATAGATTATCCTCACACGCGCCCAGCTCTCGAACCAGAAACCAGAATTAATTATGTACTTAAAAATCTCCTCCAGTGCTGACAACCTCAAGTCTATGAATAAATAATGGAATCAAGCAAAGATAAGCCCCACTGAGGTCATATTATACAGACCAGTGCTACTCAATATAACAAAGCAGAGATCAGTACTACTCCAAATCATCATGACCATCATCAACAGTCTTTTAACGTCCACAGTTGGACATGAATCTTCCCTGAGATTCGCTAGACCTCTCTATCATAGGCGTTGAAGGGTCAATGTTTTCTGAATTTGTCTAGTTTGTCCCTCCATCTTGTATTCTTCTGGCCTCAGTTGCAGATGTGATCTCTGGGGATCCATATTGTGAGTCGTGATGTCCATTGATTGTCTGTCATTCTTGCAACATGACTGGCCCCTTGCCATATGAGTTTTCTAATGGATCCTGATTTTTACCTCATATATTGTACTGTTTTGTGATCTCTCCTTGTGAGGTTGAGTATGATTCTTTCATGTGTGCGTTGCATGCTTCTCAGCTTGCGGGTCAGTCTCTTAGCTAAGTTCCATGTTTCAGTTCCATTAGTGACTATCGGGAGGATGCATTGGTTGCAAACCCCTTCCTTTTAGCATTAATGGGATTTTCTTGTTTTCTTGTTCTTTTAAGATTGAGATTGCTCTGCCGAAGGTTTGCCATCCCAGGATAATTATCCGCTTTATTTCTTCTTCTTCTGCTGAAGGTCTTATTCCAGGTAACCAGGTAAAAATCAGAACTACTCAATGTAACCTAGGAGAAATTAGTACCGCTAAATGACACAAAATTAGGATCGGTACCACAAGGGTAAGAATTGAAGATAAGTATAGGTATAAAAGATTATTAAACTCCATTTGTGTTTCAAACATAATGGAGACTTTGCCATTTAGAACACAGGGTCTGTGCAGATCTACCCAAGAATGTACCCAAGATCTCTTTGACTCTTGTAATAGCCTAACCTGACCCCAAAAAGTAAATATCAATGCCACCCGACTAAATCAGAAAAAGATTAGTACCACCAAATTGAACAAAGTAAATATTAGTACCACCCAATTAGATAACGTAAAGATCAGTATCACTTAGTTGAAAGTATCACCCAATCAAAGCGAGTAAAAATTAGTACTACCCAATCGGACCGAATCAAGTTTAGTACCACCCAATCAAGCCAAGTGGAGATTAGTACTTCCTGATAAGACCCAGTAAAAGTCAGTACTACCAAGAGAAAAAGTCGTTTTAATGTTCACTGGATCCCAAAGTATCCTTATAAAAAAAGGTTTCGTTATTGCCACGTAATTTTGGTTTTGGGGGTGGTTAACAAAACCACTTTAAAATATGTAACAGTCTTTTGCATACTCATGTACACATTTTCTATTCGGAACTTATTCAACCATTTTGAATATCTCGAGAACCGGTTGCACGGCCTTGATGTAACTAGGCAACCAGAGTTGACTTTATTGGGCATGCATTAACTGGCGTTCGGCCTTCAAGATACTTGTAAACGGTATGACTGTCATAGAAACACTGACCGAGTTTTTGCCATTCTTCCTGTCTCTTACAGATATTTTCACATCACCCAGGCCTGTTAGCTCCGCCGAAGTCCATTTCTGACTTTTCTCAAAGGGATTTCAGACCATGGACTTGAGGAGGATGCGATGATTCCGAAAAAAGAACTTGCAGACTGTTTTGGAAACCAGAGTGGACGTTGGGCTTAGAATGTGAGGTCCAAGGGAGAGCGCTTTAAAGGTGCCGGGTGCCATTTTGGACTTTCCACGGCAGGGGAGCAGAACAACCCTCAAACTTGTGCAATGAAGTTTTAAGGTGAAGTGTGATTGTGAAGGGACAACCCCGACCTTTTAAACCAAGGTTCACCTACATTGGCATTTTTTTTTCGTTATAAAAAGACTGGATATTTTTCCAAACAAACCTCCGTGTTTGTTTTTTAATTGTCACAATATCTTTGGTGTTAATTATCGAGGTATGCCAGTGACAAGACACTTTTACGACAAAAATGGAACGGGTTTTGTTAGTCCCTCAAAAGACACTATCACATGATCGACATCTTTTTGTATCATGCCATGTTGAGAGTGATCTATTCAAAAAATGAAAAAAGGTTGATCAACGGATAGGTTACTTCTCTCGCTTTTTATTGGATAGTGATCAGTGAATTTTCAAAAGATGGAGCTCTAATGTTGCTGGATACAAAATGAGTGATCAATTTAGCATAAACTTACATTGCAGATTAAACATCCTACCCAAAAACTATTGGTGTGGTTAAAATGGTTTTGTTAACATAATAAGGAGTGGATATCTAAATGTTCCCTAGCTCAATCGGTAAGACTGTGCTAGTCATACATACATAGCTAGCCAGCCAGCCAGCCAGCCAGCCAGACCATCTTAAAAATATGAGAAAATTACGTTGACAGTTTTGATTGACGGTTTCCAAGAGTGCAGGGATGGATGCATACCTCTCCTAAGAGCATTAGTGCTAAGTGAATACAAGCTGCTAGAGGCAAGATTCAAATTCGGTTTGCTGATTCTCAGCTGATAACCTTTACGTTATCTCACACCTGCACTGATGTTCATTTACAAAAAAAAAATAATATCTCAACGAGGAAAAAGTATTTTTTTCAGCGTGGGTTTAATGAAAACTAGTTAATCCCCATGACTATGTATACTGATATCCGTACCTAGCATAGATGAATCACCGTTGCCCAGGATCATTCTGAAACTAAAAAGTAAAAATTATCTCAAATAAGAGATCTTTTAACTGAAAATATTTAAACAAAGTAGCAGCTCAAACTTTGGCACTGTAGGTCCAAAATGATCATAGAAACCATGAAACACTCTCTTTAGAAGAAAAAAAACAAGCAAAAAAGCTTATTTTAGATTAAACCTAGTGGTATACTCATGCCAGCGTTTACGCCTAAACAATGTGACCAGAAGCAAAGGGAGAAGATTCTGTATCTCACTTGGAATGGCTGGTCGAGCAGGACATATGTAGAATTACGGTGATTTGAGATACAGGTTTCTCTCATTATCCCAAAGTACAAAAATATTCATAAAAGCATTTCATTTGTCTAATAAGCAGAGACAAAACAATTACTATCAATTTATATGCAAAATCATCAAGACGCCCCAGCCCTTAAAATGGTGAGTATGTTATGTCAAGCTGAGTCATTGGATGCTATGATGGTAAGGTGTGCAGGCAACTAGGGGGTAGAAGAGAGAGGAAGAGGTGATGCGCTGCTTCTATAATGGCTAACAGGAAACCAATGTTGAATGCTATTTTCGGACCCTATATGCGCTAGTTTGACCTTTGTTGCCATCAAATGTCTTTTCCTCTGGAAGCCCATTCCTTACAAATTTAAAAGACCTTTACACTGAAAGTACCTTCATTCAACAACCTCTCTCTTTGAAAGTAGCTTCCTTCAAAATTTTACTGCGGTGTGTCAGTCAGTCGTTGACTTGAAGGAGCTGAATGCAGCAAAAAGGACCCAGGTCTTGCGCCAGGAGGACTAAATAGGCGACTGACGAATTGGTATGCCAGTCAGTCATTCAGTCAATGTGACAATCGGTACTTGAGATGCTTGCACATACAAAAATTAAGATTAAGGCAAATAATAGTAGAATGAATCCACATATATAATAATTACCAATGTGCTAATGTTTCCTGCAAAGCTAATATTGTAGTGAAATGAAAGTTCTCCCTAATGCAATTTACACGTATTTATCTGACTTAGTTTCATCAGTACTCTGACTCATCCATGGAAAGAATAGTGTTAACGCTCCCTAGAGATGATTTAAGGTGTTTGCAACGTCGACTTATCAGATTGTCAGTCAGTGACAGCGATCGCTGCTAACGCATCTAAAAATCCCACGGTTCATTATATGAGTAGATAAGTTTTTAATGCCAATACGAATCTTTTTGCTGTTGCCAACCCATACAGAAATATCAAGAGACGCCAAAATAGAATGTTCAGGCGCCGATTTTAATTAAATAACGTTCCGTTTTTCTTTTTATTAACAATGAAAGCTGTACAATGAACAAAAAACAATCCGATGATTGGTTGCTGTGAACAAGGCGTGCCTTGAAATATGTGAACTTTTGATTGAATATTTCGATCTGTACTGAATCAACCTGGAAGTAGCATCTGTTAACATTACCCTTTTTTTATTATCTTTTCATAATCACGTTGTTTTTTTGATGATCGCCTACTGTATAAGCTTTGTTCTAAACTAAAGTTGAACTGGGTTCGTATGTGTGTATGTGTATGCATATGTGTCATGTGTGTATGTTTCTTCGATATATATGTAAGTTCGTACTTGGTGTATATCACCACGTAGAGAGTGTATTTGTTTATGTGAGTATAAACGCCCAGACCTTTGCTGTTGCAGTGAATTCGATCCTCAGGGAAAGTCCCAAAATTGAGGCTGTGTGGCAGACTGAGCTGAAACAATAGATCATCCATGGTCAACTGCAGATCAATTTTTTCCTTTAAAATTTAAGTCTTATTTGATTCGTGAAAATAAGTTTCCAGTCGTTTTTTTGTTTCATGTTGTTTTTTTGTTTTTGTTTTTTTGTTTTGTTTTTTTTTTTCAATTTGTAGTCAAGTATTGCCAATTCTGATATTTTGTTTTGTTTTATAATTTTCCAATTTAGGAATGACTTAAATGTGCAAATAATCGAGAAAAAATACATCTAAATTTACGAAATTGCTGTAGAGCGATGGTTGGTAATCTCGTCTTGCTGAATCACTGCTTGTGCAGTGTGTTCGATCCTGACTGGTGTACTGTGCCATTTTTATTCTATATTCGACCTCTACGATGAAATGCTGTGAGTGAGATGGAGACAGCAGTCGATGGCTTAGTGGAATACCTTGGTGATGGATAGGTCATGGGATATGAGTGTTTTAGCAACGCCCTCGATCCAACACCAATGATCCCTACCACATCTTTAATGTCCCTGGTAGGGAAACCATATTGAGCAAGTTAGCTCAACAAAATAAATTCTAGTGAAATGACTTCAATCCTGATTCGATGCTCTACTCCCGTAGATTTGAGCCAGAATAAGTTAACTCTTTTAAGATTCAAATGGTTATATATATATATATGTAAATACACACATATATATATATATATATATATATATATATATATATATATATATATTTATATATTTATATTTGTATTTAGGGTGTGCTGTGTATTACAGAAGCAGAAACCACAAAAAGCATTCAATATCTGTAATCAACAACGGACTTTGGAAGCCTTCTTGGTCCAACTTAGAAAAGATGGTCCCGATCGTAACTTGTATAGTTTTACATCCTTGCTCAGTCGATTTCGCAAACAGCAAACAAATTGAAAAAATATGAGAATTAATGATAGAAAAGAAAATTATCCAATGATAAGAGTGTCTATTCCAAATTATGTTTTCTGTTATTTCCCTGATCTGTATTGTAGGGACCTTCATCCCTACATTGTGCCAAAAGAATTCAACTGTCCATCTTTTACAGACACTACAATATTTCTACTTTTTTATTGGTCCATAGTACACAGCATACCCAAGATACAAAGCACCATACGCCATTGAAACTAGAAAAAAACAATTTAGCATAAACTTGTATTGCTAATTAATCCCCTCTCGAAAAAATATCCATAGAGATAATTATGAAAAAAGTTTTTTTTCCTAAATACTAAAAAGTAAATGTTGAAATGTTCAGCCTTGTAGCTCAGTTAGTTCAGCCTGTACAAATGGTTGACGTACAAGTGTCATCCTCAGAACAAATACAGAATCTATATTTGTTGCAGCGTCAGCTCCATTATAGTCTCATTTGAACTTATACAGCCAGATCCACTTAAAACCTGAAGAAACACATGTTGACGGTTTGGGTGAAAGTTTTGGTGGACGAATTCAACAAATTTCTGGCTTGCAATACTTTCTTAATTAATTACGGCATTAAGCAACTTGATATGCTAGTTTTGGGAGGGTTTAGCAAGCTAAATATTTACTTCGTTCAATATATGTATATATATATATATATGATTTTATAAGCCCTTCCTGTACAACAAAATCATGATACTTCATAAGCTTAACTTGGTACACAGTCAAAAAGGCACACGAATTTCTCAGTGAAATGTTCCTCAACTGGTGGATTGATTTATTTCTTGACAACCAAGGGTAACTGATTCAACATCTGTGAAGTTCTTTCCGTGGAGATACAGTAAAGACGAAGCAAAGAATCTGTCCAGCCTCCTTTGATATAGAGACGCTCCGTCGTACCTGCGTGGAAATGGAATTCTAGACCAGGAGCCTTCTATACCGTCACTTGCAGCTTTCTACGGCCTTGTTGATGGAATTCTAAATCTCTTTTATAAAAATTCCTAATTCATGACATTGGTAATTATAAATGAAAAATGGTCACTAATTTAATGTTTTAAGCATGAATTTACCAAGAAATACAATTTTGTACCAAATAAAAGCATTATCATTTGTTACCATTAGTCAGTATCTAATATGGCTCCGGGCGTGTCCCGCATTTGGTCTTGTTAAAAGACAATAATTTGGCATTAAAATATGAAACGATCCCCAACCCCTGGGCTAGATGTACTACATTCAATTATGTTAATAGTTGTTTTTTTAAATGAATTTTCAAAGGTTGTAATGATTATTGATTGACACTGCATTCAACTTTCACAGCTACCGAACAGGTCCGAACTAGTGTTATATATAACTACCATTTCCTGTTGCAACGAGGAATATATAATGATATGATTTTCCTTAGGGACATAGTTTCTTCGATTAGTGACTACAGTGCTGTATTAAGCTTTCTTGTATCCATCGCTTGAGGACATTGACTTCAAGTCAGCCCGGGGCCTTTTAATAGCGATGCAACGATTTCCTTGTGAATAATAGATTCCTTTCCATTGCCTTTGTGTATAGATATTTGCCGAAAGACCTTGATTCACTTCAACTGACTTAAATCCACTGTATATTTCAATGGTACACGAATACCCAGTTCTTCCTGGCACTCGATGTCACTTCAAGACTTCAGCATTGGCACCATACTTGGCGTACAAAAGTACTTCCTGGAAGGGACTAATTCGGTTTCGGTCGAAAATAGTTTTCTTCTTTTAATCAAGTTTCAATAATTCTTTAGGGAGTGTCGTGGCTGATCGAGTAAGAGGAAAATGGACTTAACGAGCCGAATTCGAACTCTGGAACTGAGATTGGCATTGATGTCCTTTGGAAATGCATTAATCCGACCACTTCCACAGCCATGCTTGAATTAGAGGGTGGTGAAGTGATTGACGTCATTTTGGGTGCTTGTCACCTCTAAGACTATTTTACATGTTGCAAAAATATTGAACAACTCCGGTAAGAGGAGAAATATGATGTTTGGAGCCTGAGAAAGGACGTCTGTCGCCATTACCAGCGTGAGGACACTGACTTTACTTAATTTTTCAGGAGCTTCAGAGTTGTCAAGCTGGGAACGGTTTGGAAGATAGCACTCGGCGAACTGAGTTCAAAATCTGATGCAGACAGCGTGCATTACTTGATATCCTTGGGGGAGACATGAATATTCCTCTCCTCCTGGCTACGGGTGAAATAGTGCAGGATGTAATGTGTGACGCATATTCGGATGCTAATCGTCTCTAAGTTCAATTCTTAAGGTAATGGGCAGTATTTATAAGCCACTTCAAAATAAACTGTCACAACATATAGATCTCCCCCAATCCATAATTTAATAGATCAGAATAAAAACGTAAAGCATGGACACTTTCCGGGTGGTAGTACTGATTCCAGTTCTTCAGATCCTTTATTTTAAAATAAATACTGATATTACAACCCTTTTAATGAGAGGGAGTCGTAATTTTGGCATGTCAATTCCGTATTATCGGCATATGCATATTGCAACACATATAAATCGTTGCGAACATAAATATCACAATAATCCCGTTAAATAATACCCTAATCCTAATCAATTATTTTAAATCCACAAACTCTCAAAGCTTTAGGTGGCCAGTTTTAGCAGTAGGCTCTGAGAACGGCAGATTGTAAACAGGCCATCTAAGTAGTAATATTGAACGTTCAGCACAAGCAGGGTTGATAGAAGTCGTAGCCAGCGTAAGAGGATCACTTATTTCTCAAAAGGCACTACTTTGATTTCAATCAGAATTAGTTTTCTTCCTTTATTCAAAATTTCAGATGAGATATCCGGCTAATTTCGAGTAAATAGAAATTCATTTTTTCTGATAAATCAGCATGTGATTAATTTTGTTGTTTTTTGGTTGTTTTTTTTTGGGGGGGGGGTATTATGTTTTTTTAATATTTACAAACAATTAACATTGAGATTCAAAGTGAAACCCAGGATATAAATATAACATAACATGAAATTTACTTTGAATTGATATGATTTCGTTTCTTTGTTGTTGTTATTGTTGTTTTCCAATCAAACCTATTTGAAACTCACAACCTCGACTCCACCTTGTTGTGATGATATCGCAGCGCACATAATCAGTAACCAAGCAATAATCTTAAATGAAAATCAAGTTTTATTCACAAAACAGCCTATTCATCAGATCCTCCAGGAGAACAGGGTGTGACCCAAGATAGGTTTAATGTGGGGATACCACATACGCAAACGTGTGGGAAGACTATCCACAAAATTTCTCTTTAGTTCTCGCAACTACTGTTACACAGATATAGCAGTGCTATTGCTCAGGTCTTGGGACTAATCTTGAACTCTTTTGACATGACTACACAGAGCAATACGACGATTCAAGAGGTGAAACACCGACCGGACATTGCACCACATGTGCGTGTATTTGATTTCAAATGTTCCCTTTTACCCTTGCACCCATGAGTACAAAATGAGACACAATGTCGGTTCGATATGAGGAAACCACACCTGAACTTGCGGGTAAAACCTTCGGGGAAATTCTCGTTAGCCATTATTGCTGCAAGAACATCGGGGCGTTGGTCTTCAGATCTTACGACAAAACCTGGGCGCTTTGGGCTTGGCTTCACAATACCAGGCCTCGTTGGGCAAAACTCAAATCAGCCACGGTGCCACATCTGGGTTAGTCTGGTGCTCTGAATTATACTAGCCTTCACGAGAACAGGATGTGACATGAGGTCGATTTAATGTGGTGTTACCACACACGAGAATGCGTAGGTAGGATGACACAAAAAGTTTTCTTAGTCCTCACATTTATTATCACAAGGACATAAAAGCGCTGGTCTCGAGGTCAAAAAGCAATATAAACTTCACAGTCTATATATGGGGGAGGATTAACGATTGGAATAGGGAGGATGGGACATTTCACTGAGCGTGGTGAATTAAGGATTCAATTTTATGTACAAACGGCAAGCAGTGAACCATAAAAAGCTGTTCGTACAGCTCAACAAATGCACACAATGCATATTACAAAAATACAATCTTGTGGGTTTAAAATAAAGTTTTCGTACCCATGAGTGATTAAAGTGATCAAAATATTGAGTTTTTCTAACAAAGAGAAAATGTATGTTTTCATAGAGTCCTATTTTATGGACTAATCCATAGCACATGATAAGGTCCAGCCTTTGTCCCATATTACCATTAAGATGGTCCATATTAGGAACCCAAACAACAAAGTAGAAAGCTATTATTGATTTAAACAAGGAGGTGAGCACTGAAAACCAAAAACTACGTCTTATCAAATTGTATATCAATCTGCAATTTATATTTGAAAAGTGACATGGGGTAGGGTAATTTATTCTTTTATTTCAGCATTGCGGAACATAGGATGACAACATAACCCATCACAGTGTCGGTATGTTGTGAGGAATGGTTCAGTATCGTTGAGACAAGCAGAAAGATTCCACCATGTGCTGAAGACTTCGATAAGGAACCATTCAAGCAAGGATATTATCCATTCGAGAGTCACCTATGGAGCTGAAATATGGAACCTAACTAGAAGATCGGCCCCCACCTGAGAACTCTGCGTCGTGAACAAGAGAGAATCATTCTCAATATTAAATGGAGATATCACGTGACAGCACAGTACAAATACTACAGGAGTCAGTTATGTCAGAAAACATTAGAGGAAATTCAAATGATAATGGGCTGGTCATATTGAAGACAACTGCTGGACATCACTACGTTGATCCTTAAAGATCATAAGCAAAAATATGGAATGCTGGCGAACTTGATAACTTTGGAAAGTATTGGTTCCCCGGCATAGAGGTCACGCAAATTTTGGAAGGTCAGTGTGTAATGACGGACGCTGAAAGGTGGATGGTTTTAACTAAACGACTTGGAACTACCATTCACTAATAAAGTAGAATTGGTTCAAAGGATAATCATGTAAACAGGTTTTAGACTAACTATAACCAGGAAGATATTTTGCTCATTTGCTGTTTTGATAGAAAAAAGAGCAAGAAAACGTTCCCGGCTTTTCAAAAAGGAAATCTAACAGTATCACGCAAGAGAGCACAGAAGATGAATTGCAGCAGGAGTGAGTTGACATCGCAGGGGAACCACTCCAACAATTTGGATGCCGTTTTAGTTAAATTGCAACTGCTTGAGCCGGATAGAATCTACAATATGGATGAAGTGAGAGTTCGTCTTCACTACCTACGCACACTTCTAACTAAACGTGGATAAGAACGTGTCAAGATATTTGCAAATGAGCATGGTGAGAAGGTGGTGGTTGGCTTTACAAATGCCGTTAGGAATGAAACTCGTGAAGTGAACAGGAAACCAAAGTAATCCCACGATGGATTATGAGTTGATGTTATTGCAAGATATTCTATGTCATCAGGAGTCCTCATTGAATGCTTACAAGGCATAAAATGGAATACCATGCATATGCAATACATATAATAGATAAAGCAGGTATATTAGCAATTGTGATACATCTTTTACCAAACAATATGACACATCAATTACTAACTATAAACAAGTCATGTTCGTCATATTTGTAGCGTGCTTTGAATGAAGCTGTCATGATGTACTGGAACAGCAACCATGCAATAAGTATATGCTTAGATATCTTCTGATTAAAGCAATCGTAATTAGCAACATTTTATCAGGATTTTGTCTTACCAGTATTCATTCATTCAAAAGAGATGTTCTACCTGATGCTACATATGTTCTAAGCAAAGTGGATCAAGAATCACGACCCCAGTATAAGTCATGTCAGTCACATAATTCAAATCATGCCATCTCCAAAAGCAGCTGCACGGCTGGAATGGGGACAGCTTGTGGAAAGGAACTTGATATAAAGTTTGCTAGAGACATTGTTTTAAAGACGGAAGTTGATACTAAGGACATCAAGTGATTTGATAGACGGTTCAGTGGTTCAAATTGTACAATAAAGTATTATTGTTCAAAAAAATGTATTCAAAAAATATGTCATCACTTATATGATTTATGTATTAAAATCATAACTTAATAAGAAAAACCAAGCACAAACCCTTCGATAAGTTATTCTATTTCAATATAGTAAAATGTCTAGTATATTCAGTTCTGATCTTCATTTGAAAATAAAAACAATTTGAATAATTGATCTACATTAGGATACCTGATCCATACAATCTGCCATGTTTTCAACGATAAAGATGGCCTTTTTAGAACAGTTGTTGGGGGGGGGGTTCTGTTTAATTGTAAATTTTGAATGACATGTCCGAATAGAAAAATGTATTCTGAGTTCATATGATTACCTAATGAAATTGGCTGTTGCTATAAAACTATGAATCAAATTGGAATTACTATAAGCAATTGTTCTTAGGTTTTAAATATTTGGGTCCATGGTAGTATTTCATTTTATGATATTTTTATTGAAGTTTGAAAAAAAATGCATTTTTATTATACTTTACAGTACCTGGAACTAATTTCGACCTAGTACCAAAGAGCGACCATCTAACATTTTGGGAGTTTTAGAGCTTAAGAATTTTAGATAGGATTAATTTATTCATGATACCAGTCGAGGGGTCTTAATGGAAATAACTGGGTCACAACTAGTAACAATGATTGCTTGCTTAATTTCATTCAACGGAAATCATTAAACGGCAACAATGTTTTTTTAGATAAGGTTTGCAGCATCAGAAAATTGAAATTCTGTACTGCTAACCATATGGTATAATTGTGCTGATATTTTTTCCCGAGAACGTTTACTGAATTACATAAAATCACTTGTTTCAAAATATGATGATCCTAATACCGTCATAATTTACTTGAGGTAATAAGGGCAATCTATTTATTCTTCAAAAGACAAAATCGTGTTAAAGCTCCCAAGAAAAAATATCAACGTGAAAAAAATAATAAGTTTGAGTCAATGAATTCAATGTTTGAAGTTGCGCTTTGTAATACTGCAACACTTACATTCAAAGTGGGGAAATATTGCTACGTATGGATCAGAAATGAGAGTCACTAAGCAAGAGGTGACTTTAAATCGTTGGAAAACATGATACTCCTATTAGATAAAAACCCTCGACTATTGGATGGAATAGATTCATCTTATCAAATGCTTCAAGTCCTCAAACACCTCAAATATCAGGTGGCTTATATTATGGAACTAACAGGCCAGAATTACAACATCCCATGTTGACAGTTGTAATATGGGTCAATTTCTGAATGAGGAATCTATAGAATTGGAATTAATACTATCACTGAATTTTTTTTTATATTCAGTGTTCATATTCTAATCTATAAAATTATGGGATTTAATGGAAAATCCACATATTGTAAAGGATTTTCATGCTAGAGTAGCTGTTGAAGGCTCTTTATTCAATTTATTCTTTTTGGTCAATTTCTTCGTCTTTGGTTCTATTTCGCTACATTTCGACCGTTGTGCACTCCGGCTTTCGTCAATAACCTTGTGGGAATGTCTCACAGAATACTTAATCTGATCTGTCGGCTTCTGTTGTTCTCATATCTGTCACGATGTTCTTCTGGGAGACTTTCGAAATTCAATTTACATCTCCACTGGGCCAGTGTATATGGTGGAATTATCTAAACCAGGGATTGAAACCATGACTTTGGGAATTCGAGATAAATTTCAACAACACCATTATCTAGTTTTTGAACACTGGAGTTGTGGATTTTTCGAGTCTTAAATCTAATGTCTTTTCTTTCCCAAAAGATTCATATCAATGTTCGGCCTACTAATTGATTGGTGGAACATAGCATAGACGCTGAATTCTTGATCTTTGTTCTGTGCATATTGTCCAGATTTTGTTAACTAGATTGACCAAACGGTTAACAACATGGAGAATGAATGCAAAGGGTCGGGCTCCAACTCCGGTGGAGATAGTTGGGTTCACACGTGTCCTCAGGAAAACGAAAAATCCATGGGGTTTCGCTATCCTAGGTAGACATAGTGGTTTACATTCTTTAGCCCCACTCCCTTATTCTCTATTCTGGTCGTTGTGTCTTTCTCCTTCCCAGTAAATACCGTTGGAATATTGAAGTCACTCGTGGATGTACACACTAGCGATTCACAGTAGCCCTACAAATCACCCAATCAACCAGCTGAGTAAGCTACACATTCTTCTCTTTTTGGTCTCTTGGTCATAGTTTAGGGGGTACAACCTCAAACATTTGTATGAGTACAGCACTAGGCACCTTCTATAAAGTTTTTCTTTTGTATGTGTTTTTCTAAAAAAAGCTTTTTTGGATCACTATCGTCATGATGCTCAAATCTTGTACGAGTATTTCTTCTAGATTTTTTTTATATAATACTTTTTGGATGATTTTAGATAAAATTTTATGTAATCAATTTTGATACACGCGGGGTTAATTCATCAATGTCAGGTACGTGTGTTTCATTTGTTCTGGATTCAAGTAAATCCCGTTTTCATTGCCATTGACTTGTTCAAGTATGATCATCCTTGTGTAGAACAAAGAAAGAAAGCCAAAGATTCGAATTTTAACCAATATTCTTACGTAAATTTATACGGAAACTATTTTTCAAAGACTGAATGAATAATGGAACAATTCTGAAATTTCCATGGCAAAAATGATTCACAGAGCTTTTGCACCTATAAATACCATTTGTATCAAGCTCACTTTTAGTCACTATAAGCGAAGCCTTTTGGTCACTTTTCAAATTAAAGGGGTGATAAAAAAGAAGATATCTGTGACTCAAAATTAAGACCAGAGAAAGAGTATGTCAAATTGGGAGCACAAAAACTTGGGATGATTAAAACAAAGACCAAAAACGACTATAACAGTAAGAAGAATTAAAATGTCTTATAAGAGTTAGAAACCATGGGGAGCAATGAGAGAATCTAAAGAGGATAACATTTGGTAAGACACATTTCACTCAGGATTGAAAAAATATCAAGATTGTTCACGTCAGAAAAACATATATATATATATATATATATATATATATATATATATATATATATATATATATATATATATTACTACTACCACTACAATACAATACAAATCAGGAATGCAATATGACATAATATCTGATGTATGATGGGTTTATTCCATAAAGTGGTCGATACATTCAGTTTTAAACATTAGGTTGATTTCGAGTCAAGCTTATAATATCATGGAGAAAGGATTTGCAACACAAACCCGTTTATGTTTCTGTCCTGTTTATGTTTCTACCATATATATATATATATATATATATATATATATATATATATATATATATATGTTTATGTATATATAGATATATTCTACAATATATATATATATATATATATATATATATATATATACATCGAATCTCCATGAGACCCTCAAAAGAAGAAGAAATCAAGCGAAGAATCACACTAGGATGGCAAGGCTTTGGCAGAGCAAGCTCAACCTTCAAAAATAATAAGATCCCATTAATCCTGAAGAGAAGGGTGTATAACCAATGCATCCTCCCAAAGTTCACTTATGGAGCTGAAACATTGAACTTAACCAAGAGACGGACCCGTAAGCTGAGAACCATGCAACGTGCACATGAAAGAATAATGCTGGGCCTCACACGGAGAGACCACAAAACAGCACAGTACATCCGGTAAAAGACAAGAGTTAGAGACATCATAGAATCCATAAAAAATCTCAAATGGCGGTGGGCTGGCCATGTTGCAAGAATGGCAGACAATTGATGGACATCACGACTCACAACATGGATTCCCCGAGACCACATGCGCAACCGAGGCCGGCAAGATGTTAGATGGAGAGACGAGCTAGACAAGTTCAGGAAGTACTGGCTCCGTGACGCCCATGATAGAGAAGTGTGGCAAATCCTGGGGAAGGTCTATGTCCAACGAGGGACGCTAAAAGACTGATGATGATGATGATGATGATGATGATGATACATATATATATATATATATATATATATATATATATATATATATATATATATATATTTAAAATCTTCATATTATTGGAATGGAATATATCCATATAATCCGAAAGAATAATTGTAAATGCCTTATATTATTTGAAAGTATCTGAGATGACCTGCCGTTATTACATAGATTGTGTCAAATTTTATATATATATATATATATATATATATATATATATATATACAAGAACACCGATACATGGGTGAATGAATAATTTTTACCCTTCTAAAGGCAGTTTTGCTGTATATGTAGCATCATTGTAGCTCAATTCATCTGCAATATAAATAATTATGGAAACCTCATTACATATATCAATGTACCAATATGTCATACACGTATATTTACGTATGTTTATGTACGCGTGTGTGTGTGTGTACATGTGCATGTACCAGCGGCAGGCTTTGCCAGCATATAAGTGTGTGTGTTTAAGGATGGATAAATTGATAGATAAGTATACATAGATGGATATAAATCGATGTCGCTGAAGTCCCCTGGGTAAATTATAGTTCATAACTCAAATGATGCCTGCAGGAAATATTTCCGGAAGAATCAGTATTATTATATATATATATATATATATATATATATATATATATATATATATATATATATATATATATATATATGTATGTATATATATGAAAGCTCCATAGATTTAAATACTAAACAAAAGCTAAAAAAGACTAATCAAAATTTTGTTTATGACAATTCTGTCGCTTTTTCCCTGTATTTTTTAATGTAATTTGCGTAATTTCCCTCTGTGTTTTTTGTTGTTGTTTTTTTTTCTCTTACTCAACATATACTTTCCTTTTTTGATACCATTTGTCTTGTTGGGATCATCATTTGTTCACCATGTAACTGTTTCAGGGATTTTAAAAAAACAAACAGTTATATCAATATGGGACTAAAGCAGCGTTGTTTAGACACCGCCTCCTGTTAATCTATGGTTTTAATGTATATATAGCTTGTCATACACAGAGTTTATCTCATATAGCTCAACATAATGTATTGTATCTGAATGTTATTTCGTACTACTCATCATTTGATTCTTTGAAACAGGGTTTATATGCATATACATATCTAATGTGTGGATGACAGTGTAGGTGTGTTTGGTATGTGTTGGCGTGTGTTGTTGTGGGGGGAAGGGTGTATATCAAAGTATGTGTGTGCATATGTGCATATATCTAACAGTATGTACTAGTGTCCAAATTCTATTGATGGTTACAGTATGGCGCAACCAAGGAGAAAGATCAAAGTAACAATGAATGAAACATATTTTTTCAAAAAATCGATGAAACTGTAAATTGTTTGCACACGAATGAGAAAAAAAGACCACCTTTCTTTTTCTTCTCTTTTATTTGTGCGTGTCTTTTGCAAAAATATATATATGCAAGCCCCAAATATAACGCAGGAACACGTCTTGTTGGTCAATCGATAAGAACCGTCATTTGACCAAAGAGATTTGGGCTGCATGTCGTTCTGGGGGTGTTGAATTATCGAGCGTTTTTTTTGTTTTGTTTTTTCTTAATAATCCTCTTTTAATGAAACCTGCTAAGCATAAACTAAGGAACCAATTTATTAAAAACTTACATAATAAGTTTTTCCTGCCTGAAATCGGTTCTTCTTAGGGGGTGGGGGTAAAAAAAAGACCCAAGGAAATAAAGTTCGAATTCAGACTCATTGTTGCGCCCTGTACGAATGACACATACATACAAAGCCAGCAAGCCAGCAAGACCCGCTTAAAACTGGAGAAAGCTCTATTGATGCTGAATTTGTTCATGTTGACAGTGTTGGTTGATAGTTTCTAATAATTCTTTGACTTTCTTTTGTTTTTCACTGAGCACCGATCCTTCTTTGAGATGCTCCGTCCAGGGATGCGTGTGTGAAATCATGTCCCCTTTGTTATATATCATTTCTTATGATTGTCATCTCCATTCAAGTAAGAAAAATGGTACAATCGATATCTCTATGTCTAACACTTCCTGTTCTGCATTAATGCCTTTGGGGAACGATCCATTACCAAACCTAACCCTACTATCAATAGCAGAGCAGATCAGGTTCTCTAGCCTTGGGAAGGCAATCAGTCTAGGAGAAGGACAACTCCAACACACGCAGTGGAGTCTCCTTCAAATGGTTTGACGTCATTCCTGCAGCTCCAGCAGCTAGGCTGGACTATATCAGTGAGGTCGAGAGAAGGATCCTGTCCGCAGGGTATCTCATAATCTCCAGGTGGTGACGTTCCATTGTCAATAATAAAAGGAGGAGCAGGCCATAAACCAACACATACACACATACACACACACTAACACACATGCACATGTTCATCAAAATTGATGGAATCTCCTTGGGATAAGCACAAAAATTATACTGGGGACCTCAACACCTGGCATAATGAAGGATGTTGTTTGAAAGGATGTAAACGTTATTTTTGCTATTCATCTTCCCAGTAGCCTGTTTCAACACAATGCTATCCATTTTGGGAACCGTCAGGGAGCGAAAATTCGACCTTGTTTCATGCTGTTTCATATCTGAATTCACTAAGCCGCACTGATTTGAATAGAAGAAAGTTTCATATAGCATCCAATACCAGCACACGCAATCAGTAGTACAAGCAGAAAAGATTGTTTTGACTTTGGCTACTGCATGTTGGTGCTTTGTAAAGCACGCAGTCTGAACTTCACTCAGAGAGACAGTATCATAACTTCTCAATTCATTATTAGGCAACACTAATTGTCCTGGCCTCAGTGCATGTCCCTGAAGCGCACCGTTGTCAGGCATTTGAAGGTCCCTACAAAATTAGAAAAAACATTAATATTTCTTGAAGCAGTGGAGGACCTTGAAACTGAGGATAAGAATCAAAGTATTTAACGCCAACATAAGCAACTGATGACAGATAATATTCATACGAATTATATTCAATTAAATCTAATTATTTTAAAAATACTCGTCAAGTTTTGATACATTTTGATAGTTTGAGGTTACTGTTTACGTTACTTGAGTTTATGCACATGATCCTTCAAACTAAATAAAATTTTCGTTTGCTTATGCGTTTGATTTACTCGAAATATTTAGTATTTTACTTTTTTTTCAACTTTTTAAACTTTAAGATGAAATATGGCTGAATTCTGATTTCTCTTCCGACTTGAGATAATTACTGCAACTTTTGTGATATATATACACATTGAACTATAGAGAGTGAGACAGACTCAGGACTGAAAGTGTATGGAAGTTAGGTTTATTTATCATTGAATATTTTCATTGATTGTCTAGATATGTCTCGGGAAGTATTCCCATCCTCAGTAGTGTGTGCCGCGTGTGTGTGTGTATGTTTGTGTATACCTTTAGAGATTATAAGTTTGATGTGGAATATGGGTCCACCATCAGGAACTTGGCTTTATGAGCAAAAAATGGTATCCCATCTGCTATTGGCATCCTGTTTGTGAGAGTGAAAGTTCAATCTGTGATGAATACTGTGGTGCTGGTAGCATTAGTGGATCTTGGAGAAGACATACGGTCAGGGTAGGAGGGAAGTGCTTATATATATATAAATATATATATATATATATATATATGTGTGTGTGTGTGTGTGTGCGCGCGCGTGTGTGTTGTATAAATGTATTTAGTTAAGAGAATGAAATGAGCCCGGGTGTATCTGTGCGATGAATTTTGGTAGATGTGTAAGATTTGTCAATTAAGCTCAGTCACTATGATAGCCTCTTGGCAATTAGAAGGTTTTGAGTTTCAAATCACGGTTGCAGAACGTAGATTTTACATCTTTGTTAACACCAATCATTTTCATGAGGACTGTTCTTGTTGTAACGGTAAGAATACAAGATCCATACTTAGTTACTTTTGAACATATCTTTTGTGTTGAACCATGCTTTCCTGTCATCATGGTAAAAAATGTTTTGGTGTGGGGCGTAACCAAACTCATTCAATTTTTCTGAAAATCCAACTCTTTTGGCGGTAAGGACGCATTTGCCAAGTCGACACTTTCCACTATCTTATTCAAGACAGTAACCACGTTGGTTACGCTTCGATTAGCTTTAAAGCCTCGTTGGCTCTTAGATGAGAGATCTGCAGCCGCAGTCTATTCAGAAGAATATTCCAGAAATACCTACTTTTGTTTTTTCTTTGAAATAGCCAACCAAAAGTCCCAGCAGAACAATCAACGTCACTTATCGGAGAGAAGCGAAGATTTACTCCCAGAACCTATTTAGCAAAGGGGGTCTGCATAAGTCACAGTTTCTTCCATAAGTTGCCTTGTAGATGCTCGGGTTGAGCTGAAATTTGGTAGAGGGGACTTTTGCACCAAGGTGAAACTTTTCTTTAAATCAAACTAGTAAAAGAGCTCTTACGCTCACTAAGGCTTCAGCTGTTCCTGTATAAAAACACTGGACCTCGACATATTAAGTGCATACACTTAAAAAAAAAGAGTCTGATCCGGCTTCAAGTACCCGAAAATATTTGAATTTATAGAGATTATAGAAAATACTGTAGGTGTAAGAAGTTGGATTTGTGCATATCAGTTGACTGTGCCTCTCTGCGATAAATAGAACTGTATTTATTTGCCATTTGTCAGAGGCTGCGATACTACCGCAGCAAATATGTGAATTTCCTTTGATGTTTGCTTGCTTGTTTGCTTGCTATGGAGAACGCGTAGAGGCTACCGAATGGAGCTACAGTACTGAATATCCAACAGTTCGCCTTTTGAAATCTGTAGACATATAGTTTGTCCATTTTTAGAGAAAGGGTTTTAGTTGAGGCTTATTTCGATTTGAAACGTAGTTTATTGTTAAAATGGCCCCTTAATTTGTATCTTACAGTTTTCACCCTTGCTTCTATCCTTTTTTAGTAATCACTGCCCAACAAAAGGAAAGAGGAATAATTTGATTTTTTCAACCTTTTGATTGACCACTTCTTAACACGACATGCTGCCATAAGATGTTGGACAGTGACAAGTGACGGTTCCTATTGAGTGACTAATCAGACTTTTTTAGTAAAAGGGTTATGATGACTGCGCCTGTGGAAATTTGAGGCAGTTCAGCCCGTTGGCAGCAACAAACAAGAAGTTCACGGAGCTTTTTATGCAGATCTCGGAAGGAGAGATACAACCAACATGGAGGTTATGTCATACTTTGGCTGATCGATTGCTTTTGCAATGCCCTGACTAGAAGTATAGGATTGAATCTTTGTCAGTTTCAGGATGCGATTCTGCCCTGTTTGCGCTACACAATGGGCTCTGAATTTTATGTATATTTCATATATATATATATATATATATATATATATATATAGTGTTGAATATTAAAAAACTGACTTTCATATATACACACCAACGCCAAAAATGTGCCTGGCAGGTTTTGATAATTTTAATTTGCAAAATCCTAGGTCTAGGTTGTAAATCCGCACCACGAGAACTGTGTTCCAAACTCTGCCCCAAATTCGAACAACTTCTCAGTGGGGACCAGATAACGACACTGACAATGCAAAAAAGACGGTCTTGTATATCTTTTTTCGTTAAGTTCTAAATTTGCACAATTATCAACAAAATAAGCCAGCATTTTCAAAAGTTTGAATTAAGGAAAAAAAGAGCAATTAACCATTAAGTCTTTCAGGGCTTTTTCGTTACTCCACACTAAACCAAATTATGATTACCAATTGGAATTCATACGTTGATTGTTTCGTTCGGAAAATCTACCGTCTCTGACACATGACAAGCACCCTCAAGCACTTGGTACCCTAGGCAATAGACCGTGTACTCCGGCTCAATCCAATGTCTAGAATAAGGTAAAGCTACAAGACTATATATTAATTCAGCAGTGGTTCCCATAAAACATCACCAGGGTTGTTCTTAATTTCAGCAGAGATATTTAACCGTTGTATTAAAGAAATGTGTTTACTGAGTTTGCAGAAGCTGTTTTCAATTTGCCCAGTTTTCATTATCCTCTAAATATCAACTAATTAGCCTTCTGAACATCATTAGAAAGGTCTTTGAGTTTGTCATCAATAGGTATGTCTTCATTCATCCTAACAGATATGATCTCTTAAGGGACATCGAATATGCATTTCGATCATCCAGATCCACAACTAATTTGCAGACTGTTATCACCCATAGAATCAGATGAACACTGGGTGATAGCTTTGACGCATATGCTATTGCCTTAGATATCTCTAAGGCTTTCAACACGTTGAGGCACAAGGGATTACTCCATAAGCTCAACAGTCATTTACAGTCTTGCAGAGTGCATTCAATCATTGGATCGTTTCAGCCTCGGAGAACCATGAAGATGGTTCTTCATGGCCAGTTCACAAGGGGTTCATGGTATCAATACTGGTGTAACTCAGGGCTCTTGTGTCTTCTCTCTTCCTGGTGTTTAAAATGACAATATCATCAGGTCTTTGATGATATTAACAAGTTTTTTTTTGTTAACATCTTTGCCACAAAAATATGGCATCTGATCAATACTCTGACTTATCTGTAATTGTGGTTGGCAGAAAAAGTTGTTAGTGACTTTCGACACTATTAAAACCAAGGTACTCGCTCTCAAGGACGCACCCTTGTTTGACAAACTTCTTGGCCTTAAATCCACAGCTGACTTGAAGTGAAACTCCGACATCTCATTTGTTACTTTGCAAATGTCTGCAAATGTCGGTACAAAACTTAGATACGGCCTTAAAAGTAATACTACTCCTACATGTGAGCAGGCTCCACCCAGCAGCTATTATCCAGCCTCGATAGGGTGCCGAATCTAGAGAATGGGTCATTTGGGAATGAGTTATTCTCATCCCTCCAACCACTCTTACAAGCGAGCTTGGCTTTGCTATTTTTGTGGAAAGTGTTCAGAGGAATTCCACTAAAACCACCAGTCAAAATACGATTTGCTATCTTCAGTAAAAACCATCTACACTTTCTGACTATACCACGTACCTCCAATTTCCACTCAAACAACCACCCTGAACAGCTGTATTGTGAAACGAGCTGTTCTGAGAATGCTTTTCTCATGGATATAACATCCATCTTTCAAAATACAGGGTCAACAAAACATCTTGTGAACTTTTTTTGAAATTACATCGAGCCTATATTAGGGGTTATCCATGAGTGTTGTTTAGGTTGACTAACTACAAACAACATAGGGCCAACCCTGTTAGTAGTCGGCAACAGTTAATCAGGGTGCTATTTTTCATTGTATTCTTCTTGAGATTATTTGGCAAGATCGCTGACCTTCTCAAACCTGCTTCCACCTCAAAATATCACTTAGGAGGAAAAATAGCATCAGTCTTTATCGTGCTGGACCAAGTGGTTTTGCAGAGGTGGCATCAATAAATTCGACAACTATAAATGACCTGATGTCATTTACAAGATCTTCCGAGAAAGTGTCCAATCTTGATGTACCTAAGCAACCATTCAGAGACGACGTTACTGTGCATTTACAAACAGTCACTCTCCGATTGAGTTACTCAGTCAGCAATGAGACGCCATTGAGTGAGTTCGTGATCAGCGTGATCGTCACCTTCAAAAAGACCATGTCTGATGCAATGTGTATGGCAACGACTTTCAACCCGGTTGCAGTTAAATTTTGGCTTGCTGTGACTTCTGACATTTGAAAAGTGGAAGATGCAATGAGAAAAGTGTTTAGGTTCCCAAGGAGAGAACTTTGGAGAGGACTAAGGCACAATTCGCCTTGGATGGCTATTTTTTTGTTGAAATCAAATGGCTAGATACTTTGCAGACAGACTTATTATTCAAACTATGGACGAAACGTTTTGTATATTCAACCGAAATCATCAACATAGGTTTCCTTGGTTTTCAAGTCGTTCCAGCTGGCTATGTGAGTATGTATGTATCAGCCTAAATGGATATGGAGCTAGAGGACTGGCCATTTAAACATTTCCTCCCTCACTTGTTTTGTTTTCACTTTTCAAATCCACCCTCAAGTAGGTTCTTGAGGAGGGTTCATAACGCAATGTAAGTTCACGCTAAATCACAACTCAACAGCATGCAAGAGTAGCAATGTATCCATCTAATCACCCATCTTTCGAATTTTTTGATTGATCATCCACAACACGGCATACTATCAAGTGACTCTGGTTACTTGACAGTTTCTACTGGGTGACTAACCATTTCTTCATTTGTTTTGATGAACTTGCGGTTTCATATCAATATATAATGTATGGAAACTTAAGGAAAATATTTGAGTCAGAGTTTATCAATCATGGTTGCTATTTGGTATTTTTCGAAATGAAAATTGGATTCATTTGGTACCAAACAAAGCTATTCGGTTCTGGAAATAAAGATTTGGTACTGAGAGAAAAATCATAAAAGATAGCAATCACTGGGACTCGAATTATATGATACAGCATAAATATGCATGAACAATATAAAAAAAAACTTTCTATTTTAATCATCTTTCCCGCAAACTCAGTCTGGTGATTCATTTGAGTTATATGATTATTTTGGTACTGAAGCTACTCAATTTATTCCCAAGACCGTACAAATTTGGTCTTGTGTGGCAAAAAACATCTGGCAACTTTGATATCAATATATAATTAGTTATGAAATAATCTATAATTGGTCGTTTCCTGTGGCCTGCGTTCTTTTTGTCCTGCTGGTAATGAAACATAATGAAACGTTCTATATATGTCTTTCATACTGACCAAAATGATATCTGTGACACTTTGAATTATTCCATTGGAATTCATGGGAAACTGTTTTCAGCTTGCCTCGAAGTTGAACCGGTTATTCAGCTGAGCACCATCTGTGGGCAAAAATAACAAAGATTGAAAATAAATAATTTATGTGTGAGAGGAATTCTGTGGAGGCGTACGACCAAAGAAAATATGCAAAAGCCGCCAAGTTTTGAAATTCAACGTTACGTAATTATATATATATATATATATATATATATATATATATATATATATATATATGTGTGTGTGTGTGTGTGTGTGTGTGTGTGTGTGTGTGTAATGCTGTTCCAACTTAGGAATAAAGCATTCTGATGGATGATGAATAATGCGTGAGTAAATATATCGCTTGAATTCAACCTTACTGACTGTCCAGTTCTGCGTAGGGCAGAGGTAAGATGCCAGCCTCTAGGTCCTAGACTAAGATTTCGATCGTACCTCGTGGTACTGGATGGGGTGTTTATTCGCTGTCCCCCCACAGCAAAATGTGACGCAAGGTGTTGCTCAACGTAGGAAGAATAGTAGCCTTCCATCCAAAAATTACTCCAGTCGACGCGACTTTGGTTGCCAATCGACCGTAGAAGCTAAGACAACCTCCGCCACGAAAGTGTCAGGACAATACCGACCTGTTCCTTTCAGTGCAATGGAGCGGTGCTGCCCTGGGACAACAGATTCTCTGCAGCTGGGCTGAGTAATGATAGGAGAACCCAAGGACGATATATATATAGAAGAATATGGATTTGCTACACAAACTAGCTCAAGTTTCTGCCTTCTCTGGGCCTCATCAGGCGATACTGCTAGCCAGATCTGTGCTATATATATATGTATATATATATATATATATATATATATATATATATATATATATATATATATATATATATATATATATATATCAGCCTTTCAATGAATGTATATAAATAACAGCGTTAGGTAAACGCTGGAAACGTTTGCATCAACCTCACTTACATGCGTATATTTATTTATCGAACCTAATGTGTATCCATTTGTATATGCCTATTTGTACTACTTTCAAACGAACGCACAGATACGACACTTTAATCTTTGGCATGTGCCAGGGAGACACCTTTGAATCCTAAGCAAAGAACAAAAATATTCTGATTCTAGGCAGAATTGCTGATGTACAATTATTCATACATACGGGCATAACCATATTTACACATGCACACGCACATACATAAATATATATACATACATATACACACATATATATGCATATCAATATACATAGTTATGTACATATATACATACAAGCACTTGCACAAAATTATATATATATACTTGTCTACGCAAACAAACCCACATATATATGTGTGTGTTGGTATGTGTGTGTGTGTGTGTGTGTGTGTGTGTGTGTGTCCTGTGAAACAAAGGCAGCTACAAACTTGTGACATTTATTTTTTTCTGTACTGAGAATGCAATAACTTGGAAACTTGGAAGAGAGTCAAATTCTGTACTAATAATTCTTCGTATATATGTTTGTCATTAATGTGATTACGTAGTTTTAATTTCCTTGACCATTGAAATAAAGTAACTATTTTTCACGATCGAAAGATTATGCAATCAAAGTGAAATGAAACTTTTTCCTACACAATAAAAGTGAATTCCGCCAATCAGGCAATTCCATCGATTTGCCCCCACACATCCAAACAAGATACGATCCGCTTATCATTAAAACCTGTTTCTTTTATTTGTCCTTTCATTGACGACCATTCTTCCACTTTCATTAACACCATTCATCACATCTACCATCCCCAACCTTGTCTTGGATACAGCCCCCCTAAGATCTTTTCTCTGGTTCCAGGGTCCCGTCAAACAGGGATACAAACGATATACAAAAATTCATTTATTGAGATTTCATTCAATGGCCCCTTTCCCGAAGGGGAGCCATATAGCTCCGTTAAGAATGGCTTCTTCAAACTAGTGTACAATATAAGCGTCTCAAAGAGCCAAGACAACGTTGTATCTTGTAGTGATGCACATACTGTTCGACCGTTTGCGCAGCAGCATCGTTCATTTTTTTTTTTTGGTTTGTTTCTCTTTTTCATTTTCTTCTTAGAAAAAAATAAACGTTATGCTTTCCTTTATATAAGAAGTCACAGGAAGTGATGAAACATTTTTTCAATGATCCAGAGCGAGGACACATGACAAAAAGCGAAGAAATTTCAAGACATGATCTGCTCATCGTTAAAATCGATATTTTCGTTTTTCGATACTCCAGAGACCATTCTTCCGCCCTTATGGCTTCTATTCAATATCAACCTCTTAAAGAGTCATGCGTATAACACATATGGTAGCGTGGCGCATACTGTGAAAATATCGTTTATTTTTTGCGAGAAACCGATGACCTGCTCAATGTTAGAATCTATTAGAAAAAGTCAACCAGAACTGTCAGTAAAACTTTCACCATGGGATTCTTCAGTTTTTAAGTTAATCTGGCTGGCCTGTTGGCTAACTGGCTATGTATGTATCACTGAAACATATGTAAAAGCCATACTATTGGAGCTAAATGAGCTGATAGTTTGAAGATTTACTCCTCACAATGTCAAGAACAAACAGTTTTTACAAAATTTTCCACTTAAATAGAGTTTTGGGATCAGTTTTAAACAAAGGTGTACGCTAAATTGGTCCCTTATTTTGTGCCTGGTAGTATTAAAGCTGGTTCCTTTAGTGATCACTGTCCAACAAAAGGCAACAGAAGTAACCTATCCAATGATTACTTGTTTTTCAATTTTTTTAATTGATCACCCCCAAGACAACCTGCTGCCAAAAAACATGACAATTTTCATTGAGTGACTAACCAGACGTACTATTTTTTTCCTCGAAAAAGTTGAATATTATGCCCTCCAAAGTCAGAGAGTAAAGCAAGGTCTCTTCCCGATGGTGACTTCGATTCTTGAAAACTTCATGCGAGGTTTTAGGGTCTAAAACAAAAATAGACGAACGTCTTTTGGCCAATGAATCACAAAAGACATTAGTCGCTCTAGTTCCACCTCAAAGCAGTCAAAGGGATTGCAAACACGCAAGTAGATTTCATGATTGTGTAAAGAGTGGATATAGAAATTCAAACATCTATAAATCGATCATAACCATAAAGACTATTTGCGGCTCGTGATGAGGATGATTACAATGTTTGGAGTACGGCTGCGTATTACGATTTATTTATGTCTTTGGTCATCTTATTAAGATGGATGATGAAAACTGTTAGAGAGAGTATCATAAAATGCATAAGAAAACTCAATTGGGAATGAGCTAGTCATGTTGCAAGAATGTCACACAACAGTTGGACATCTCGACTCACAACGTGGATCCCAAGAGGTCATATACGAAACTGTGTCCAGCAAAATATAAGATGGCTTGACAAAAAAGACAAGTTCAGAGAGTATTGGCTCCGTGATCCCTTATTTTGTGCCCAGTAGTATTAAAGCTGGTTCTCTTAGTGATCACTGTCTAACAGAAGGCGACGGAAGTAACTTATCCATTGATCATTCCTTTTTCAATTTTTTTCAACTGATGGCGAAGGACGCTAAAAGGCTTATGATGATGGTGATGACGATGATGCAAACAAGGTATGAATGTGAAATGATTTCAATCATCTTTCATATAAGCTTTCACTATTTGCTATGTCACTGTATAAGTCATGAAGAAAGTGCAGAAACAATTCTTTGTATTTGTTTTCCAAGACCTACTCGTGATATCACAGGTTATGTAAACAGTCTGTAATGAAGTAATTTGCAATGTATTTGCATATTAAAATAATTCCCCGGGCATTTCTATAATAAAATTACTTCGAGAGAATTTCTATGTGTACTTTTAGTAATCTCCATGTCAATATATGTGATATAATGGAAGTGACGAAAACTTTTAACTTATTTGTTTTATGCAACCTACCTGTGATATCATAGGTTATATCACCAGCTGCATTAAAGTAATTTGATGCACAATGAATATTAAAATAATTTTCAATGAATTTCTATGATGAAATAATTCCCATACATTTCTATAGTAAACTAAATTCCAATGAATTTCTAAAATGAAGTGATCCCCATGCATTTCTACGATAAAATAATTTTCAATGAGTTTCATAAGTAAAATAATTCCAAATGAATGCCTGTACATATTTTGTATGTTTAAGGGATCTCTGTGAGACAATTTTCAAACTCCCGAAGAAATTTTGGAGTTTTTCCATCGTAACAAGAACAGCAAAGATAATCATCAACAGAATGAGTGACGTATTCTGATGAGTAAAGTCTACATTCGCCTACAGTGAATTCAACTTAGAACAAGCTCATTGTTAGGAGACTGAATTACTCATTAAGCTAAATTGAAAATCCATCATACGTTTACACACGGGGCAAACTCATTCTAGAAAATCAATATATTTTTACAAAAAATATCTATTTTCATAATGTTTTATGTGTTATTTGTACTATGCAAACGTTGTAGTATTCATATCCGGTCGGGGTATAAGTAGCAGGGGAGTTTGACCTTGCAGCAGCTAAGCTTGTTTTGTTATGTAATTGTTTTATAAAAGCAACATGTGAAATCATCGTATAAATAGTTAGTATTGAAACAATTTACATTGCATTCTCATTTTAAAATATTTTCTCACGTTATTCGACGGTAAAATAGCTTCCTGCAAATAGTTATAGTAAAAGTAAAAAGCTCTCGGAAAGTACATACCTAAGCCAACTCCATTCACTAACTCAATGGAAAACAATTTCCTTGATTCATCCCGAAGTATAATCACTTCTCCTTTAGCTGCAAAATGTCATTGAAAGTCAAGGATTACTATTTTATGCCATCGTCGCATTGTACTGTATTTACTATTTGTTGGGTGTTAGCGTTGTATCCTACGTCGGACTTGTTAACAGTTGACACATAGTCGCGTTTTCACGAAAGTACCACACAAGGTCACGTTTCCACAAGAGTACCATACATGGTTGCATTTTCTCAAGAGTACGATACAGAGCAGCGTTTTCAGTCGTTGACACATCGAAGAGAATACTGATCACTGGCTAGGGTTTCGAATAACACCTCCACCTCACTTACACAAGTTATTTATATCGGTTAATTTTATACATATTTGTTTTATAAATCCTACCTGTGATATCTAAACTGGTAACCGTGATACTAATGACCATTATGACGAGTAGTGATGCTGATTGCGCACTTTTTTTTTAAAATTCGGTGGATTTTTCGTTTTGGCAGTGCGAAAAAACGCCAAGTTAGACCATTTTGAGCGTGTTTTTGACCATTTCTAGCATTTTTTTTAGTGTGCTTTGGCAATTTCTGGTCGGTTTTCTGGCTATTTTCACTAATTCAGTGTTTTTTGAGTGCTTTTTGGCATTCAAACTAAGGCAAAGATATTTTTTGAGTTGGCAACACTGGTGACGAGTTGATTGACAACGAGATAATAAAAACGACGATGTATCAAATGGCGTTGATGAGGACGTTGTTATTGTCAGTTGCTGTTTTTTTATGGGTGAGATGTGGGAGTGCCCTAACGAGTTCCTGTCAGATACTGTCAGCCAAAACTGTCACTAGGGCTGTCAAAATAAGTTTCTACGGATTTAAAGTGGGTCTGCTTGGCTCTGTATATATGAATATACGTATCGTGCACGAAGGCCACACCAGTGGAGCTACATGGCTGAAATTTTACCATATATACTCCTGATTATGTCTAAAAAATAGAAACTTTTCTTTGTTTTTTCACAACCCGAATCTCCTGGGGGGGGGGTCATTTGAAATGTAAATGTACGGTAAATCGATACCAAGTTTTCGTACTAGTTTAAATTCAGACTTTCTTAGTGATCACTGCCCAAGTCAAGTGATTTATATATTGATCACATTCTTCTTGTTAAATTCAATTGATCAAGCCCAGCACAGCATGCTACCAAAAGATGTCGATCTAATGAGGGTTTCTATTGATTGACTAACCGGACCAGTTTTTAGCTGCCTTTTGAATGTATTTTTATTCTAGTTGACTCTGCCCTTTCTAAGTGTTTCCTTCTACGCCTTATTACCGTCACCAGCAAAGTGGCAAAAAGTTTGTTTTTTTTTCTTTTCTTTTCTAATGTCAAGTCTCTGTTGGTTTTAGCGCAAAAAGAAACACTAAAAAAGTAAACAGGTCTAGTTGGTCTCTCAAAAGAAACCATCACATAACCAACGTTTTCAAGCAGCACACAATGTTGGGGATAATGAATAGAAAATTGTGAAATGTGCTGACCCATCAATAAGCTACTTCTCTCGGATTTTGTTGGGTAGTGATCGGTAAAAAAAAGTCTGAATTTTCCCCAAAGCGAACATTAATGCTGCTGGACATAAATTAAAGGATCAATATCGTATAAACGTTAACCCTCACTAAAAAAAAAATTGGGGTTGTTGGGGCAGAACAAAGGGTAGATATTGGAAATTCTAGCCCACTAGCTCTCTTGGTACTGCCTGAACGCATAATACGTCCGTCCATACATACATACATACATACATACATACATACATACATACATACGTACATACGTAGTCAGCCAAACCAACTTTGAAAGCTGAGGAAACTTATGTCGACAATTTGGGTGACACTTTTGGTTGACAGTTTCTAATAGAGCTTGGCGAATTGTTTTTCTTTGGGTGAAAGTGAATCCGTGATAAATCTGTAATCATATTTCAAAGTTAGGTTTGGGTTTTTGGACCTTTGCCAATACAGGTGGGAGAGGTATATGAATTCCCTTGTGTTTGTATATTTGAACCTGTAAACAAAATTATTACTGAAACCAAGCAGATGTTTAGATTGCAAAACTCCCTCAATACTTACATAATAAGTTGATTTATGCCTGAATTTTCGATTGGGTATAAATAGCAGAAACGTGTTGAATTAGAAACCTCTAATCAATACTGTCAGTATATATTTCTTCAGTTTTTCTTTGGGTCAGGCGATATAAGTTCAAACAAGGCCATAATTGAGCTGAGGATTCAAGTGGTAATTCCGGTGCCGGGCAAAATATGTTTTCAATTGAATTGTTTCTATAATTTGCAAATGTGTAATTATCACATTATATATATGTGAGTGTGTGTGTGTGTGTGCACATGTGTGTATGTGTGTGTGTGTGTGTGTGTGTGCGTCTCACGTACGTGCCACATCAGGACTTGAAAAATATGTATACTTGTCTACACGGATAGGATTTTTTGAAAATTCCCCCTTGATAAGTTTTTAGTGAGGAGGGGTCAATTTGCAATGAAAGTTTATGCTAAATTGACCCCTATTTTGTGCTCACTTATTTTGTTTACTTTTTTTCTAATCCAACCTTTTCCAGTGATCACTCTCCAAATGAAATGCAAACGAAGTAATTTTATTTCATTTGTTGTACACCTCTTTTTCCAATATCTTTAATTGATCACTCCGGCACAGTATACTGCCAGCAGACGTTGGTCAAGTGACAGTTTCGCTTGATTGACTAACCAGACCTCTCTGCCTGTCTTGCCGTCTGTCTGATTGTCCACAAATCTTCCTAAAAGTTCTGAAACAATTTCAATTACATTTTGTGGCAGGATGGGCCGGGGGCAAAGACAAAATTGATCAAATGTTTTAGTCACCTACTCTTGCATCGTTGATGATTAAACTATTCGCCCAATATCTCCGAAAGTTCCAAATGAATTCAAATTAATTTTCCTAGATGAATCAGGAATTCTACTTATCGACGGGAAGATTTTTTTGGCGGATCATAATATGTATTCACTTATGTTCGTTCACACAATATTTCCAAAAGTTCTTAACGAGTCCTGATGACATTTAGTAGGACGATGGGTCATGGGCTTGGGAAGAAGTGGTTCAATTCGGGGACAGATCAATGAGTGTTTATATGTACCTCCCCTGCATTGCAACTATATATGAGCTGATATTCATTCAATTGTTTTGGGGTTGTTTTTTTCTTGCAACAGCGTTTCTTTTGTTGCTTTATAGTTCTTCAATGTACGACTATAGTGAGTGCTTGCTTATTATAAAACTGTTATATCGAGTAACAAAATACAATATCGGTAAATGACAAACCCCGCTCTCATGATAGAATGTACTGACACGTAGATTATCACTGTAGAGGTTGCTTTTATCTTCAATTTGGTGCCCTCTGCTGATGGTCTTGTGCCAGACAGAACTGAGCCTAGTAAATATCAATAAAAAATAGGGAGTGTAGCTTGTTTTGTCAGTGATCACTGTCCCACAAGCTGGAAGGAGTAACTTATTTATTGATCATCTTCTCCTCTAATTTCCTAATTGATCACTTCCAACAAGGTATGCAACCAGAAGATGTAAGTCACGTGACGGTTTCTATTGAATGACTAACCAGACCTGTTTTTCTGCTTTTTTACGTGCTCAGAAAGGAGAAAATTGACTGAATCATGATGAATGCTAAAGCCTCCTGTGACTAAATTGAAAAACAATTATATTTCCTCTTAGAATAAAAAATACCAACAAATCTCTCACACACACACACACACACATATATATATATATATATATATATATATATATATATGATATGCTATATCATGGAATAAATATTGTCGTCATGCTTGTAGAATTCTTAACAAAGGAAGTGTGTAAATTTTTATCTATCAATCATTTTCTGAAATAGGCGGTTGGAGAAATAAGGATTGCTATTCATCATCATTGAATCTTTGAAACCTTGATACAAAAGAATTGTGATCATTTCTGGACAATGTCTTTTAGATAACAATGACTAACTGCTAACGTTCGTCATCATTAGCTACAGCGGCCTTCTGGCACCAGTCGTTGAACATAGACCTTCACACAAGATTCGCAAGACCTCTGCATTGTTAGCGTCATGAAACTAATACTTCTAAACTTTTTCTAATTCCTCACGCCATCTTTTTTCTACCGGTCAGGTTGGCATATTTTCTCTTAAGATTTACGTTGTCTTACATTCTTGCTACATTGCCTGCCCACTTTCATCGCTTCATCGCCTGCCCATTGCAAGTGCTCCATTGCCTGCCCATTATCAGTGCTACATCACCTGCCCACTTACTTCGCTTCAACGCCTGCCCATTTCCATTGCTACATCGCCTTCCTGTTGTCATTAGTAAATCGCCTACCAGCTTTTTTCGCTACATCACCTGCCCACTTTCTTTGGTACATAACCTGCCCATTCCCATTGCTACATCGTCTACCTACTTTTTTTGCTACATGGCCTGTCTATTACCATTGCTACATCACCTGCCCAAATCCTTCTTACATCGCCTGCCCACTTTTTTTGCTACATTGCCTACTTTCTTCCTTTGCTACGTAGCCTACCGACTTTCCATGCTACATAGCTGTCCCATCGCCATTGCTATATCACGTGCTAACTTCCTTTCTTACATCACCTGCCCACCATCGTTGCTACATCGCTTGCCCATTGCCATCATTATATCACCTGCCTGCTTTCTTTGCTACATCATCTGCCGGTTGCCATAGCTACATTGCCTGCTGACTTCCTTTGTTACATCACCTGCCTACTTTCTGTGCTACATTGCCTGCCCATTGCCATTGCTACATAGCCTGCTTCCTTTTTAGGCTACATCAAATGCCCACTTTCTGCGCTACATTGCCTGCCCATTTCCATTGCTTCATCTCCTGCCCCCATTTTTTGCTTCATCTCCTGGCCATTTCCATTGCTCCGTTGCCTGCCCTGTTTTTGTTTCATCACCTGCCAATTTCCATTGCTACATCACCCACCCACTTCCTATGCTACATTGCCTACCAATTGCAATTGCTACTTCGCCTGCCCACTTTTTTGGCTACATCACCCACCCAATTTCTTTCTACATCGCCTGCCCATTTCCATAGTTACATCACCCGCCCATTTCAGTTGCTTAATCGCTGGTCAACTTTGTTTGCTGTATCAAATGCCAAAATCCTAAGCTCAATCACCTGCCCATTGCCATTGTTACATCACCTGCACATTGCCATTCCTACATTTTCTGCCAATTCCCATTGCTACATTGCCTGCCACCTTCCATTGTTACATTGCCTGACCATTTCCCTTGCTTCATCGCCAGCCCACTTCCTTTGCTATAACAGCTGCACATTGCCATTGCTACAGATACTTCCCATTTCCATTGCTATATTCCCTGCCCATTTCCTACATCACCTACCAACAATTTTTGCTACATTGACTGCCAATTTCAATTGCTACATCGCCTGCCCATTGTCATAGCTACATCGCCAGCCCATTTTTTTGCAACATCGCCTACCCACTTTCTTTGGTACATCGCCTGCCAATTACCTTTGCTTCATCACCTGCCCACGTCTTTGTTTCATCGCCTGCCAACATTTTTTGCTACATCACGCGCCCACTCCCTTGTTACATCGCCTGCCCACTTTTTTGCTTCATCGTCAGCCCATTTTCTTTGTTACATTGCCTGCCCATTTACATTATTACTTCACAAGCCAATTTTTTTTGTTACATCGCCTGCCCATTACCATTGTACATCACCTACCCACATGCTTGTTACATCACCGCCCGACTTTTTTTGCTACATCGCCTGCCGACATTTTTTGCTACGTAGCCGGCCCATTGCCATTGCTACATTACCTTCCCACTTTCTTTGTTAAATTCCCCGCTTACTATCGTTGCTACATCACCTGCCCATTTCCATTGTTATATTGCCGGCCCATTCCCGTTGCTTTCTCCGCCAACCCACTTTCCTGTTACATCACCTGCCTCATTTTTGTGCTACATTGCCTGCCCATTGTCATTGCTACATGGCCTACCCATTGCCATTGCTACATAACTTGCCTACTTTATTTGCTACATAGCCGGCCCGTTGTCATTGCTACACTACCTCCCCACTTTCTTTGTTACATTACCAGCCCACTATCGTTGCTGTATCACC
This sequence comes from Thysanoteuthis rhombus, assembly GCA_963457665.1. Taxonomy (NCBI): domain Eukaryota; kingdom Metazoa; phylum Mollusca; class Cephalopoda; order Oegopsida; family Thysanoteuthidae; genus Thysanoteuthis; species Thysanoteuthis major. The sequence continues at coordinate 5,278,352 of OY735200.1, forward strand.
TACCCATTTCCATTGTTATATTGCCTGCCCATTTCAGTTACTTCATTGCCGGCCCACTTTCTTTGCTCCATGCAATGCCCATTCCCATTGCAACATCACCTGCCCATAGCCATTGTTACATCGCCTGAACATTGCCATTCCTACATTTTTTGCCCACTTCCATTGCCTGGCCATTTCCATTGCTTCATCACAAGCCTACTCTCTTTGCTATAACGGCTGCACATTGCCATTACTACATTGCCTGCCTATTTCCATTGCTATATTGCCAGCCCATTTCCATTGCTACATCGCTTGCCAACATTCGTTGCTACATAGCCTGCCCACTTCCTTTGCTACATTGCCTGCCGGTTGCCATTGCTACATCGCCTGCCAACTTCCTTTGTTACATTACCTGCCCACTTTCTGTGCAATATTGCCAACCCATTGCCATTGCTAGATGGCCTGCCCATCGTCACTGCTACATCACCTGCCCACTTTTCCAACTATATCGAATGCCCACTTTCTTTGCCACATCATCAGCTCGTTTCCATTGCTACCTTGCCTGCTCATTGCAATTGCTATATCGCCTGCCAACTTTTTTTGCTACATCACCAGCGCACTTTGTTTGTTACATCGCCTGCCCATCTCCATTGCTTCATTGTCTGCCCACTTTCTTTGCTGAATTGCCTGCCCACTATTGTTGCTACATCGCCTGCCCATTGCCATTACCACATCGCCTACCAATTGCCATTGCTACATCAACTACCCACTTTCTTTGCTACATTGCATGCCAAATCTGATTGTTACATCGCCTGCCCATTGCCATCGCTACATCACCTGCCCATTTTTTCCTACATCGTCTGCTGATATTTATTATTACATCACCTGCACATTTCAATTGCTTCATTTTCTGTCCGTTTCTATCGATACATTGCCTGCCCACTTCCATTGTTACATCACCTGTCTATTCCCATTGCTCTATCACCTACCTGCTTTCACTGCTACAGCGCCTGCCCATTGCCATTTCTACATTGCCTGCCAACTTTTTTAGCTTCATTGCCTGCCTATTGCCATTGCTATATCCCCAGCCCACTTTTTTGCTACACCAAATACTCACTTTCTTTGCTACATCACCTGGCCATTTCCATTGCATGAACGCAAGCCCCCCTTTTTTTTTTTGCTCCTTCGCCTGTGCATTGCCATTGTTACATCACCGGCCCATTACCATTGCAACATTGTCTGCCCTATTCCATTGTTACATCGCCCACCCATTGCATTTGCTTCTTCACTGGCCCACTTTCTTTGCTACATCAAATGCCAATATCCTTTGCTACATCATTTGCCCATTGCCATATCTTCATTGCCTGGCCATTTCCATTGCAACATCACTTTTTTATTCATTGCTGGCCAATTGCCATTGCTTCATCAGCTGGCCATTGCCATTTCTACATTGCTCGCCAATTGCCATTTCAACATCGCTTTCCCACTTCCTTTGCTACATCTCCTCATTATTTCCATTGCTTCATTGCCTGGCCATTTCAATTGCTTTAATGCCTGCCCAATTTTTTACTTCATCACCTGTCCATTGCCATTTCTACATCGCCAACCCATCGCCATCTTACATAGCCTGCCCATTGCAATTTCTACATCACCTGCCCACCTTTTTTGCTAGACCATCTGCCAAGTTTTTTTGCTACATCACCCTGCCATTTCCATTGCTTCATCACTTGCCCCTTTTTTTGCTTCATTGCCTGTCCATTTCCATTGCTACATCGCCTGCATATTTCCATTGCTTCATTATTTGCCTCTTTTTTTTTGCTACATCGCCTGCCAACTTTTTTTTGCTACCTTGCCTGCTTTTTCCATTGGTACATCGCCTGCCCGTTGCAATTGCTACATTGCCTGGCTATTTCCATTGCAACGTTGCCTGCCCAATTTTTTTGCTTCATCATGTCCCCTTTTTTTCCTACCTCAAATGCCAATTTTCTCTGCATCACCTGGCCATTTCCATCAGTTCATCGCCTACACCCTTTTTCATTGCCTGTCAATTGCCATTGCTACATCGCTTGCCCTTTTTTCGCTTCATCGCCTGCCCATTACCATTGCTTCATCGCCTGCCCATTGCAACTGCTCCGTGTCCTACCCTTTTTTTCCGCTTCATCCCCAGCCCATTGCCATTGCTTCATCGCCTGCCCTTTTTTTATCATCTGTTGATCGCCATTGCTTCATCGCCTGCCTTTTTTCTTACGCTTCATCGCCTGCCAATTGCCATTACTTCATCGCCAGTCCCTTTTTTCTTTTATCGTCAATTGCTTTTGCTACATCGCTTACCCATTGCAATTGCTCCGTGTCCTGTTTTTTTTTTTTTTTTGCTTCACCTGGCCGTTGCCATTGCTTCGTCGCCTGCACTTTTTTTTCGCTTCATCGCTTGGCAATTGCCATTGCTTCATCGCCTGCCTGTTTTTTCCTTCATCGCCTGTCAATTGCCATTACTACATCGCTTGCCCTTTGCCATTGCTTCATCACCTGCCCTTTTTTTTCGCTTCATCTCTTGGCAATCGCCATTGCTTCATCGCCTGCCTTTTTTTACGCTTCATCGCCTGCCAATTGCCATTACTTCATCGCCTGTCCCTTTTTTTTTATCGTCAATTGCCTTTGCTACATCGCTTTCCCATTGCAATTGCTCCGTGTCCTGTCTTTCTTTTTTTTTTTTTGCTTCATCACCTGGCCATTGCCATTGCTTCATCGCCTGGCCATTGCCATTACTTCATCGCCTGGCCATTGCCATTGCTGTATCGCCTGCCTTTTTTTATCGCCCGTCGTTTGCCATTGCTTCATTTTTCTTTTATCGCCTGTCAATTACCATCACTACATCGATTGCCCATTGCCATTGCTTCATCGCCTGCCCTCTTTCTTATCGCCTGTCGATTGCCATTGCTTCATCACATGCCGCTTTTTTTCACTTTTTCGCCTGGCCATTGCCGTTGTTTCATCGCCTGCCCCGTTTTTTTTTCTTTTTTTTGCCTGCCCAGTTTCTTTGCTACATTGCCTGCCCATTGCCATTGCTACAATGCCTGGTCATTTCTATTGCTTCATCGCCTACCCACTTTTTTGCTACATTGCATGCCCATTTCCATTGTTACATCGGCTCCCCATTGCCATTGCTACATTGCCTGCCTATTTCCATTGTTACATCACCTGCCCATTGCCATTGCTCCATTGCTTGCCCATTGCCATTGCTACATCATCTGCCCACTTTCTTTGCTACATTGCCTGCCCACTTTTTTTGTTACATCATCTGCCCGCTTTCTTTGCTACAATGCCTTTCTATTGCCATTGTTACATCGCCTACCCACTTTCTCTACTACATCACCTGCCCATTCCCATTGTTACATTGCCATTGCTACATTGCCTGCCCACTTTTTTTGCTACATCACCTGCCCATTGCCATTGCTACATCATCTGCCTACTTTCTTTGCCACATTGCCTGCCCACTTTTTTGTTACATCACCTGCCCGCTTTCTTTGCTACAATGCCTTTCTATTGCCTGCTACATCACCTGCCCATTTCCATTGCTACATCGCCTGCCCATTCCCATTGGAGCTTCCCGTTGGATTTTACGATATCCTTCACTCCTGTTTTTCCTCTAATCAATTGTGCTGTCCTGTGATCTATCCATGTGAGGTTGGAAATGATTCTCTTCCGTGCACGTTGTATGGTTCTCAGTTTGAGGGTCAGACTTTTGGTTAGGTTCCATACTCCAGCTCTGTAGATGACTATTTCTAGGATGCATTGGTTTGCGTTCGCTCTTTCAAGGACTAATGTGATTTTTTCGTCATTCGAGGTGAGGTTTGCTTTACGGAAGACTTGAAAAAGTATGTAATGTATTCAGTTATACGTTCAGTTTCGTGTTCATATAAGAATCTATATGTAAGAATAGATGTGAAAGTATTGAGTCTTTTAGGTTTATTGTGAGATTGTGTATATGTGTGCAGCAGTTGCAATGTAGTTCAAAGGTTTTAAAACTCACAAGGATTTTAATAGGGAAATTACTCACAGTATGATAATGCGTAAGTGAGAGTGGAATTAAGATATTTCCCTCGTGTGTGGGATTGTAGTTGAATCGTCGATCAATTCATACGATCTAATGTCCCCCACGCTCTCTTGGTGGTTTCATGTCTAGCCTTCGTATGCACAACTAAGAAACATTCTTATTGACGTTTGTCTCCGACTGACTTTTACGTGATTCAGCTACCTTTTATCTTTGACATAGAGGCTCAAGTGGAAGACAATTACGCTGCTGGAAGCTAGCCTATGATTGGTTATTAATCCGTTATGTATCTGTAATTATTTTTCTTATTTTTTCTATTACAATCCTGAGAAAAATTCCTGTTGCGTATTTTGTAAAACTTTTGATAAACTGAGTTTGAGTGGTCCCTAAGATTCCGTATAATTTGATAACAATAACCATTCGATAACATCAGCTATGATCATGATGAAATATTCCATTCTTCATTTATATCACTGCATTTATTTTTGGTGAGTTTGATATTTTTCGGTCTCACTACGTTTTCAGCTGATTTTTTTAAATCAAATTAAACAACTTTAACTAAAGCAATTGCGAAGACGTCAACGAAGCAGAGTGCAATAAATGAAATAGTAAGTGAAAAGGTAGAAGGATTAAAGGCTACAAACATTGCCTGACTGTGAGAAATCAAGTAAAGTGGGTATCACTACATGATACAGCAAGCTCCTGTGGTAGGAGATGCAAATGCAAGTTTCGCCACTATTCCTTTATTGTGAATGATTTGACGGTCAACAGATAGATCAGCTAAAATGTTTTGGCTGTTATTATCTCTCTTAAAGTCATACATTGTTATTCATCCAATATCAATGAAGATAATCTTCATGTATCTAATGGAGGTGATCTTAAAATCCAGTTTGAAATTGAATTTGAATTAAATTGCATCAAATTTTAGCTAAGGGTTAGGGAAAAGATTCAGGGTTGGGTTTGGTTCAGGGTTCGGACGAGGCTTAGGGTTATTTGTTCCAATCAATTAGGGATTTAAATTGTTTTCAATTTTCAAATTTTGTTCCAATAATTTTAAAATTTTGTACTTTCCTATAATTCATTTTAAATTTTCTATGTCCCAACGAAATAAATTACCAAGGGAGCTGTAATCTTTAAGATTTTTATAATTTGTAATACCTCCCATGACAGCTGATGAATAATAAGAATAAAAAAATGAAAATAATCATTATTATAATGGAATTAACGCCAAAAGAAGATGAAGACTTAGATACTCCTTTACCACACGAGACACAACGCGATAATTTTCTCTCCATTTCTCGAACCATTAATGGACACCTAATCATAGTATTACACGCCCAAGTATCAAGTGCCTTACTATTTTTCCACAGCGAGGGAAGACAAAAATCCACGCCATTCCTATCGGCCGCATTTTGAACTCGGTTCATTGATTCCATTTCCGTGCTGTTAACCATTGGGTAAACTGCACTTCCAAAGATGAAGACTAAAAATGTTTCAAACTTGCCATTGCAGTCAATAATCGAACAAGTAAAGCATCAGAATTTGAAATCATATAAAATTCCATCGAGGAATAAATATGGTAAGAATAAATCCAATTTATGACATCACTGACATTTCCACTGGAAAACATCGAAAATAGCGTGATGAAAATATCTAGAAATATTTATATTCAGGAGAATCTAGAAGTTTGAATTTAGACCCGTCAAAATGAGGCTTGAAAAAATCAAAGAAGATTTTTTTTTAAAGTCCAAAAAGGAAGGTTCCTAATGGTGTACTGATGCCAATTTTAAAGTTTGTAGACAAAACGGTATTGCCAGGAGTGCTGGATGACTCAAACAAGTAAACAAATGCTAAAACACATAAACACGAAAGGACATAATGAGAACCTGTCAGCCCTGAATCTCTAACAACTTTATTGTTATTTTCTCTGCTTCTTGATTTGATGGACAATGTGACAAATATATCTACTCTCGTAATGAACAGAGTGATTTCTTTGCTTTGTTGTCTGTAACATTTGACTCTTCCACTTAGGGGTAAAAGATTTTTTGATAAAAAAATACCTTTTATCCACCATTCCGAACAATGCACTCTTCTTGATGAACGAATTCAGTATTTATTTTAAGAAAAGGCTTTCTTAGAAACATCCCAATCGAAATATATCGGTTACTTCTTTTCACTTGGATCAACGAGTAGATGATATAGAAAAAAAGATTAGTGTGTTCAATCCTAATTGGATCTCTCCTTACTGATGGCCTAATACAAAGCAAAGTCACTAAATCGTTTTAAAACAATAAATGAAATAATTGGATCAGGACGCATGTCGTGTTGCAATGATATAGATGGACTAATACCAACTCATACTAAGTTCATATACTTACATAATCAACAGTGTGACCCTTTCGTTTTTTCTGTCCTAAACACTTGACTCCTCGCTTTCTGATAAAAATGCCTTCAATCAAAAATTTGAAACAATAGACTCTTCAACTGAGACCATACCACTATTTTGCTTCTCTTTGAAAATCGTTTCATAAAAATTCAAATATATCCATAATTTTTTTTTTTGTGGGTATTACCTAGTCATTTATATTTGTCTTTTGAGGGAAAATCACTTAGATGTCTTGAGATCTCTTGCAGATTGCATGGAATGTCTTTACTTTTCTCTCCTCTAGTACAATGAAAAAATCTTACCAGGAGGAAAGGCTTTCGGTGTCTCGACTACGAATGGCTTCGACACCGAAAACTAAAATATTTCTATCTGGAACTTGATATATATATATATATATATATATATATATATATATATATATATATATATATATATATATATATATATATATATATATTTATATATATACGAGTTAATGGAAAGTTCGAAGCTGAGAGATAGACAGCTGCTGAGGACAAGCAGACAAGATGTTTGAATCTGACAACCCTCAAGACATCGGCAACAAGTGGAAGAGTTAATTTTATGGACATTGAAATAAACAGAAAAAAAATTATATTGTTCTTCATGTATACTACTTGAATAACTTTCCATAGGACTTGTATTCGTCTTCGTAATCGTCGGTGACCGACTTTGTTTCTTAGTTGTATGTTTTACTCTTATGCAAATAATCAGTGGGCAAGATCAAGTTAAACAGGGATTTTCAACAATTCTGACTACAATTCTTTTTTTCAAGTCAGGCAAGTTTTTCCAAACAACCACTGTAACACTAATTCACTACCCCGCCTACCCATTTTTCGACATGAACAACTAAGTTAAGTTCATTCAATTTAAAATACCGGTTTTCCATCCTTATTTGATTTTGTCAGGTATCATTTGAAATCTCAGACAGGATTGTTTGCCCCATGAAAAGTTATCTGAGTTTCAACCCGTAAACAATGTAATTTTTTTTCTTTTCGTACATATTTTGTCTATCACTATGTAAAAGATATATCTTATTTTCAATCATCATCCCTATAATTCACTAAATGTGCGCCCTTCCATTTTAGAAGAACTTAAGAACAGCCACAGGTATGATCACCTAATTAATGTGATCAGTTATGTGACCCTGGATCAGGTATTCAAAGGAAAAAACCCTCCAAATAAGTGATAGGTTCAATTTACAAAGTATGTTAGTGCAAAACGAGTCCATTATTTTTTAATCTAACTGCATTCACATTTAGTTAAGGATACTAATGCCACCAAAAGTCCATGCATCTGGGTTAGCAAATCTCAACAACAGCCATAGCTATGGCTTTAAAATCTTCTGAAGCTTGTTTTCTGCTTATTTGTATTTCGAAATATTTTTCAAAAGCATTCCCCCATCCCACCTAAAAAAGGTTTTTAATTTGGGGTTCAATTTGCAATATAAGCTTTTTGCTGGATTGGTCATTAGTTTGCGTCCAGCAGCATTCACACTTGTTTGTTTTTAAATTCTTTTTAGTTATCACTGGCCAATAAATGAAAAAGTGACTTATTCATTAATCAACCCTTTTTCAAATTGTTCAATTGATCTCCCAAACACGGCATGCTGTCAAAGGCGGTGATCACGAGGGGGTTTCCATTGAGTGACCAACCAGACCTGTATTGTTATTATGTGGCCAAATACTGCAATCTTGAAGTACTAACAAAGTCAAGAATTTAGTTGTTGCACTTGATGTTAACTTCAAAAATTAAGTATTATTATTAGTCAACACATTTTTCGGGCAAGTATCTTTTGTAGTATTTAACACCAATTCGGTTGATACATTCTTCGGACTTCCCTCAAGTGTGTGCTGCAACTGGTAAATACTAAAAAGTAGCTTCTTATATCTTGTAAGGTTTATCAGATGCAACAGACACTTGGAGAAATTTGAAGACACCATCGATCAATACGTTATGCAACCCTTTGAAATTCTGTAGGTGACTTTAATAACCAATGAAAAAGTTTCCCCTGCCAGAGCAGGTAACTCCGATCTTCGAACGATAGTGTGTTTAAATTTTGCGGTTGTGTCGTCTCACAAATTCAATGTCAATATCAGTCATGCATGGACAAAAGTGACAGGATTTCAAAAAAGTGCACATTATCATGGTGTCCTTGAAAAAGAATACAGTGCTAAAGGTCGAAAACGACAAGGAGGTTATTTTCCGCTAATTACACATGTATTAATATCACTGCAGAGTGAAGATTGGACTCTAATACTAACAGAGTTTTGTCGGACTCAAGTCCAAGTCGGAGGCTGGAGATGACTCTATTCTGCTATTGTAGCGACAAGAATAACGATGACAGGAATAAGAACAATCCTCGTCTAATTTGGGGGAATGCAATTTAATTTGTGTGTCTCATCACGTTTAACCAAGCCGACATAAAATGAATTAACATTCCTCAACCGTCATCTGGAATCACGAACAAGTGATTAGTAGGCAACTGAGCCAAACTGATCAGTTTTGCATTACCAAGAATATTTAAATACAATACAATAGATGCAGTAATTATCATCAGTTGGAATTGAAGTTTTTTTGTTTGATTACTACTAGTTACCCTAGGCAAGGCTTCTTGGTCACTTTTCTCATCAAAGTGTTAGTAAGACGGGAGTTACTCATGCCATAGGAAAAGAACATGAGAATCACTTATTGATCTTAAAATTGTAAAGTTGGAAACATTAAAACGTGACGTTAAAAAATGAAGACTCAAAAAATTAAAATGACGTATAAGAGTTAGAAACACTAAATATAAAGAGCAAAAGAGATTTTTTTTTGAAGAAGAAGATTCTCATTGAGTAAGGTACTTGTTCAGTCTGGATTTTAAAATGTCCAGATAGTGCTCGCCATGGAAAATAGTCAGACGGAAGTTTATTCCACACAGCATGTGTTTTCGAGAAGAAGGTATATGTGTGGAAATAGGAGTAGTTTAACCCTGCAATAGCCAAGCATTTTTTTTCATGAACCAATAGATATCAAATGAAGATCAACAAATCGATTATGAAAGAATTTTACCAAAGAATCCAATGAGAAACTCCCTTCTACAACAGATTTCGATTGTACATTCCCAGCTGGAAGATGACAGCACAAAAAAAATCAGACCAACGCAAAACTTGATCAGTGATCAAAATCACTATATGATCTCCATTAATAAAATATTTCGGCAGCCCACGGCCACAAAACACGGCTCAAATATACAATAATGATTGAAACAGCAATTAATCTTCTATCAGTGAATCAGGGGTTACGTGGGAAAAGTGTTGAGGGTCTCCACCAAGTGACATTTAGATATCAGCGTTACAAATGAGAGAAAAATGATTCCTATGGGGAGAATTAGTAAGTACTGTCCTTATGCTGGCCACAGCTTCAGCAGTCCTACTCAAGCTCTAAATATCACACTACTACTTACTTGGCCCTTTTGCAATTCGTGAAATAAAATCAGAGACAACAAGCATCCGAAGTGAATCACTCAATACCCCAGCATTATTTCACCCATAGCTAGGGACGGGAAGATGGATTCATATCTTTCCCTAGGGCATTGGTGCGAACACAAACTATCCCATCAAGGGTTAAAACTTTGCCCTTATCTGCTAGGCCAACCTGCAAGTAGAGAGAGAGAATACTATATGAAATATTCATGATAATATATAGACAACATTACGTAGAAACATGTCTAATTTCAGAAATAAAACTGAAAGGGGCGATTTGAAAACCCCCGGGACCCCAATCAAGGTTTATAAATCCTAGTTCATCTATTGCATTCTCACTGAAAAAAAAACAATGATATATACGTGCATAGATGAATCGCACAAGTAATAATTCAGCCTTTATGGTTTTCCTTTCACCAATTATGAGGTAGTTCATGTCTATTCATTGCAGATTTTACCTTGTCATCAAATCTCACTGAATGTTTGAAGGGGTGGGGCTCAAGGAACCAATCCCCGTGCCCCAAAATTTTTAGCAAGGTTAATCTCGAATTTTATAGTGTCCCCACGGAATATGGCTTTTCTCTGTTCTTCGAGACTTACCTTGAATGTACAACTATTGCCGGCACAACTATTCGGAATGCTTTACACCCAAAGCAGATACATATACGAGTATGATATTTCAATGTTAAATTATGAACATACTTTTTTTCTTTGCTTATAAGTATGCTCGTTTAAATGAACAGACAATTTATTTCCTTCAATGTTCTGAAGATTGTGTCCATAAACATCAATGAATTGACAACACTATTCATACAGCACATGAGAAACATTCACGATTATTCATAACCATATATAAGAGATATTGACAGAGACAGAGAGACAGAGACTTTTCAATAAGAGCGCAGGTATCATTCTCTGAACTTAGACAGAGGGGCGGAGAGTCACACTTCAATCCTAAGAAGAAAGCAGAGATAATCTGATCCCAGGCTGAGGTGCTAAAATGCTGATACCCTAGTGAATAGTGCCGTCATTTTTTTTATATAAATACTAAGCTAGTATTTCCATAGAATTTAGAAATCCACCCGAAAAAATCGAATATCCACCCAAAAAAGCGAAAATATCGCAAAACATGGAAAGTTAAAACCCTCTTTTCGTTATTGAAAAGATTCACGCAGGCGGAAGTAGAATGAATCCACGGTTCGTAAAAGTAACACGCGAATATCGAATCTATTCATTCTCAAAAGTCAACTGCTTAATGATACTTAATAGCGTTAACATTAAAACGAAGAGATCGTCTACTTCACCAATTCATTCTCGGCTCAGCTCAGTTACTCCTATGTCACGCGACGCAGGAGGCGATAATGCACTCTCCATATCTCGAACGATCCATTGAATCATAATCATTATTTGAGGCAATTGTGTTTTGTTTTTTTACAGGGCCAGGGTGATAGCCTGACACCGGAGATATCAATACTTGATTGATATTCAGCTGCTCGACGTCGAATTTTGAAGTCGTTCCACAAAATTGATTGAGTTTGCTTTTTCTCCATCTTTGATTTGACAGTCTCAAATCAACCAGAATAAATACAGGAAAAAAACTTTCTGTGGAAATAGAACAAATATTTCATGCTTTAAAATGGTATATTCCATTAACAAAGTTGAATAATAATGTTTTTTTAAAATAAGCATCAAAGAGTAAAAAGTGACCAAAACCGTAATTATTTTTGAATTAGCTTGGTTGGGGCAATTCATGTCCTCCTGAAAGAGATCAGTTCGATGCGAACTCAAACTATCTCACTCGGAGTTCGATCTGGGTTCTCTTATTCCTTTTTCTCTGTTCTCTTGATCGTTAGGTAACATACACCTCCAACAATAAAATATATTTGCGCTTCTGAAGAAAATATCAATAATTGTTGATCTTGCTGGTGGCTGAGATGGTTGCATAACTCACATTGGTGCCAGAGATCAGAGTTCGAAACCAGGTAAAAGACAGGTTTCCGAACGCTGATCTTTTAGAGAGATAATCATCCTCATTCGAAATTTAGTTCTCAAGAGTTTTATGAGGTCAAGTATTTTCATCTTGATTTAGTTTTATCCGATGAATTATTGACACCTGTTATTCAGTCTTGAGCACTTCATCAAATGAAAAAATAAATCAAGATATTATCAGTACAACTGGTGTAACTTGTACATACAAAAAACTATAATAGACATGGAAAGGACTGATCAAGGGAGGATGGGTTCAAGCCTCAAATCCGATCTAGCCTAGTGGAAGTGCCATAGTAGTTGAATTGGTTGGAAAGCTGCCGTACATGTGCAGGATATCCAAGGTAAGAGGGATGAGAGTTCGATTCACGCCTAGAGCGTTTTCTCTATTTCCTATCTGCTCTATTTACTGACTACTGTGTACTGAGTGTTTGCCATGAAGAGGAAAAATATTATTCGTCATTATGTACAGATTTTAAACGTTGGGGGCAAGACCACGTGCTGATGAGGATGTGACTGCATGAATTGTACTCTGTGCACTAAGTGGCTTTAGTAAATGGACTCATTAGCCATTATTTCTGTTGTGGTTTTATTAGCTTTTCTCACAGAAACTGAAAGATTACTATAATAAAATGGAATTTATTTCCAGGTTTAAGGCCAAATAATTGTCTGGTTAACATTTAAGATTGATTCAGAAACATGAATAAATATAATTCTACTAAAAATATCAATTTCTAACATCTAGACGCAACCCAAAACATCTGAGAACATCTAAACATTGAAATTTATTTACTTTCATTTGATTACAACCTTTTGTCGTCTGCTTTTTTTCTGTTAGAGAAATTGACATAGTTACTGTCTATTTGTCGTATGCCATTTTCTCTGTTGAATCATATTACCACAATCCTCGGCTGATAATTACTCTGAACTTTCATTGTCCCAACAAATTTACCGGATAAAACAGGTCCAATCTGTAATGTAAATCAACCCAGCTGCAGTTCTTTGCAAAAAAAAAAGTTATATTCGGAGTTTATCAAAGTCTTTAACAAAATTTTGATAATGAGGAAATCGAACTTTGCTGGAATAATTCGAAGATTTTGAAAAACAAAAGACAAAGAGGGATAAAAATTCCAGGAAACATAAATAATTATGTAGGTACACTTATGTTTATATAAATCTATGCGTGCATTATTTCATTAAAGAAGTCCAATAATATTGAAGCAAAATGACATTTAAGAAAGTTTATTTCACACGTTCCACGATTCATCAGGAAAAATACCTGAACGCAGAGCGTGAGCTAAACGTTGTTTTTTTAAACTTTCAATTTTCAGCATGATTTCTAATGAACCCTAAATAAAAATTCCTAAATGTCATAATACTTTAATAAATCTGTGTACATATATAGACATATAGATGTATTTGCGTTATATTCTGAAGTGCCGAGAACAGCTTCTTTCTTTTTTCCAAATACGCATTTTTAGGCACGTTTTTCTTCTTTATGAAATTGAATTATGTAAATTCTAAATGAATTCCAAAAATCATTCCTCCTCTAGTTACTGAAACCTCTTTATTGAATGAATACCGAACACATTTACACGCATTCACACTTTTTGCTGATTCTTGTAAAACTGGTTTCCCTTTTAAAAGTTCTGAAAACATCGGAAACGCTAAATAGCTAAAATACAATTCATTTTTGTCGAAGTCCAGTCCAATTCCAAGTCTGGGGTTGACTTTATTTCCCCCGTAACAAGAACAATCCTCATCTAATTTAGAGGAATAGACACTTCTCAGTTTTGTCTATCCAGTCATATTAAACCAAACTGATATATAAAACTAACATTTCCCTGCTGTGATCTGAAATCACGATCTATCAATTACTTGGTAGTTCATCCTCTGTCAAGAGTCTTTTGATGTACAATATTTTTCCAATTATATTTGTTACACCCAATTATTACTTATTTTTTGTAAAATCAAACAAACTTGATCCCACTTTCATTACATAGATTTTTGATTGTAAAAATATAGTTTTATATCGTTATTTTGATTAAGTAGACTTTTGATCAAATGGATTGTACCTATATATTTAATTTCCGTGAAAAAGTTAAAATTTGTGTCATCGACAATTCCACCGATTTTTTTTATACAATACAAATGCTGCAGTAATCATCTTCAGTTGGAATTGAAGTAGGAATGGAGTTTGACCCTGCTGTCACCAGGCTTGGTGGTATTTCGAACTCAAAACATAAGCAACAATGAGATGACTTAGCTTATCCGCACTGAGTTCTCAAAAAATCTAAGATTATCAAATAATGATACTTACGAGGCAAAGCCAGATTGGGAGGGAATTATATCATGCCTAGTTGAGAGGACCTGACAGCTCTGAAAAATCAGCATTCGAAATCCTGGTTTCCACGTAGGTATTGAACTCTGAGTGGATACTTGACTATCCCATCTGCGAGACTTGCAACATAACTCTGATAGAATAATTGACATCTCAACACGACATTCAAAATTTAATAATTCTCAACCAATTAAGAAGAATAACTTCTGAAATATATCGTGTCAGATCTGTGTTGAGTAATAGAATCTCATTTTTTTTTATTTGTCATTCTATTTTTTGATAACAGTCGTAAATTGACGTGGTTAGACACGACTGATATTACGATAGAAGAAATACAAGTAAAGATGAAAGGAATATTCGTGAAGATGGAAGAAATAGAATTATTAAATCGACATAACATTGTTACAACTAATTCTCCCAGTATGCGTAAAAATAATAACATATACGACACCAAGTGATCGGTCATGGATAAAGGGCAGATTAGATGATTCGATTGGGTCATCTGTCAGCCTTTGAAATGTTTTGTTGATCAAGCTGTAGAGTAGCTAGTGTAGGAAACCAGGCTTCTCGAGTCAAAAAAGGATGCGAGTTTACGTCTTGCCAAGATTTTATACTATATTTCCCGTCCATACTGTGAACTAATGGCCGTAGATTGACTAGTTGCAATCGAAAAAGTATTTCTTCTGAATAATGTAAACGAACCAAAATAAAGGACTTATTAAATCGATTTAAAATGCTCTCTTCTCTTGTCAGCCATATCGGACTTGATACTCAAGTGATCTGAATGGAGATATTGAAAATTCTATTCACTAAACGACTGCCTTTCATGACTAACAATTGAAAGCTTCCGAGATAACCTTTATAACAGCATTTCTAAACAGAACGTCACACACCGGTGGCTATTCACATCCAAAAATTACTATGATAAAGGGATGATTTTGACAGCCCTAATCAGTGCTGACAGTATCAGGTGCCTTTCCGCCCTGAATAATGAAGAAATATCCGCTGAGGGTTGATCATTTGCATAGAAGACGTCATCAATCACGGTCACGTTCGGATTTGAAAGATGGATGAAGGAAAAGATACAACTGCAGCTGTGAATATAAACATTCCATAGGTTATTTCAATCAAAGAGGTTCTTCAGAAAATGAAAACGGTTCTGCTGCGATACTGAAGCGAGGTATTTATTACTATCAGTGTAATAATGATAAACAGACGATACCATCTATCAGTCGTAAGTTTAGCATTGAAAAGATTGAAAAGGAAAATTGTACAATCGCCAACGAGAATACAAACGTTTCTGAGGTTATCAGAACTGAATGAAGATTTCTTGAAAAAAGAAAGGTGTCCAGATAAGACTCCAAAGAGGGGTATTCATCCCATGGAGATAACACGGATAACCATGGACATTATCAGCTGTCTATTAACACGATAGTTCCGAAAGTGCTCAGTGGACTTCAATGAAATTTCGTGGAAAAGTAATCAATGAAGACTTTGGCAGAGATGGTGTTTCTAACCATCGGAATTGGATCATTTAGATAGAACGTTCCAGTATTTGAAAAATACAGCGAGTCGTCAAAATCAATCTTATTCAATTTCGACGCTTAGATACACCATAATTGCTTGAAATCTTGAAAGTTAAAAAGTCAGTCAAAGCAGCATTTATTGTGAAGCAACGATTTCCAAGTTGGTAATGCTAAACCTTCCTTAGTGAAATTGACCTGAGTGCTCCAATATTGTGACCTTGTACCAGAATGATCCCTTTTTCTTAATAGAAAAAGGTGTCTGATGCAGTGCAATGGTTTGAATGCTCGTATTGCAGACCCAGGGTTGTTCGAAGCTTTTATTGGGCCTCAAGCAGAATTTTATTTGGAATCCCGAAACGTAATGGACAGGCTCTATACGGACCAACTGACTAGTAAAGTGGGTTTAATCTGGGGTTTCGAAACCAGTAATTACCGGTTTTGAAAATTATTGTAGTATACAATACGTTACTTAAATAGCAATGAATGTTTACGAAGTTTCCCTTCTTTTCTCTCAACCCTTACCCTGGGAATGTCTCAGTCAGACATGCCATTTTTTTCTTCTTTTGGTTCGTTTTTTTTTGGGGGGGGGTAGGATTTTTCCAAGAAATTCGAAAATATGAGTTGAAAAAGATTGAATTCCAAATATGAGATCTGCTAAAAAAATATTTGTGCCGCAATTTTGTATAGAAAATCTTTTTAAATTCCTCATATAGATAGCACTAAAATTTCTGCTGGCAGAAGTTTGCCAACCTAGAGAAAATTACATCAATCCCATCCCAAATGATTTTAGCTGTAAAAATTAAATCATCGACTTTAAAGATACTTATATTTCTTGATCTTCGTGCAACAATCGAGGACACACAACTGGAGGAAGTACACCACTACATCTACCTAGGACAACGAATCTCCATAAGACCCTCAAAAGAAGAGGTAATCAAGCGAAGAATCACACTAGGATGACAAGCCTTTTGCAGAGCAAGTTCAACCTTCAAAAATAAGATCCCATTAATCCTAAAAAGGAGGGTGTATAACCAATGCATCGTACCAATAGTCATTTATGGAGCTGAAACATGGAACCTAACCAAGAGACAGACCTGCAAATTGAGAACCATGCAACGTGCACATGAGAGAATAATGCTAGGCCTCACATGGAGAGACCACAAGACAGCACAGTACATCCGAGAAAAGACAAGAGTTAGGGGCATCATAGAATCCATTAAAAATCTCAAATGGCGGTGGGCCAGCCATGTTGCAAGAATGGCAGACATTCGATGGACATCGCGACTCACGATATGGATCCCCCGAGACCACATGCGCAACCGAGGCGGGCAAAATATTAGATTGAGATACGAGCTAGACAGGTTCAGGAAGTACTGGCTACGCGACGCCCATGATAGGGAAGTGTGGCAAATCCTGGGCAAGGTCTATGTCCAACGACGGACGCTAAAAGACTGATGATGATGATGATGATGATATTTCTTGAAAATCTTCAAAAGAAGAAATATCTCACAACAGCCATAACTCGTCCCTGAAAAAAAAGCCAAGAATATTTCAAAAAAGATTTTTTTTTCTTGATGTAAAATGTAATAGACTCATATTTTTATTGTTTAGCCTAAATGAACTCTTTTATAAACGTTTTTCAATCACAAATTTTGATTTAATCTTGACCATTATCAAATTTCGGAAATTCAAATCGTCGCTGAAACTAACATTCATGATACCACGCCTGGGGCAAAACTGTACAGTGAATGTTATCCCCCTCTTTGTAGGGGAGCAGTGATAAAAAAATGGTTTTAATAGTCATTTGTGAACCTTTTTTATTGTTTCACCATTCCATCTTTTTCTGAAGTAAACTAAGAATGCCTTTCGGAAAATGAAAAAAAAAAAATACATTCTTTCAATTTTCTTAAAAAAACAACAAATTGAGCTTATCGAAAAAAACAGGGATTTTTCATGAGGGGAATACTTTGTTTCATTGATCAGTTCTCAATCGTCATCAAAAACATAATGACTAGATGCTTTGTGCTTTTTAGTAACATATTTCTAGAGTGCCAAGAATCAAAAAGCTACCGGATGAAATATACCTTTCGTAGCCCTAGATTGACCAGTTTGTAACCGTACACATTTTCCCTTGACATGTTTTATTTTCTGTTGCAGGTAGCTTTTTTTAAAACTAATACATCATCAGAAGTAACGTAGCCTAAAAAAAACTAATTATGAATACATAAGAAAGTCGGATATTAGTTTTTAAAAAATTGAAAAAAAGTAATTTATTCAAGTTTTGAAAGTTACATACCGCCAGAAAAAAAAAGGTAATTTTTGAACCAAAAAATATTTCTTGTTCTTTCAATCCTACCAACCGCTAAAATCTCATATGGTATGAAAGACGCAGACGTAATAGTGATTTTTTTTTTGTTTAGTTTTTTTAAAATTTTGTTGGATAATTTCTTCACAGCATCCCTTGGATTAAATGATTATGTCTCTGGATTTCCTTTTTTTCATAATTTTGTGTAAAAAAATAATCCGTGTTTTGATAAAATAAACTTTTGGAAAAATTAAAACTACGTATTTGTATATTTCTTCTAAAAGAATTTCCATTAAGATGTCAAACCAATGAGGTGTAAGTTTTTAGGTGACTCGTGATGGAATTTGGAGAGAAAAAACTTTTCAGATTCAATTTTATCATCTTAGCTCTGTAAATAAAATTTGTTATATTTTCAACATTGGTTCATTCTGTTTTCTGTTGCCGTCGGCTTCACGTATGTTTTTACACGTTTTATGGCAGAGAAAAGATCTGTCACTGATAGCATTGGTTGCTGACAATACCAGGAGAATATCTGCAACTTTTATCACCCCCGACTTTGCAATCTTTCTTGAATAGTCTGGTCTTAACCAGATCATAGATAGTGAATATTGTCAATTGTCAGATCCTCTGTGGCTGAAAGAAAAAAAAAACAGCTGGGCCTCAGGTCCATTTCTGTCGATATCGTCACTACAGATGGAGAAGATATCTCTTGACTTGTTTCCCATGGTTGATTTTCTGATTGCTTTCCAAAACATCACCTCTAAAGAGACTCATTTTCGAAAACCTAATTGATCGAATTCTGTTTGAAGCAATTTTTTGGCTGCATCAAATACTTGAAAGTAAGGAAGAGGTAAGTTTCTGCATATCTATCATCCAGCCTTCGCAGCAATCTCTTTTTACGAGGTAGAGCTGCATTATCAACATTGAGCTTCCCTTTCCTTTTCAATACTCACTTCCAAAACAGATGACAAAGCACCATCGTTACGATTTCTGGATAGTCCTAATAACACTTCGTGCAATAGCAATGTTGTCAACAGCTGACCCCTTAGGGTCTTGCAGGCTTGTATTGAGATTATCCGTTTGCTTCTGCAAGAATATTCCCAAATAACCGTACAAAAAATCAGATGGTGGCATTATTGCCTGAACACTATGAATCTGTGCCTTCATATCAATGTCACAAAGGTTTCCAATAGACCAGTCCCATTATTTCACCCGCTCGACATAAGCGTTTTGAATGGACTCAAGGGCTTGGCCACAAACGGCCCATCTCTTCGGCCAAAAAGCATGGATTCCTTTAGAATCATTTTTCGTTTACTTTCCCATTTTATCTAGCGTTATATTTTCTTATGGGGATTTCTTTAATTAGCTTACAAATCTCATACACCACTTCAAAGACTCATCTTAATCACTCAATTGTTGTATTCCCACTAACAACATTTGAAGCATGTCGGTGACAGTGGATATAAAGGCTTTAACTTTGATATTGAGTTCCAATGCCAGTCTTTACTCCTACCATCACTGCAGCATCATTATAGCATTGACAGCGCACATCATCAAGCCTCATATTCATCCTCAACGAGGTAACCTTAATGACAAACAAATTTGATCTGCACCAAAGTCTTGCAAAAGATGCATGCCAATAAAATCTTTGTTGGCTGCAAAGTCATCATCAACCCGACGTATACCAAAAAAAAAAACAGCTGTCACTTGTTCGAGGTGTCAGCACTTTCACCGGCGATTATTGTATAAATCATGACATTTGGTATATTTTGTGCTATTCCCAGAAGTATTCGTCGGGCCATACCGTCGAGTATTCCATTTCGTATATCTGCTGATGTGAATGTAGATGTCTTCACAGATCTATTTTAGCAAATGATAGAAATTAGAGCCCGTTGCTCCTCTTTCGATTGCTTTGCAGTCTTCTCACAGAGGTAGATTTTGCGTTGCTAGAATCTGCACATTTATCAGTAATTTTAGCATAATTTTGTGACTATTGTATTTTTCTAGTGCGTGTTGGATATTAATCATCTCATCGACGTCTTCTTTGAGGCAATCCTGCGCTATCTTGCTGCAGCTTCTCCGTTACACTCTGACGATTCATATATATGGAATCTTTTGTCTTTTGCCGATGCTTTTCTTTTCAGTCCTGGAAATTTGTCTCACCAAAAACAAATTCCCTTTTTGTTGACGAAAAAAATGTTGTTGTGGAATGTTTAAATACAAATTAAGCAGGATGCTGAATCTGTGTCATGCTATAACCACTTGGATTTGTCAAACCATGATGATTGGGAGGACCTTTTGAAATTTTGTTTTCCATATGTCTTGGCAGTCTGTCAATAACTTGATATTGGCATTTGGATTTTCTGGTACAACACTGGTTATTTGTTCGGACGCAAAACTTGATTGGGAGGGGTTCGTCTGTTCATGTGTTCCCCTCGCCAACGACTCCTTGCTCATTCTTTTCTTCATCTCTACTTTTTCGATGATCAATTCTCACTTTTGTTGTAAACCATTTTGTTATGTTTGCATTTGCTGAAGTCAATCGATCGGACGCCCTTTTAGACATTACGGTCGTTCAATTGTGAATCCATGGAATACAGTATCAAAAAGTCAAAAACGTCTATGACTGAACCAAGCGTAAAAACATATTGAGAGTACAATTCTCTACGTTAGAATCGAGTAAAATTGAACAAACAGGAGGAATGATGTGTATTCATGTGACTGAATTATATAAAAGTTTCACAATGAATTTTGGTAATCAACTAATAAACTGGAGTATCGATAACAAAGTGTTGTAAATTTTGATTCACATGTAGAGGAAGTTAATAGGTGCTCACCTTCATCAACCCCATTCAGGATGATTAATGTTTCCTGTTTCATTCAAGTACCAATTCCTATTCAGATAAGACTCGGTTATAGAAATAGACCTTTCGTGTGTCTCTTTGTGAAAAGTGAAACTAAGGTAGACATGTTCCAACGAAATCGGAATTCCTTTGTTTAATTTCTTGCCGTGATACTAAACAAAAAAAATGATTTCTGCTTCATACGTGTCAAAACTAAATCGACATTACTGCAGTCAAAGATAAATCGTGTATTCCCCAAGCGACCATGAGCGATGGTATTCAAATATAACTGGAATAGAAGTCAAGGTTCCCTCCTTTGTTTTATGTAATGGAAATTGAGACTCGGGATTGGAGTATTATGCACTTATGGTTACTAAGAAATGGTAGAAGGGAATAATTTATTTATTTCCTATTTCTATGAAAGCTAGCTTTTTGCAGCATTTTTTTTTTTAAATGGTGTTAGAAAATTAATTGGTTCGAGTGTACCTGGTCTTAGATGGTAAACCCTTTAGAAATATCGGATACTGTAAGCGGCGTGTGGCCTCGTACCAGACTAAACAAGGTTGAGTAAATATGACGATGGTCATCAAGCTCATCTGGAAGACTATTTCTTCAGTGACATGAGTTCGATTCTCGCGAAGTGCCACACTATTGTAACTTTGTGACAATCTAATTAAATAATGCCATGTATAAAAGGTAGAAAGATGCATGTTGTTCCTTTCAAACGTTCATCTTGTAACCATGACGGTTATATTTATCGGTGATTTTTCCGCTTGTTTTAAGTTAATAAAAATGTATAAATTCACGGATGGTCTAATTGGAAATAAGCAGATTTCAAATTATCACTGTCTTAATCACAAAAACAACGAAAGTAATTGACATTTTCTACACTTTTTAGAAGTACCAATTTGAAAATTACACTTATTACCCAGGAACAAAAAAGAAACGAAAAATTGAACATTCGTATTTTATGTTTGCTTTGTGGCTAAGATAGTGTTGTACGTCCTACTTCTTATGGCTTCCCCCAGCCTTACCTTCTGGTAAAGCCGATAGAGCAGAGGATATCGACTGAGTCATCTGGCCTGGTCCGGAGACTCAAAAAGGAACGATATATCATGGGTCAGTCTTTGATGAGTGAAGGCTGGACAGTCCGTGAGGAGGTGAGGGGTCTGCATGAGGTGTTAGAACGGCGAAGGCAGTATAGAGTGTGATATGAGTCCAGCTTGTTTCTGTAGAGAACGATGGTGAGTACATCTTAATCTAGTTAGGTGAAGTCTTTTTGTTAAAAGTTCTAAAGGATGAATGTTGGGTGGAGGTCGGTTCAGTATTTAGTTGTTTTCTCTGTTTCTTATCGATTAAGGTCCTTACTGGTTATGTTCATATCTACTATATCTATGTATTTTTGTGGAGAATTATTTCTAACTAGCACTAGGAGCCAGTGTCTGATATCAGGTAAAAAAAAAGATTTTTTATGCTTATTTTGAATCATGTCGCAGTACAATCTTTTCACTCCAATTTCTATCCATTTGACAGTTCCATATCAATCTAAGCTTATAAACCCTTTCCAGACTGAATTTATTTTTCACTTTTAAAGTAACAGATCTGAACTCATTTTGAGAACTATCTACACAAGTTGATCACTCCATGACATGTACGAGTGCTTGCGCATAAGCGCTCAACGATCCATTTTTAAAAGTTGAGACAATCGCATTCATTGTTTAACGAATTTTTGCTTGCAATATTTCCGTCATTTTTATAGCTACAGTGCCCAGTTTTTTTTTCTTTTGAAGTTTGAACACCTTGTTTCAGGATTATGAGGCATATTACTGCAATGAAACTAATTACCAATTTACAATGCATAACATGAGAAACGGGGGAGCTCCCATGTTTTGCTAATTCACACTATAAGTATCCCTAGGTACATTGCTATGCATATCAAAATCAAAAGTTAAGATTCAAAGCTCCGAAACAAAACTAAAATAAGTATCCTAAACGTAGAAATAACGAAAATGACATGCGAGTTTCAACAGGGTTTTAACAAAAACAAATTCTTTGATTATGTTCAAATAATGGAATGTATTCATACAAGATTCATTGGATTATGCATCAGAACGCAGGATGTCTAAGATTCAAAATGAAAAAAATGGACAATGATGCGTCTACGATCCACCTGGGATAACTAATATACAGGATGAGAATATTCACATTCATCTTGAAGTGCGGTATAACGAACTACGTTGTATCAGGGAACGTCTGATAATCTGTACAATATATACCTATTGCAAACACTTCTACATCGAGGACGTCCGTAACAATACAATAATTACGTCTTTGATATCATGAATCGTGTTATATCGGAGGATGCCTGTACTAATAGAAAGGTCTGGTGAAAAGAAAAACTAAATTCTCAAAGAAAGAATGTCATATCAGATCGCTTTGTTCTTCGAATTTTTATGACATCATTGGAGAACGTTTTCTATTCTCTGAAGGATGAAATTTCCAGTGGCCATAAAGTCGGGGTCCAATTGTACATCGTAACTGTCTGATTTAGTTTTATTCTTCAAGCTCCAGCATGGTGTAGGGGCAGGGCTGAAAAGATTATTTCTACCATATGCCAAAAATCGATTTCGAACTTATTAGGGACAGACCGACCAACAGTCCAATAAAGCCTATGATAGAGATGCATACGAATGCGTCTAAAACGGAGCATTGTAGCATATAAAAATCTAGAAATAACGAAAATATCACGAGCAAAAGTTTGTCAAACTTTAAATCCATTTGTCTCGACTTCTGAAAAATGGCTCGTTGGACACTTATCATGCGCAGCAACTCATATCTTCTGGTAAGATTACGCTCTGGCTATAGGTAAAAGGCACTTTTACTCGAGGATTTCGATTATATCGATAATTTTGGAACAGGCCGCTAGATTCAGTCGTGAGCGAGCTCATGTGTTCGGCCAACCAGATCTGCCTGGTCTCAGTGGAATGGGTTGAGATTTCAGAATGAAAAGAAACCACTTCGAACGTTTGGTTGTCAACAAGAGACTGGCCTGGTTGGTTACTCAATAGAAACTGCCACGTGACCAACGTCCTTTGGCAGTTTGCCTTATTTTGGGTGATCAATAAAAAAAAATGGAAAAATGAGTGATAAACGAAAAATTACTTATTTGTTGGATAGTGATCATTGAAAACATATGAACTAATAAAAAAAAGCTGCTAGAAGGAAAACCAATGAATCAATTTAGCATAAATTACAATGTGAATTTACTCTTTCCACTAAATCTTATTCGAGGAGCTAGAGCCAAAAACAAGAAAAAAGATAATTATTTTATGACAAATGAGTAAATGTTCAATTTTTCAGCCTTCTACCTCCATTGGTGAGACTTGTACACGCGACTCATGGATGCATACGAGCTTAGACGAATTGATAGCCAATCAAGAAAGACTCACGAGAAATATGAAGAAACTTATGTGGACACTTTTGTTCAACTGTTTCAATGTTTACGATCCAGGCTCGAAATCGTATGTTGCGTACCAATCTATGATCAGCTAGTCAGCCAGAGCCACTCAAAAACTGAAGAAACCCAAGTGGACAGTTTTATTAACAGTTTTGTTTGACGGTTTCTAACAAGGGTCACATTCATGATCCCCTTCGTCAATCAAGCAAAAGGAAACCTGAAACTTGTCCTTGGTGACAATAAGATTCGAGAAGCGAAATCCAAACTCTCGTTCGCCAATATATTTAATTGGGGGACAGCAAGAAAGAATAGAATCATTGGAGACAAGAAACAATGGAGCTCCTCACAAAGAAAGTTATACGACAAGCTATGACGTCACTCGATCTCCAGCGAGTCTAATCTTGTCCCGGGAGGTCGTTGATTATGTGTGGGATGGAGGTCAGTCGTAATATGAGAATAAATGACTTTTATTTATATGTGTGCGTATGTAAGTGCGTATATATTGTATTCATGTATGTATGTATAAATTGGGTATATGTATATGTGTGTGTGCATATATTGTACGTATGTATGAATGAATTGAGTGTATGTATATGTGTGTGTATATATTGAATGTATGTATGTATAAATTGTGTGTATATATATGTGTATATATTGTATCTATGTATAAATTGTGTATATGTGTATATGTGTATGTGTATAAATTGTGTGTATGTATAAATTGAGTGTATGTACATATGTATGCTTATATGTGAGTGTGTGTGTACATATGTTAGTGTACTAGTCATAAGTATTTGAATACATTTGGCTCCGAATCGCTTGGTTTTTAGAATTAAAGACTGGAACAAGAAGAACCAAATTTCTATTATTCATATATCTAGTGTAGCGCCCCCTATACTTTTAGTTAAGAATTAAGTACGAAACTCTTCTTTTAGGTAGATATCAAAAATGTCACATCCTTCGGCGACCCCTACAAAACCATGGACGTAGGGTCAGACTTCGTGTGATACAAAGGTACTGGTTTTCTCTATCCATACCTTAAATCTGCAAGTAGCACTCACTAACTCGACCATTGTTAGTTGTTTATTTCGTTATAACACTGCATTTATTCGTAACATATCTTTTCAGTTTAACAAAGATCACCAATGATTAAATAATATCAATTTAGAATATAAGCACTGTGCAAGGAAATAAGCAAGAAACGCGGTATTTCCATCTTTTTTCCACATCATTTTTCACTCACTTACTATTTTGCCTTGTTAGATTATTAGGGAAACCTTTACTAATATTTTTAAAAAATAATTCAAAACTGGTCCAAAAATTAAATGCGAAAAATGTTGAATTATCAACGAAAATGAATGAATTGATTTGTTGTCCAAAAACTTCTGAGCGTTACTTACTGTAAGGAACTGCTCATAAGTATTAGAACAAACAGAAAATCTGTTTTTATTGTCTAAGATTTTTGGTACTATCATGGATTTTGAGCTGGAATATCTAAATTATCTCATCAATTTGGCAACTCTTCCATAAAGCAACGTGAGTTCGTTTCTTCAATTTTTTCAGTCGATTCTGAATAAGATTTTAGAAGGAAAGGAAAAATAGCTTTCTGTTCATTTAGCAATTCAATTCTATTGCGAAAAAAACATATCCTAAAATTAAACATTCACTCTCACAAAACTCAACAGACTGCGTTCCTAGCTACGCTGATGGCAATATGTTCGTTGTTTTTGCACAATATTCCTGTTTTCAACTCTCAAAACGATTAGATACAAAATTTCTGTTTGTTCAAATACTCATGACAAGCACTGTATAGTATATATATATATATATATATATATATATATATATATATATATATATAGAGAGAGAGAGAGAGAGAGAGAGAGAGAGAGAGAGAGAGAGAATAATAGAAACATCCAGGCCACCCTTCATACCAAAGCCACATACACTCACATCTACCTTCACTCAAAATTGACCCAACCCAAACACCAGGAAAAAAAAACACCATTTTCACAAGCAATACAAATTAGTAGAATTAGCTCTACAGATATTGAACTCAACAGACACAACTATAACTTACTACAACATTTCAATAAACGAAGATATTACTAGAAGATACAAATAACCAAATAAAAAGCTTACTATAAAACCCAGAGACGGAACCCTTACAGTCTCTAACAAAAATTAAGCTGACTGCATACAACTCATAACTACCTCCCACAACACACGCTTACTTTCGTCACATACAATCCATAAGAGATAGAATATACTTACCCTTAAAACAGAATTCAAAGAAATATTCCTAGAACCATGTGTCATGGCGAAAAGCAGACCCCAAAACGTGAAAAACCTAATTAGCAGTAGCACTATAATAAAAGATAAAGTCTCACGCAACAGCATCACAAACCGTTAAATACTTCGAACCCAGCAACACAAGAAATAGTCTATGCTGCAATCACCTTAAGCATACTAACACCTTCACTAGCTCTAACTTTACTGACTTTCTACGTGTACCATAATTCTAACTGTCGAAGCAAAAATGTTATATACCTCCAAGAGTTTAAAAGGTGCAAATTAGAATGCATTAGCAAGTCTGAGTGGAAATTCAAGATCAGACTTAATAATTATAGGCAAAAAAAGGAACAAATCACTCAATCATCCAAACCTACTCCGAGTAAAATTACACTTCTGCACTCCTGCACATGATTTCGGCACAGATGCAAGATTCATCATCATTGAAAAAATAAGGGAAAAAATTACACCTGAATCCGGGGCAAAAATTCTAGACCGACACGAAGGTTTTGTGGATTACCAAACTTGAAACATCCCCCCCGGACTTAACACTAAACTTAACAACTCTAACCACACTGATATTTAACATCATAATCCTCCCACCAATAACAACTTTACACAGTCACACGGACCCCACCTATAGAAACCTTTGTATGGTGTTCGATTTGTACGAACTCTCCAAAACATCTATGATGACCATTAAAGACACAGAAAATACATTTCCCAAGAGATATTCGATCATACTCAACAAGGACCTCCTTACCTCACCATATGGACTCTCTCAAACTTACCAAACACCCACACAGTCTGATAGTGAACTACTACCCTACTCCAAAGTACCCATTATAACCAATGCCCCCTCTGAGCAGCACAACCAATAGAATACCCATTACCCGTTGCTGCTACTTCCTCCAAAGAAGCCAAAGCATACCAACACAGAATTCACCACTGACAGAACATGGTCCTAACTCATCGTTATGACCCCAAAAGATTCCTTTTTCTGGGTTTCCATTTTTGCTTCTAAAGCAAAACATCTGATGCTAAATGTGTGTTTTGGGTTTTTTTTTTACGATAACTCTTTAACAAGTGAAAGGTACGAACATGCTACTAAAGATGAGACCCCATCCCCTGGAAAAACATGCATAGCATACAAATTAATTCGTTTTTGAGTTAATTAACAAATAAAGTCTCCATATACTTTTAATCCTTAGTCTTTCACATTCCCCTTTTGTTCACACATACAGACATATAAATGTATAAGCATTATACAAATACACTTATATACAAACACACACACACACACATATATATTTATATGTACATATATATGCATATATACGTATTATAAATTCATAATCATATACACACACATGCATATATATATATATATATATATATATATATATATATAGCCAAGTATGCTCTTATGAGAGATGATGTATGACTACGACTGTTTTCAACTCTCAAAACCAAGTGATTAAAAGCGAAATGTCGTTTCAAATACTTATGGCAATATATATATATATATATATATATATATATATATATATATATATATATATATATATATATATATATATATATATATATAACATAAACTTCAAAGGGATTCAAAATAAACCTGAATATTCATCGGAACGTTTCGGTTTTATATTCATCCTTGTTTCATTGTGGTTTTTGTTTTCGTTTGATAAAAATAGGTTCGATTCAGAAGGATTTCCAGTGTTTGCTATATTCTAAATATGGCTTTGTTTCAAGCCAGTTTTGTAGCTGATTTCTCTCCTGCAGAATGCGTGGACAGTCAAATCACGTTGAACACACTGTTTTTCGTAAGCATAGTTCCCTCTAAGCTATACGCACATACTTTTTGCAACATGTGCACATAAAAATTTAATGGGCGCACAAAAGAAACCTAAATGATGTAATAATTAAAAATCACACAAGTACAGCCAAAATTGAATACACAAAGCTGAAGGGAAGTAAATGATTGCATTTACCTTGGGCATCGAATCTTTGTGAAATCCTAGAAAAAAAAGGAGAAATCAAGTGATGAATCACCTTTGGTTTGCAAGCCTTCGATAGAACATGTTCAACCTTCAAGAACATGGAAATCCCATAAGTCAAAGATATACAACCAAGCTTCTTCTTGAGAGTCACCTATGGAGCTGAACCATGGAAAAATCGACACTCAAACTCAGAACCATGCCGTATGTAAAAGGGAAAAGTCGTGGACAATATCAGATGTCGTGATAACAAGACGGCACAGTATATCACAGCGAATCAGGAGCATCGTATGTAGCCAGCAAAAAATAACATCTAAAATCGTTTTTTCGGAAAAAAGTGTTTTATGGACATTTTTGACGAATGATATTCAAATCTTGTGCTTGTATTTTTCAGATATTTTTTTTATAATGAAAATCTATTTTTTAGATAATTTTAGATAACTTTGAAGATAATTTGATCAAGTATGCGGGCAGGCTACGGCGATTCATTCAATCAAGGCACGGATATCATTATATGGTGCATGTTAACTATATTATAATTATGGTTACTGGAACTGTTAACAAAGCTTCTGTTAATGAGACGGTCTTTCAAATATCAAATATATCGAAAGAAAGTTTACATTTCCATAAGCGTCCATTGCACACCTAACGGGATATTTGCACAACATTACATATTTTTGTACATTGATTGATAAAATGCAGAGGCAACAGGATCATCGAAGTTAAGAAAAGTCGAGTCTGATAAGTACGTAGATGAGTGACCGTCGGGAAATACCGAGTGCTGTAAGCAACCAGGGGTAGTGAAGAGAACCCAACCCCTGTTATGGCATCATGGGTCAGTGTAACTGTATATTGCCAATCTCTCACGCCGAATCACCAAAACCAATAACGTTTTAATCATCATCATCATTTTAGCGTCCGTTGTTGGACATACACTCTCCTCAAGATTCGACAAACCTCTCAATCTATCTGTTGCGTAGCCAATACTTTCAGAACTTGTTTAGTTCGTCATACCATCTACAGTTTTGAAAATAATCCCTGTGGATCCAAGTTGTGAGTTGTAACAGCCATTGGTTGTCTGACATTCTTGCAACATAACCAGCCCATTACCACTTGAGTTTTTTAATGAATTCTATGTTATCCCTGACTCCTGCTTGTCCTCAAATATACTGTGCTATTTCATGATCTTTCCATGTGAGGTTGAGCATGATTCTCTTCTGTGTCCGTTGCATGGCTGTCAGTTTAGGTCAATCTTTTGGTTAGATTCCATGTTTCAGCTCCATAGGTAACTATCGGGAGGGTGCATGGTAGGAGACCTTTCTTTTCAAGACTGATGAGATTTTCTTGATCTTGAAGGTTGAGCTTGCTCAACCGAAAGCCTGCCATCATGGGGTGATTCTTGGCTTGATTTCTTCGTCTTTTGAGGATTTCATGGAGATTCTTTGTATTATGTAGATGTAGTGGTCTGTTTTTCAAAATGAAAATTCAGGCGATTGCACTCCTTGATGCTTGTGTGTTTTGGACGATTTATTCTATGGCCTTCTTCAGTTGTATTATCCGAATGTGGTGGTTGTAAACAGAATTGTTTTCTCCAATGGTAACAATGCTTATAACATAGGATTTGAGTGATTTCCTAGCCTTCCTTTGCCAGGTGTGGATTTTCATAACTTTTCCCTGTTGACCAGTGGAAGACACATTTGGTTGAACTCAGCACTTGCCTGACTTATACATCCAGTCCAAATGCTTTCTGGAATGGATCAGTCGAAATGTAGTGTTGACATCACAGATAATAAAGGGTTCAGTCGTCCGAATAACTCTTTGAACGTTAATAACCTTTCTCAAACTACAGAAACCTTTTTTTTATTTATATGTTGCTGATCCATCAGTATAGTGAGAAGGTTTTAGTTACAGGAGATACATCATATGATTTTATCTATATACTTGTTTTAGGGTTCATATTTACATGGCCTCAATTGTTTATGTTCAATTCCTTTAACATTTTTGGTGGATTGGTTTCTATACATACATAAGTGTGAGTATTTGGAAAAGGATATATATGATCCGATAGAATGATTATAAATTGTGTTGTATTACATAGAAACTTATTTGAAATAATCTCCCGTGATTACACAGTTAATGTGTCACTTGCCCTAGATAATGTAAATTGAAGAACGATTAAAACAATTAATTTCCTGTAGCAGCCCCATTTTCTTTAATTGTTTTTTTCTATTTACGTTGTCTTGGGTGAGTGATTCATTAACCGTGTAATAACAGTAGATTATTCTAAATATGTTTCTATATAGTATAACTGAATTTATGATTATATATATATATATATATATATATATATATATATATATATATATATATAATCCATTTCTCTTGACTCTACCAAGATTCTCTGATTTTCTCTCTTCTTCAATTTTATCAAATTTTCCCTTATCCTGGTTCAAATAAGAAGAAAATACATGCAATGAATATATCAATTATGAAAATATGTATTTGTACAATTTATCCATAAATAAATGATGCCACCATTTTTTACAGGTACCATGGTAGTAATAATGATATAGTTGTGTCTTAGAAAGTCTGTAGATGTGTACATGAAATCAGCATTAGAGTAAAGACCTGTAATACTACTTTTGAAACACCGTAATAAATAATCATACCCCCCGGTACGTATGGACAAATGGTTAATATAAACAGGCGACATGATTGCACTTGTAAGTGTATGTGCCTCTGAGTGCTGACTTTTAAATAAAATAAGTACTTTCGAGGTCAACAAATAAATTCCTTTTCGCTTGTCTTTCAAAACACACAAACTTAAAGCAGTGCCTTCCGCTGTTCAACCGACGGATGTTATGAAGGTCAGGGGCTGATACGTCACAGAATGGCCAGCCATCTTTTTCTCCCCCTTAAATATACAATTTATATCTATATATGTGCATATACGAGTATTTGCATGTTTGTCTGTATGTGTGTACGAGTGTGTGTGGAAATTATGGAAGGCTATGCATGTGTCACGTCGAATCGGTGAAATTACTTAATTGGCGAAGGTTGTTGTTTTTGTTTTTGTTTTTTACAATAAATAAATGAATACGTAGTTTTAATTTGATAATTTGGTGAAAAGTTTATCCAATCAAAACAAGGATAATAAACAATTTTTTTTTCGATCGAAAGTTCATGTAATCAATGTGAAATCAAATATTTCCACCAAAATAAGTAAATAAGAAGTTTCACCTTTTTTTAATAAAGATATAAATATGTATTTTAATTTGAACACAGATGTATCTAATCAAAACAAGGATAAGATACAATCAAGTTTATGCAATCGAAGCGATGAAATAAGTTATATATATATATATATATATATATATATATATACATATATATATATATATATATATATATATATATATATATATATATCAATGTGTATTTATCTATGGCTATACCTGTACTCATGAATATATGCATATGCCTGTGATTTGAGGGTATTGATACGTTTGTAAATTACTCCTTTGAGATACGATGAAAGTACACAGGTAACCATTTGTTAAAGTCTATCGTTGAGGTGTTTGTTTATGGTTTTTATCACACACACACACACACACACACACACACACCCACACACACATACACCCACACATACATATACATACATACATACATACATACATACATACATACATACATACATACATACGTACATGAATGTAGAGAGAGAGAAAGTGATAAACTGACAGACATAATGACTGAAGACCTGTATAAACAGCGAAACTCGAGTCACAGCCAATAGACTGAATTATTATTGATATTACTAGCTGAAAACTCTTCCAACGGTTTGAATTCTAGCTAGTTGCTAAAAAATCTCTTCAACAAATGGCGTTTATGAAGATAAAGATTGTGGTCATTATTTCAAAACCATGCTCGACGAACTGAGCGTTGTTCTGAGATGGTATTTAGATATTAAGAATCAGCCTTGAACAGTACTTTTTATTGAATTTCTCGCTTGAATATACACACACATATATATATATATATATATATATATATATATATATACGTCGTACATGAAATCCTCACACAAAATAGATATAAAGTAAAAATGAGCAATTGAAATACTGCTGGGGTATAGTGTAAAACGATGGACGGGAAGGGAGAGTCTAATTTTGCAGCATATATAGAATTCACTCCCTCCCCCCCCCAAAAAAAAATCGTGTTTTGAAATAATCATATTTCAATGAAGTCAGAGGAACTGATCACAATACTGTAAAGCTGTAGTCTCGTATGATGTGCAGAAGGAGAGTGTTCAGTTGAGCAGTATATATATATATATATATATATATATATATATCATTAGTAAAACACCTCACTAAAAATGAAATTTTTAAAAAATTGTATTTCAAAGAAAGGATTTTTTCCTTTCAACCAAAATACTCAAAAGTTAACCGTGCAGAATTCTTAGATCCGTCCCAAAATGTAAACACTTCTTCCTTCGTCCATTGCTCCGCCTTCCATAAAATTTAATTGAAATCTATGGTGATTTTCTTCAGATACAGTACCGTGTACGTATAGCTACGCTGCAGGGGTGACAAAGGAATTTCGTTGATCTTCCCTAACTGCTTTTTCCTTTGTACATAGTGCATCATTCTTAGCCCATCGTCCATCCTTCAAAAAAATTTTACTGAAATTCATAGAACTCTTTTGGAGATTTTGAGCTGTGTATAGTTACGATAAAGGGGAACCGACTGTTGAAAATTCCTGAAACCATCCCAAAAAAGAAACACTTCTTCACTCCAATTACCTACTCTTCCGCAAAATTTCACTGAATTTCGTAGAGAACTTTCGGAGATATTGTGCAGTTTATATATAACTGCGATGCAAGGAGGTAACAGCAAAATTTTTCTGGTTCCGTACCAAAAGGTATACACTTCTTCCTAAGCCAAATGCCCACCCAACCACAAAATTTCACTGAATTTCAACTTTATATACAATATTTATATAGCTTGAATATAGCTGGGAAATTCCTGGGTCCACCCTACATTTCTTTAGCCTGTTGCCCACTTTTCAACAAAATTCGAAATTGATTCAGAGATCTTAGAAGAAGATTTAAAATAAGGGTTCAGTTTAGCAATGCATTTGTACAGTAAATTGAACTCTCCAACCAAAGGATAACGTAACGGATGGAAACCACCCTGGTTTATTTTACTCTCAAATTAGAGCACCACAAAGAATCTGAACCAAAAGTATTCACAGCACAACGTGCCATTTTTGCTGGATTACGGTTACGTTCATAGAGAAAAAGCATCATTAGGATAAGGATTCAGAAAAAAACGTTCTTTGGGCGAAGAATTCATTGCAAATTCTAATGAATCAATCGCTGTCTTTTCAATTGAAAGAATCACAAAATTGAGCTAAAAAAAAAAACATGCACATAATTCTTTGAGCAAACACATTTATCATTGCAAACGGAGGAAAAAAATGTTTGCTCAGAAAACTGCAATTATCTTTCTTTCGCTCACACGTGAGATATTATCTCTGTCTCTCTCTTTATTTTCTTCCGAAATTATTAGAGGCTCAGTTCGCGTCATATTAACGTCGTTTTTAGCTGGGCACAATATATGTGTCCATTCCAGTATATGAGTTTTTTTATTGTTAACACCCTTAACAAATCGACTAAGGAAGTCTATAATGAAATTTTTAAAAAAACATTCCTGATAAGGCAGGAGGTAACAATCATGAAGTAGGTGAAAAACTCAACGTTAGCTCGATAACCATTATTGATTTTGCTAAAAATGGGGGAAACACATCAGCTCATTTGCATACAGTCATCTTAGTATAGGTATATTTATGTGTTCTGTTCATATAGACATAGAGTACAACACTGTATATTTTATGAAATATGTACATTGATATAGACTTACCATCGTTTTTTTCACACGTTTTTTCTCGGCCAAAAATTCTGGAAAAATCAAAATTTCAGACGAAAATTAAGTCCCTGGAGGTTGATATGAGATTGTGAAATTATGAAATAATTTTAGATTTGTTCAGATACTCCAATGAAGAAATCTTAGCTCTGTATACGATTTTGTATGTTAAGCACTTGTTTCTCAATTCGTAATTTTGCTGTTATTGTTTTGATATTCCTTTTTAATTGTCAATGCAGCTATATCTTATTTTATGTCCATGTGGCTATATACTATTTCATATCCGTGTAGGTATATCCTATTTCATGTCCATGTTGCAATATCTCATTTCATATCCATGTAGCTATATTCTATTCAATGTCCATTCAGCTATATCATATTCCATATTCATGTAGCCCTATCTTATTATATGTCCATGTGGCTATATTTTACTCATTATCCATGTAGCTATCTTCTATTTCATATCAATACAGGTACATAGTATTCCATGTCCATTCAGCTATATTATGTTCCATACCCATGTTGCTATATTTCATTCCATGTCTATGTAGCAATATTTGATTTCATGTCCATGTAGCTGTATCCTTTTCCATGTCCATGTAGCTATTTCCTATTTTATGTTCCTTCTTGCTCTATGCTAATCCATGTCCATGTAACTATATCCTGTCTCATGTTCATGTTGCTATATCTTATTTCGTATCCATGTAGCTATACCTTATCTTATGTCCATGCAACTATATCTTATTTTCTATCTATGTAGCTATATCCTATCTCATATCCATGTTGCTATATTTCATTTCATGTCGACGTAGCTACATCCCATTCTATGTCCATTCAGCTATATCATATTTCATATCCATGTTGCAATATCTTATTTCATATTCATGAAACTATATCTCATCTCATGTCCAAGCAGCTATATCTTATTTCATGTCCATGTAGTTATATTTTATTC
This sequence comes from Thysanoteuthis rhombus, assembly GCA_963457665.1. Lineage (NCBI taxonomy): Eukaryota > Metazoa > Mollusca > Cephalopoda > Oegopsida > Thysanoteuthidae > Thysanoteuthis > Thysanoteuthis major. The sequence goes on from OY735200.1 coordinate 5,313,891, forward strand.
AATATCAATGTTGCTATATCCTATTCAATGTCAATGTAGTTATTTCCTAAATCATGCCCATATAGCTGTATTGTATTTCAATTGTATGGTGTATGGGTTTGGGTCAACCATTTTCTTGTTCCATTTCTGTTATTTTGTTTGTCTTTTGCTTTCACTAGGCTAATGTTAGTAAATATCGTGGCAACTGCATTATATTTTGGATGCATGTGTAAACATGTTCCTGTCTGTGGTCACTTTTTGTGTAATCGATTGTTTTCCGTCACACCAAAACAAACGGAAAGATAGGGAGAGCACTTTGGATATGCAGACACAAATTAGGCTCGTACTGCGTGAGTTGATTTGCTGAAATTAAATAGACTTCAGCTGATGGTAATATCACTAATACTACTGCTACTGATGATGTTTCAGTTTCGTTTTAACACAATTCTCCAACTTTATTGTTTTTAAATAATTGAAAACAAAAAAAGAAAGAAATTTTTTTCGAAGTTGGAGCTGTTAATCACCGCTACCTGAAACAGATAGGTTTGATTACTGTTGCTGGATTTACGTCGCTTATGTGTTCTGACATGTATATCTCTCTATCTATCCAGTCCTCGCCCAGCACTAATCGTTCATTGTAGAGACTAAAATTTTTGCACACATACGCCACTAAATAAAAAAGAAAATGTTTTTTGTATCAAGAAAATTAACCATCAAAATAAGCTTTTATTGGGGTGTTTAATATAGAATTAAAGTTTCTGCTAAATTGATCCTTTAGTTTATGTCCAGCAGCATCTATGCTTGCTTTCTTGAAAATTTGAACCTCTTAGGAATCAAGGCCACCAAAGTGCAAGAAAAGTAATTTGTTCATTGATCGCCCTTTTACCAATTTTTCAATCGTGGACCATTTCGAGTCACCAGCCGGACTTTGTTTTTTGTTTTGTTTTGTTTTTTTATCATCCCTCCGCCGTGATTCGAACTCACAACCGACTGATTGCCAGCAATTGACAAGTTTTTGCTAATAACGAAAATTCATCAGACGGATACGCTCAAGCCTATTTCATTCTAATAAAGAAATATATTTATACAGGAAAATGTCTAAATAATTTTAAATAATATAAATGTGAGAGAGAGAAAATGGGGAAGAAGGAGGAAGAGAGAGTGGTGTCTGTGTGTTTGTGTGTCAAGCTATAAAAAGTACCAAAACATAGATGCAGACCAACTTATTTGGCATGCGTACTCAATGGACCTGGGGGTAAAACCACATGTTTTGATTGGGGTTTTTATTTACAATGTAATTATAATGCCATAGTGGGACCCACTTTCTTCACATATCCATATCTTCTTAATGTATACGTTTATGTATGATTATCTAAGGGCAGTAAAATGAAGAGAAAACCTCCCTGTAAGGGGTCAATAGTGCTTTTTTCCTCAATTAAAATCAAATTACGAAGTTTTGAGAAAGTATTCCCAAATGTTTTAAATGGGAGGGGGCTCTATTCATGATGTAATCATAATGCAAAACTTGGCCTTACTTTGCAATGCACGGGTATCTAGCTAATATATATATATATATATATATATATATATATATATATATATATATAAGAAGTTATTTTTGTGCAATTTGTATTGTTAAGATATCATAAGTTGGTTTGCATACAATCTGACATTAAAGCAGACACAGATGATTTAATATTCACATTAGTGAACATTCAATTGAAATGACACGAACAGCGAGTCACATTTGTTATTATTCTTACTGATCCCTCACTGTTAAAAACGTTTTCGGGGTAACCTACGTAAGTGAGCAAAAAAAAAATGATATTTAGTATAGAATAATATCAATGTATAATATACGTAATACCCCATATAAAATAACAAACTATATGTATGACATGAGCTATATAGTTAGAAAGGGGGCTTGTTTGATTACCACTGCTGAGGTGCAACGTTAATAATGTTTTTGAAATCCCCGAAACATTCACATTGTAAACAACTGAGGATCCCAACAAGATAATATTTACACATTGTACCATGATAGAAGAAGTATATATAAAACAGGGGGAAAAACATCGGGGAAAAGTACAAAAATTGCAATGACGGATATTGGGAAATAAGTGACTGAAGTGACACAAAAAAGTTTTTTGAAAATTCTTTTAATGTTAGGTGTTCAAAGTTGTAACATATATATATATATATATATATATATATATATATATATATATATATATAATGCTGTTGATTCGAGCTGACAATCAGCTTCGGTGAAGCCACTGCTTAAAACAGGGATCGCAACCTTTATTGCATGACGGCACACCCAGGAGTATATTTGACTTATGCGACTACTGTAAAATGAAATGAATTTGACACAAAACATCTCAGTAGTCAATGTACGGAACTATCAGTACATCGATATACGTTTTCATCTTTCTTTTTTACTTTCATCTGTTGTAATAAAAAGGTTGGGGTCTCATAAAATCAAATGATAGAATCACTAGGTTGTGTGGTGGAAGCGGGACAGACATGATAACACAACGGGATACATTCAAAAAATCGTTTGATATTGTATTGTGACGACCTAACAGCAACTCTTAGAACAGTGGTTGACGGCACACTAACAAATATGTTAGACTTACGTCGCACACCTATCGTAAAAATCAACTCAATAAGACAAGGAGCATTCCACAATTCAATGGACAAAACTTTTTATATCAATATTCTGTTGCACATTTCTATCATCACTTTTACTTACATCCGTTGCAAAAAAGGTCCAGATCATAAAAAATACTTAGTGATAAAACCTCTGGACACGTTCAACGCTCGGAAAAAATGTTTGCGTATTTTGGAAAAGAAATACCCTGCCCACTAGAGATATATATATATATATATATTAAGAGATGGATATATAATCCGATGAAAATAATCGTAAATTACGTTATATTATTTTGAAATGATTTTCCGTTATTATTACCCGGTGAGTGTATCATTTGGTACAGACAATGTAATTAGAATGAAAAATTCATGAAAATGGGGCTGCTGCAAGAATCGAACCTGTGACTGGAGATGTAGCCCCCCAACGTAGCATTTCTCTTTCCATTGAGCTAAACAACCCCCGGTAATACTAAGGCACAAATAAGTGTTCTAACTCCAAATTCTCATTTTTGATCACTCATTTTTTTCTTTCACTATTTGTTTCTTGATAACTTGCGTCCTCATTTTCTTTAATTGTTTATTTTTTATGCTGCTTAGGCCAAATGATACGTTTACTATGTAATCGTTTCAAATAGAGTTTCAAAATGATGTAATGCAATTATATATACATATATATATATGTATATATATATATATATATATATATATATATATATATGTATTTGAAGACAGACAGACGGACAGACAGTGAGAGAGAGAGATTGAGAGTGTGTTTCTTTGCATATCATCTGAGCTCAGAGTTGCAAGTTTCGGTGTTTTTCCATCTAAATGCAGATGTTTTTGGTTTCACGCAGATATAGGAACTTGCTATTCAGATGACTTCAAATGAACATGTTATCATTTTTCAATTCATAGCAATAAAATAAGTGATAATTTTTGAAAAGAAATAAGTAATATTACAACTTTATAAGTATATAATATCATAATGTATCATAATGTAAGTAATGATTACTCGAGTATTCGTTGACGATTAGTATCACTTTCAATAAATTGATAAGCGATATATTTCCTAGATATTAGATATCCATCTTGAGAATCTAGATGTTTTTAGATGTTTTTTCATATATTTTCAGATGTAAGATTGAAAAAGATGTTGGCAACACTGTCAGTGCTTATGATCCGAAATTTTAACTTGGCTTCTGCTGGTTACGATTGCCTATTGTGACATACAGACGCACACACGCACATCGGGTTTCATTCTCTATTTCTCTACTGAAACAAACAAACAAAAAATCCTTTTCAATACAAATACAAAACGCGAGCGAATAAGAGAAAAACAGAAAGGGTAGAAGACTGAAAAGGCACGTTTGCCAAATTAGCCATTTTTGACTAGATCTGATAGATTTTTTTTTAAATTAGTCTATAAAAATCTACCATAGCCGAAAATATAACCTATTTCAGAATTAATTAGTACGTTCCATAAAAATGAATTTATACTAATTTCATGGTTGATTTTTTCTGAAGTTTAAGTGTATATTACTTTATTTGATAGGTCAGCTTCAAATATGTGTATACTTTTTAGCTATAATTCAACTATAAATGGAGAAAAAAAGACTATATTAGCCATTTCTAGAGAAAGTTTTAGCTATAAATAACTAACCATGTTCGGCAACATCATTAAAAAAAAGACGGCAGTTTGTGTTGTGGAAAGATCTTTTTAAAAAGAGCGTGGATGTACCCATACAATGTTCTGAAATTGTCTGTCATGAGAGCAAGTGTGCGTATGTGCATGAGTGTATGCTTGTAAAATATTAATGAATGAGAATGTGTATGCATTAGCAAAACTTTCATCTTTTTGTCACCTTGCAAAATACTACAGTGGTTGGCTTCTTCAATCCACGTCATTATTGCTCAGTCCACATAACCACTTTTTTTATAGGATATTGTTTACATTTACAATAGGCTACTAAACAAGCCTTGAAATTTCACAAGAAAGTATTAAATTTATCTATGAGAGCAATCCATAATATTTAACCAAATATAACATCCACATTTTTGATGGGTTTACTTCATCGCATTGAAATCGTGGAGATTGAAAACAATATATGGACAGTAAGTAAGAAATACATTCATAGAATACAATTCGCTTTGAAACTCCATAAGAAAGTATCAAATGAATATGTGCGTCACTTACTTTCAATATATATCAAGTAAAATTCGGTTATGTTAAACCAAACAAAAATACATCCCCATTTTGGGAGCGGTCACTCTGATGCTGACTAAATAGTTCGAAGTTGAGAAAACAATATATGGGCAATAGAAGGGGGAAAAATCAGTTGGATTGAAATTCTATCAATGGAGAAAAAAAACATCTTTTGTTTCAAAAAGTTTCAAATGAAATTTAAAAATTAAAAAAAAAACTGCTGCAAAGAGGAACGGAACCTAGACCCGGGAGTGAATTTAGTTTTTTCGGTGGGGTCAGTCACCTCGCAAAGATTATTGACCGGTAGCTAGAAAAAGATAGTACTATATGATCAAAACGTGATATATATATATATATATATATATATATATATATATATATATATATATATATATATATATATATATATATATATATATATAAATATATATATATATAAATATATATTTATATATATATATATATATATATATATATATATATATATATATATAAATATATATATATATATAAACATATATATAAACATATATATATATATATACATGTGTGTGTGTGTGTGTGTGTGTGTGTGTGTGTGTAAAGAGACAGACGGACAGATAGACATTAAGTTTGAGAGAGAGAGAGAGAGAGAGAGAGATTGAGTGATTTATTCTAAAATACGGAATCTTTTTCGAGTTAAAATTTTAAAAAAGATTAAAAACTGTTGCGGTATTTACTCATTTTTTTTCCAGTAGGGTCAGTCACCTCGCTATGATCGTTGATAGTTATTTAGAAAAAGAAAGCTATATATGATAAAGAGTAAAATATATATATATATATATATATATAGAGAGAGAGAGAGAGAGAGAGAGAGAGAGCGATATGGACAGAGAGACACTGAGTTTGAGGGAAAGGGAGATTAAAAGAATTCTTACAAATACATGATTATTTTCAAGTTTAAAATCAAAAAAATTAAAACTGTCGCGAAAAAAATCAGACCCGGATGTGAACTTGATTGAAAAACCCACAGACCACGTTTTCTTTCGCATACCGAGAGAGAATTTTCCCTCACACAACAACAACAACAACAACAACTACTACTGCTACAACTATTACAACTGCTTCTCCAAGAACAACAACAGTAACAACAACAACAACAATTGGAGCACCTTCCCTAACCACTAGTATCACTACCAATACTACTATTACAACGACGACAACCACTGTACCACAACGACTACCATCAGCGCTCGCTGGTAGTTGAATTATTTGCCGAACTCGGAGTGGGGTCGAGTCACATATCAAGTCTCTCTATCTCTCTCTTTCCTCTTTAACCCTATCTAGATCTGAGGCTGTGACGAAAACAACCGCCATAAGACCAATATACTACCCAAGGCTACCAACATTATATTCCTCTTGCTTTAAAAAGGAAAATCTTTAAGAAAAAAACAAAAAAAAAATATTCCGGAAAAAAAGCTGAGGATTTTTTTACCTGGGATTATATTCGTTCTGCAGTGTCTGGAAGCCGATCTCAAGAATTTGGGTAAGTTGTCAACTTTTCCGCTTTTTATTTATTTACTTTTGAATCATTGTTCCCGTTGTTTGTTTTAAGGCGAAAAATGAATGAACACTTCATTAAGTGATCGAATTTTCGAACGCTTTCACGTTCACTTCGAATGACACTACATTGTCCTTACCCCCCCTCTCTCTCTCTCTTTCGCTCACACACACACATACTCACACACTCACACACACACACGCACACGCAACTGTCTCTCTATCTGCCACAGTCTCTCCTCATCTACCTTCTGCTCTGTCTCTCTGTCTCCGTCTCATTCTCCCCATTCTCTCTACCTCCTCTCTCTTTCTCTCCCTCACACGTACACACACACATAAATATACAAATATATGTATATATATACATATATATATGTGTGTGTGTGTGTGTGTATTTATATATACATATATGCATTGATAGATAGATAGATAGATAGATAGATAGATAGATAGATAGATAGATAGATAGATAGATAGATAGATAGATGCATGCGCGCGCAGGGGGTCTCTTTCCTACAGAAAAGATATGCTCATTTTTACATTAGATAAATATATATAGATAGATAGATGCACACGTATGCACAGGTGGTAAAACACCTTGCTTATACATTCCATACAGATAAAGGTAGAGAGGGGGGTATCGAACTACTCTCCGATAACAACTTTACCTGTTCCGACGGTAGCAATAAGAGGTTGTTAGCCCACAGCCAACCACTGGTAAGGACCAATAAGTAATATTGTAGGTACAAGAATAGTTTTTGACAAAACTCTTTTGAATAATCGTAGATATGAATCAATTGATTGTTCATGCAAACCTACAAACTGACAGATAGATAGATAGATAGATAGATAGATAGATAGATAGATAGATAGATAGATAGATAGATAGAAGTTTAGCCTCTTATTCAACATTAGTGTCACTATAAATAAAATTTCGTTTGCCAGAATGGGGTGAAGTGAAGAAGCAATCGCCTTAATTTATATAGAAACAATTTTTGAGCGTACCCACACTGAAAGTAAAACATGAGGATGGTAATCTCGGGCTGAAAGACCGGAGGTCGTGGTGGTGTGTAGCACAAGAGACTGGGGTCTGAAAAAAAGAGAGAGGAAGAGGATTGTGCTGCCTCTATAATGGCTCGCTGCAATACAAAAACTGAGCCTTTTTTTTTTCGGTTTTCGGTTTTGTTTTGTTTTTTCTTTAGCGGTGATGAGCGAACTTTTGTAAGGCAGGGACTATCTCTATTTGAATTCTATCAGATAAGTTATTTTAGAAGAAAAACTAAAAGAAAACTCATTACAATGAAAGGGTCCATTGCATATATATATATATATATATTTATATATATATATATATATATATATATATATATATATATATATATATATATATATATTATACACGTGTGAAGACTTGTACTTTCCGAATATAAACCTTACATTCTAAGAATGAAATTAATGTGCCTCGCCGAATTCTGAATGAAAAACAAACCTATGTCTTCAGTGCATCGTAGATATGTCCAGATAAAGCAAGATCTGGCATAAGGCAAGACTTACAGAGAATTGAGTGGGAATCGGATTTTTTTTTTAAATCATTCATTAGCTTGCGAGATCAGCACATTTCCATTGCATCATTCAACTTGAGATTTCTAGGCCTGCTCATTGACTGACATTGTTGCGCAAATTTCCGACCGGCGACAGTGGGTTAGGAGTTCGAGCTCAGATTCAAGCCAGATTACCATCAGCTGATTTTCAAGGCAAGACTTTTGCTAATCGTGAAAGTAGCGCAACACTTTCTCCTTTCTTTCTTTCCACCGTGTGACCCTGTGCCATAAAAAGCTGTAATATAAATATAGAGACGGATAGATAGATAGATAGATAGATAGATAGATAGATAGATGGATACAGATATAGATATAAATATATGTGCGTGGGTATGTAATTGTGTGCGTTTATGTGCGTGTGTTTTGAAGTATGTGCATTTGTGTGTGTATAGGGTTATGTTTTGATATGCATGCACATATATGTTTATCATTGTGCACCAATGTTTACGCCGATGTGTGTGCGTTTATGTGAGGAGGCTCTTGCAATGGTTCGATTGGGTTTACAAAAGTTTACAATCTTTTTTTAGGTTTGAGATATTTTTCTTAGAGACGATATTCAAGCTTGGAAACCTATCCTCATATTTGAAGTTGGTAGTTCACTTACCGTGATCAGATAGATAGATGAATAAACAAATAGGTATAAATATATATGGAGAGGTATAGATATAGATGTATACACAGAAAGATATATATATATATATATATATATATATATATATATATATAGAGAGAGAGAGAGAGAGAGAGAGAGAGAGAGAGAGAGAGAGGGAGAAAGAGAGAGAAGGGGGAAGAGAGAAGACGATGATCAATTTACAGATAAGATTAAAATGTATCAACGCGTACGTATATCGATGCTAATATGCATAGTTGTTCGTGTATTTATGTATTTTCTGTGGGCACGTGAGCTGGATTATACTAACTCTTCTCCCCCTCTCTCTTTTTCTCTCTCTCATTTTCTCCCTCGCGCTCTCTCTCTCCCTTGCTCTCTCTCTCTCTCTCTCTCTCACTATATATATATATATGTATGTATATATATATAGGTATGTATGCATGTATGTATGTATGTATATGCACGTGCTGGTTTTCTTTTATATGCTAATGTGTGTATCTAGAAATATGTGTATGTGGGTGTGTGTATACGTGCACGCGTGGGTGTGAAAAAGGGTCATTCAATTGTTTTCTAATGAACTTGTATCTTGAAACTACAATGCTGTTCTTAGTTTCCGGCTCCTCTCCCCTGGATTAATATATATATATATATATATATATATATATATATATATATATATATATATATATATATATATATATATATATATATATCCGTTTGTCCATAACGTAGTCTCTTCATTCCCCCTTTCTCTCTATGTATATGTATTCATACGTTTCATTTCTTCCCTCTCCATCTTTCTCTGTCTTTCTTTCTCTCCCTCTCTCTCCCTCACTCTCTCTCCCTCTCTCTCTCTCTCTCTCTCTCTCTCTGTCTTTTTCTGTGTGTCTCTCTCTGTGAGTTGATCTTCACTTCCTCTCATTTCTTTTATTTCTCTCTCTCTCCCTGTTTCTCACTTCCTTTCTTTCTATAAACTTCCATTCCTCTCTCTCTCACTATCTCTCTCCCTCACTATATATATATATATATATATATATATATATATATATGTATATATATATGTATATATATATGTATATATATATATATATATATATATATATATATATGTATATATATATATATGTATATATATATATATATATATATATATATATATATATATATATATGTATATATATATATATGTATATATATATATATATATATATATATATATATATATATACATATATATATATATATATATATATATATATATATATATATATATATATACATATATGTCTGCATCTTCCTCCGTCTCTGTTTTCCGCATCTTAGCCGGTTTTTCTCCCTCTTCAACTTTTTTCACACACATACGCACACACACACACTTTCTCTCTCTTTGTACCTCCCTCTATCTATGTGTATGTACATATACATATATATGTGGGGGTGCATCTATGTGCATATATATGTATGTATATGTATACATTTGAGTGTGTATATATATGCGTACGTGTGTGTGTGCGAAATCATTTAATTCTTTTTAAACTTACTCTTTTTCAAAGCCCCCCCCCCCTGCAATGCTTACCTCTGCAATGCTCTCCCCCGAATTTTCATATATCTTACTCACCTTCATATTTTTTTCTCCCATTTGCATCGCCATAGTGCAATAGTTAGCAAGCTGTACACCTATTGTCACTGAGCACTGAGTTCAATACTGATCGGGAGCCTCGTCATGGTGCTTCTGTGCCGAAACTAAGTTGAGCTCTGTCTGTAACATCTTTATTTTCTTTCTCAGAGTTTTTCGAATCAACGAAATTCATCTTGTTTTTGTTGTTCGCTCAACACTTCGACCGATATCATTAGATATCATAACTGATCTCTGTAAGGAAAGTGAGCTTCTTTTTGACTGTCGCGTAATTTTTTTTTATCTACAACGCTTTTTTTATTTTGACGGGTAGTATGCTAGACATAGAAATAGATAAATTGATAACATCAATACTTTTTAGAGGGACCATTACCATTCGAAGAGTTCTCCTGACACAATTGAACCCCAAAATGTTTACGTTACTCACACAACGTTTCGACCGATTCATTCTTCGGCCTTCTGCAGGTGCAATGTATATTCTACGTAAGGAGCAGGGTCGGATTAAGATGGTTTGGGGTCCGTAGCATGTGTTATGAAGGGAGGGGGGCCTAAAATTTAAAACACTTCACGTCAAGTGGAGAAATCTTTTTGCTACACAGCTACATTCTCTAGTTGTAAAAGGACATATGAATCATATTTCAGTAATAATAATATTACACGCTCTTGGTCATGTCCATTCGAAAGGTGCATCCGGGTTCATGAAAATCTTCAGGAGGTTGAAACTTGAATTAATGAGTCTCTATTCTTTATTTACTTATGAAGTCGTGAATAGCAACGATCAAGAGAAAATATCGTTGGTGATTGTAATAACTATCAAAACCCAATTTTCACCTTAAAAAATTCAGTTACGTTAACTAACTGAAGTAATTTGATTTACTCTCATTCTGTCGAAAATATTCGACTGAAAAAAAAACTTATACTCTCTCTCTTTCTCTTCCTCGCCCTCTGTCTCTGTCTGTCTGTCTGTCTGTCTGTCTGTCTGTCTGTCTGTCTGTCTCTCTCTCTCTCTCTCTCTCTCTCTCTCTCTCTCTCTCTCTCTCCATCTATCTATCTATATATCTATCTCAATTCTATTCCAAAACTATTTCGAAATGATTAGAAACGCACATCGCCTCATAAAAACGTCACTTATTACGGTCACAAAATACGTGTTCATTCAAGTACTGATTTGTAACTGTAAACTCCAATACCACCAACCCACCTCGGACCCACACATCTGGCTAATATCAACTTCGTACAATGGCCAGTTGTCGAGTTATCTCTGCTCACACACACACACACACACTCATGCACACACAAATACACTCACCACACGAACACACTCACACAAATACACACACACATACCACACAAAGACGCACACATACACACCACACTAACACACACACACACAAACACAAACACGCATACACACACACAGACACAAACATGCATACACCCATACCCCACACAAATACACACACAGTACACAAACACATACACTCACACATATATACATACTCAAACACAAACACCACACACAAACATACACGCACACACACAGTATACAAACTCAAACGCACACACACATACACACAGAAACACCAACACAAATGCACCCACTCACGGAGATTTCTCAAATTATAGTCAGCATATAGATATCAATTTCAAATGTCAAAAGAAACAAATTACAATCTAAATTGCCCGGTCCTCAAAATTAAGGAGCACGTAGCATTTTCCCTTTAGTTAATCTGGAATTTGTAAGAATAATCTGAAAACCCTTTGAATGTTGATGATCCCTTACAAAAATGATAGACTGCATTAGAAACTGTCAACTGAGACTGGCATCAAAACGGTCAACAAAAGTTTCTTCAGTTTTCAAGTTGATCTGGCTGGCTGGTTGGTTGGCTATGTATGTATGTATCACGGATTAAGCTGCACCAACAGAGCTTGAGGGCTGAAGTTTTCAACATTTACTCCTTACTATGCCTTAGAAAAAAACGTTTTTAGTCTTTCAACCCCCCACCACATGATCTTAGTCGGGGAGGGTGATTGCAATATGATTTTATGCTAAATTGGTCACTAGTTTGTACCCACTCGTTTTTTTTTGTTTTTGTTTTTTTTTTAATCTGAACTTTTCAATCATCCAACAAAAATCGAGAGAAGCAATTTATTTATTGATCACCCGTTTTTTTTTATTTTCAATTGATCACTCCAAACACGACATGCTGCCAAAAGATGGTGGTCACGTGACAGTGACTAAGAAGACCAGTCTTCACTTTATCTTTTCCTGCTTCACGCTCCATATCGATTTCGATGTGTCCTCCGCGTGCTTTTCTCACTCAGTTTGATGAGCAACGAAACAGGTTCATAATATCTCACTCGATTTCTGTATCAATCGATAATTACTCGGGCACAGATCCAGGTGATCCGGTTTCCCCGCCCCACCCCTCTCACTCAGGCAAGGCACAATTAAAAACCAATGTTAGACAGGTCTGCTTGGTGACTCGATTGGAACCGCGACGTGACCAACGTTTGGGGTGATCATTTAAAAAAAATCAATCAATGAATAAGTTATTTGCTCACGTTTTATTGGGCTGTGATCAGAGAAAAAGTTTGAATTGAAAAAAAAAAACGCGCAGACTCAAACTAAGTGATCAATTTAGCATAAACTTACATTGCAAATTAAATCTCCCAACAAAGACCAATTCAAAAATCGTTTCGTAGAAATAATGAGTAAACGTTTAAATTTTCAGCCCCTTAGCTACATTGGTGCAGCCTATACGCATGATACATACACACGTAGGTAGCTGGACCAACTTAAAAACTGATAGAAATCTATATTGATAGTTTTAGTCACAGTTTTATTCAACGGTTTCTTGATAAAGAATTCTACTTTTTTAATGAACTGTGTTATATTCACTGTTACTCTATCGGTAACGGTGGACTCTCACTCAAAGGTAACAATTCTGCAGAAAAGAAATACTTCCTATCTACCATTTGACACAATGGGATCTCTAACTGGAGAAAAAGGTTTAGTAGTTTCTTTCTTGGGGGAAAAATATGTCTGGTTAGTCACTCAATAGGAACCGTCACGTGATTTACGACTCTTGGTAGCATGCTGCATTGGGGGTGATCAATTGAAAAAAATAGAAAAAGGTGTGATTAATGACTGAGTTACTTCTTTCACCTTTTCGGGCAGTGATCGCTCAAAAAAGTCCGAAATTTCATCACACACGGGTAAATGCAACCGGACACGAACTAAGGGACCAATTTAGCATAAACATACATTGCAAATCGAACTCCCTATTGAAACCTATTCAGAGGGAAAATGTTATTAAAAAGAATTTCTTACTTCATAATAAGGAGTGAATATTGAAATTTCCGGCCCTCTAGCTCTATTGGTGTGGATTGTACTCGCAATGCATACATGGATTGAATCTTCAAAAACACAGAATCAAATGATCACAAGTGAACATAAGTAAAACTTTGAAAGGATTTTTTTTTTTTTACTTTTCATCATAACTAAAAGATCTTTTTCTTATTCTTTATGAAAAGAATTACTTATTGGTTTTGAGGTAAATTTTTAAAATTATTTTTGTTTCTTTACCTTATTCCTTACCAAATCTTATACTAAAATACTACAATTCAAACGTCATTGGAAAATGTCGGATCGCCTATTTCTTCCGTCTTTTTTTAATAGATTTGTTTGTGAAAATTAACTTTCCCAGTTGCCCTTCCCGCCTCGAGATCGCTTATCCACCGCTGTTACTACACCGTATGCAAATGTACTGATCAACTAAAACGACAGAATTTATTTAAAGGTTTGGTAATCCCCCTTTATACGCGACCAAATTTCAGTTTTCTATTACATGGCGACATTGTAAAATTACCTACTCTTGCTTACTCGATGTTAAAAACATCGCACAGCTTGTGTTGTGCGTTCAGTGAGAGGATTACCCAACGTAATTTATGCATTTACTTCTGTTTTTCTTTCATTAATTATCAACACGTTTGCTCTATCGATGTTAAAAACGGTACAGAATACTTGTGCGTCTTTTTAACATCCAGTGAACGAGTGCATTCAATTCTATAATTTACAATTGGGTGGCCATTCTCTAGCCTTTTTTTGGCTGCGTCTAAGTAAGGATTACCAACGATTATTTTGAAAGAAATATTTCGTAGTATTTACATGACTTCGATCATTTCCAAACCCGTGATCAGAAGCGAAGGGATATCTCCCAGCTTATTTTTCAAAATAACCAGTGACAAGACTCATTGCCTCCGCCTATGAAGTTGCGAGAATTTGATACGTATTTATCTGTGTTCTCCCGTCTGTCTCTCTACACAATATCTTCAAAAGTTCTCAATGAATTTCAACGGAATTTTTTTGTAATGGTGGGTAATGGGCTACAGATGGAGAGATTTGGGGTCAGATCCATGCACAGTTTCCTCCCGACATCGTAGCTATTTATCCACACCACACAATATCTCCATGAGTTCTCGATGAATCTCAAGGAAATTTTATGGAAGGGTAGGTAATGGGCTTCGGGATAAGTGATTAAATGTCGGTGTTGATCGATTATTATATTTTACAGTGATTTCCCTTGCATCGTAGCAATATAATTAATTTTCATTCAGTTTTAAATGACAATGGCGTTGGCAGAGGTATACAAACTCCGGGTGCTTTCAAGTTGAACCGTGTGTAGTTTAATTTTCTCTTCTCTAAGGTTCATAAGATCGAACATAGCCCTCCCATTTTCAAAACTTATTTCGTTGGTTCAACAGATATCTTTATTCGAAATGCTTGTCAACATTCCTACACATCGAATTCTGAATATGTTATCTAAATCGGTCGGTTGCTCAGTATGCATTTCACATATCCCCACGTCTCGGATGTTCACTTTACGCCACTCTTTCCCTCTTACGGAAAAGCGAAATTAGCTTTCAACGTTCCTTTAACATCGGGCCTTTTATAGAGACAATATGTACCATCTCTCTCTCTCTCTCTCTCTCTCTCTCTCTCATATACTTTAGTCTCCTATACCTCCCATCCCTGCAACCTCCTGCGACACGGCATAATATACCACAGGTCTGGGAACGCATAAACATTTTCTGTACAAATAAATGGTTTTTGGTTCTTGCTTGACGCCATTTCCGCATGGAAGCTCCTACTTTCGGATAGGAGAGAAAAACTTGTATTTGTGTTGCGGGGGAGCTCACCGTTGTGAAATGCCCAGCAAGCTAGCTGAACACTACTTGCAGAAAGTCCAATCCTCGTAGGATGGGGCCTGCACATGAGACAATATATATATATATATATATATATATATATATATATATATATATATATATATATATATATATATATATATATATATTAGAGCCTGTACTTTCTCATTGGCTGATATAGTACCGTGTTTCCTCCAATGCCAACAGTCGAGATTTTGATTACTGATTTTTGATGTTGGCTGGTTCTTCTAATTTCGAAGATTGGAACAACCTAATCTTTCTTTTCCGTTCAGTTTCAGGTTGGAACCAGTAAATACCACCGCTTTTTAATGACGTATGTTTCATAAGTAATGCCTTTTGATATTTATGTAACCAACCTGAGCCTGGCACAAGGCCATGTGATTAGAGTATGCAGTGAGGATCAAAATGATTCCATTGATAACATTGTGCAACTTTTTTGTTTATGTTTTTTCCTGAGTGATAAGTATTATTTTCTGATTGATATCGTCCAAAAAAAAGTCTAGAAATTGTAAATTATTCCCTTCAAACTTATGCTTTTTTGACCAAGACAATGATTCGTAAAATAACCGTCTATATCTGTGAGTTTAACGCCAAGCGTAACACTATAGTGAACTCTACTAGACTTTTTTTTCAATATTTTGACACATCCTTCTAACAGATGTACAAAATACATAGAGATAAAGCAGACACGCCCACAGACATAACTCAAAGTTCTGGCGGTTTTTAGTCTTTCGTAAAAGGAAAGTGGTGACGTAAAGCGAACTTTTGTAAAGCTGGGGCTACCTGCTTTTGGGGCCAGATATTCATACGTGATTGTTTTTCTTACTTTATGGGAATTCAGCAATACGAAAATTATCCCGTTGTCCAATTGAAAAGTGTACCTTGATTCAATACATAGCTGCAACGCACCGTCTCGGTTGATTTTATGGTACAAACAGATTAACTGATAGTGAATTTTAGTGGAATATAAATAATTCGGGAGCGCTATCCCCCATCTTATTATTATTGTTACATTCTAAATAGAAAATGTTTCTCAAAAGTTTTCACTTGGATATATTCCCCTGGGTCCATCTTAATATAAATTTAGATATATCAGATTTTATGATACCCTGATGTACTGAATGTTAGGTGGAGTCGAATTGAATGATAATGTTGAGCCAAGATTCCTAGTGAGGCGAGCCAACCTACTTCAAAAATCAGTTGTCGAATGCCGATCTCTTGCCATAGCTCCGAAGTAAACACAACCTCCTTAATCACATATTGATAAATGCAGTTTTCTTCTCATATAAACTCATCTAAGACGTCTGCTTGGAGGCCATTGTAACTCTGTAAGTCCGACTGACTCCAGTGGTCAGAGTTCAAGCCTGAGTGAGAGAAAAAAAAAACATCAGTTCGAATGCTCATTTTCAAGTCAGGTAAGTCTTTTTCATCTGAAAGGTTGGTGTAATACAATCTTCCTATCCCCCATTTTTCTAATTTGGCCGAGTGCCGGACTACCGTGAGCTTGGTAGATATATGCTCAATTACAGTGGATGCGAAAGTATCCAATACATTTAAAAAAAGATCATTTCGACATTCTTGTAAACCTTCAAAATTGACTGAATTTGAAACAAAGATTTCTGGCTTTTGTACATAACATTTTATCGAACCGAGTTGGAATTGACTTCGTTTTCCTCCGTAACAAGAATTACAAGAACATTCCCCACCTAATTCAGGGCAGCAAACTCTTCAATGCTTGTCTATCACGTCACGATAAACCAAACCTATATTAAAAAAATTACCATTTCCGTACTGTGATTTGATATCACGACCATGTGGAAGGTGATCCTCTCACCAACTGAGCCAAACTGACAATTCTCACATACTTACTAATTTATTCATCATGTATGCAATACAAAAGTTGCTGCAATCATCTTCAGTTGAGTAGAAGTAGAAGTGGAGTCTGACTCAGTCGCGGCTGGGCTTGTCAATGTCTAGTTTGTTAAATTTTTTTCTTTTTTCGTATCTTTTTAATCTTTGGTCAAAATCTGAAGCTTCATAAGAATGTTAAAATAAACATTTTGAACTACATCGGATACTTTTTTCTCTCTCGCTATATTCAGTTACAGTTGTACGCCTATCATTATGCTAAAATATTTGTAGGGTGTGTATCAATTACAAATGTTCAAGTATAT
This sequence comes from Thysanoteuthis rhombus, assembly GCA_963457665.1. Classification (NCBI taxonomy): domain Eukaryota; kingdom Metazoa; phylum Mollusca; class Cephalopoda; order Oegopsida; family Thysanoteuthidae; genus Thysanoteuthis; species Thysanoteuthis major. Next base: position 5,331,520 of record OY735200.1, read on the forward strand.
TTGTAATAATAATTCACGATTTATTAGCTATGACTAATAAGTGGCACGAATGTAGGCGTATCTCTAAAATTATGATTCGTTTGATATCTATATAAACTTTTATGAACTCACTCATCTTTGAATACAGGCTCACAACGTTACTAAATATCAAGCTGTGAGTAGTGGATGCAATACGAACAAATCGTATTGGATACAACAGTTCTCGTAAATTGAGCAACGTCGAGCTTGATCATTACTCAGATGGGTAAGCTGCAAAGAGATTGTTCTCCTGCCGTCTCAGCGTTTGCTCTTCCACCTGATCAACAAGATTTCTTGCCAAGGTAGGACCGGTTTGTGCACCCGGCCCTTCCTTGTGCGCACACAGCTCCATGGTGGACCAGTGAGAGTGCTCGCTTAGAGGCCGCCATACTCGTATCGAGTGTTAGCAATCACACACTGCGTGTGTACACAGATACGGGTTCCCCTCCCCACTATATTGTTGAGCGGTCCTATCAAGCCTCTCGTAAGCTGAAATGGTGGGCCCCAGTAAAGATCAACGCTACTTTTCTTCTCGGTGGTACTGATATTCGCCTGATGGTGTGGTACTAATATTTGCATGGTTAGATTAGGCTATTACAACATTCGAAGTGATCTTGGGTATGTTTGTGGACATGCCCCCTATTCAAAATAGCACAGCCTCACGATATGTACAAACAGATGGAGTTCAATAAAATGTTAAAAACAGTTTTTAATCATCCTTGCCTTTAATTCTTACCCTGGTGGTATCGATCCTGAATGGATGATACTAATTATCTTTGCCTGGTTACATTGAGTTGAACTGATCTTTTCTTCAGGGCCTATGTTAAACTTTACATCATGCAAATGGTGAAGGCAGAGAAGTTATGACAATTGATTTATATGGGGATATTTCTAAACGTTCCCAGACAAGAAAAATAAACTTGCTTGAGATTTTAGCAACAATTGACCGTGTTGCGATGATTGCAGAAAATTATGGCTACAGTTTTAAAAGAGCACGTAAGTTTAGGATAAGTTTGAGTGCCTATAAAGAAGAGTATGAGAGGAAAATGCACAAGGCTGAGCAGACAAGCATCCTAACGTATTTCATGACTTCTACATCATCAACAGAAGCCAGCAGACCTTAACCTCCGAGATCGAAGTAGATGAAGGCTGTTATTTTGGTCTGAGAACGCTCAGAAATCTTTAATATTGTTGAAATTTGGGAAAACGCTGGGGCGTGAGGCGAATGTTCGGAAATCGAGGATACCCGTGTGAGAATCACCTAATTGGCTTAGTACAAACCATGGTCAGATGATGTGGTATGAGTTATAAAGTTTGCAGTGCTTCAATTCTCCAAGTGAAGAAGGCTGACGCACCTTGAAAATCTGCGTTTGGAATTCTGACTAAACCTGAACAACGAACTCTTGCACAAGCGGCCACTACGTTATCCATCAGAGCGAACCATTTTGCTCAGTTCATTTGGGGAAATAAGAGAGTTGGAAGATCATATTGCACTTTGTCAAACTCCTACTGAGTTTTGACTTTATTTTCCTCACCTAACGACAATTTCAGACTTGCAGTTAAGACTAAAAGGGGAAAAGTTTGAAATGATATGCAGAGAGATATGGAAAAAGTAGAGAGGGAGAGAGGTGGAGAGAGACAGAGAAAGTGAGATATATCTTATTACTATGTTATCAATCAACGAAAAGAAGGAAGAAAGAGAGACGAAGAGAGAGAGAATGAAGAAGAGAAAGAGATGAATAAAGGAAGAAAGAGAAAATGGAAAGGTATATATGCTGTGATCGTTACATTATTAACCTTACTTGCGTTAGATAGATAATTATGGGAGAGTGGTTTACCTAAGAACTCATTCACTGGCTCTCTTTATTGATCATACTGCCATACCAGGGATTGGATATTTTGTCAAGATATCAGTCGATTGGACAGCATGCAAGGGAGGAATGCATTCATGCCTTGCCAAAGGCATTAGATATATCTATAATTCAATTGTTTATTTATGTAACCTTGTGTGTGCTTGTGTGTCTGTGTGTGCTTGTGTGTGTGCGTATTTAAAACCGACAACCAAATCTTTCCACAAAGATTTTTATCAGTTTTCAAGCTAGTTTAGCTGGCTATGAATGTGTCATGCTAGAAAGCCGTACCAATATAGCTAGGGGCCGAAAATTTAAATATGCCTCCCTTATTATGTCTAAGAGAATATTTTTATCAATTTGGATCCCCGGAGCAAGTTCTTAAAGGGGGTCAATTTGTAATGTAAGTTTTTGCTAAATCAATCTCTCAGTTTGTTTCTACCTATTTTTTTTTTTTAGAAAATTAAGAATTTCTTCTAATGATCAGTGCCCCAAAAGGCCAGAGTAATAGCATCACTTTTTCCAATTTTTGATTGATCATCCCCAACAAAGCATGCGTATGAAAGACATTGGCTGCTCCACAAACTAAATGCCCGTCTCTTACCCCAGCTGTAAATGTCGACGCTTTTATGGCAGCATCGTATCTATAATACCAGAGCATCAAATGCAACACCGCATTTAGATAGCGTTTTGTAAACAAAAAAAAGTTTAAAAACTCTATATTTATGTACATATACAGTTGGTAAATATATAAGATAACTAATTACCTATAGTATGACATAAGTTATGTATTAAAATCATTGCTGAAAGGGAAGTCGTGTTTGATCAACACTGCTGAGATGTTGTGTTAATATAACAGTTCTGTTTATGAATTCCCGAAACGGTTACATGATAAACAAGTGACGTACCCGATAAGAGAAAATTTACACATAGGGCCATAATATCCAAGTATGTGTAAAACTTGAGAATCCAAATCATAAAAAAATTAAAGAATTGAAAAATTGCGTATATTACATTAACAGATATTAGGAAATAAGTGACTGAAGTGATACAAAAAGTTTCCGAAAAGTTCCTCCATGTGTTTACTGTTTATAGTTGTAAAGCTTCCTTGATACACACACACAGGCATACATACTCACACATGTATATATGTATATATTGAGTGGGTTGATGGTTGCACGTGGGCAATCTCACTCCTTAAGCCTAAAAGGTGTTTTTTTTCCAGTGGTAAGATGTGACGTCATCATTGACGGCTTTTGTGGGAGGTGTCTGTAAGTGTATATGTATATATCAATACACACACGCCCTCTTACACACATTTACATATACAGATAAATATAATGCCTGAATGTTTGTATGAACATATGCTTTTTGCTCTATACTTGCTACTCTATAGATTTGCATGCATAAACAACCCATTTATATCTACATGTATTACCTAGAGCTTTATGAAGTATTTGTCGTCTTTTTACCTCAGCCTCAAATGCAGCGTTAAAGGTAAATAAAGGAACTCGAATACCACTGAAGTTTTTTGCTGCAATCTATTGATAATTACATATTATGATATTGGAGATCAATCAACTTGTCATCGTTTCAGCAGGTTATAGCTAGATAGATAGATAGATTGATATAAATACTGATAGATACAAATGAACTTAGATTGATTGATAGATACATTCATACATACATAAATACATGCAAACAATGAACGTAGTAAGGCAGAATGAATAAAAAGCAGACGTACAGGTTTTACTTGGTAACTTCATTTCATCACCCCAAAATGTCGGTCGCCTCGCCTATTAGTAAGCGTGCAAAGTAGCAAACGACTATTATAATTAGTCAGTGATTCGAGACGTGACGAAATGAAAACGGTGCACAGAACACAATAGGTGTCCGGTACTTTGAATATAATAGTTTAAAAGTCAGTTGCGTAACAAATTACTGATTACTCAACTGGAACAGAAAATACGACTTCGTCAGCACACACACACACAAATACACCTATACAATTGTTTACACCTGTGCATGCAATACATATATGTATGTATATATATATATATATATATATAGCTTGTCCTATCTCTTTCCACGACGAGCGTTATTGTACTATGCTCTGCCATCTCTTACCAACAAACTTTTCAATATCTTCTTTCCATCTTGTCTATAGTCTTTTCATACTACGTTTACTTTCCCAAAGACACCAACTGTCCTTTGTACTCGTTATTTGATTTCAAGCCTCGCTGTAAAGAGTTTTGGTGATATTATATCCCCTTGTCTTACCCTTTCCTTAACCGTTATCTTGTTAGGATCTTCATGGAGTCTAACCCTAATCCTCAATCATAGCTGGTTCTCGCGTACAATGAAAGGTAGACGTGTGCTCTGTTGAATCAAACGTTGCATTCTGATGCCTTCCCAATCAGCTGGTTTAAAGTGTGTTGGTGGTCTTTTATCGAATAGTCACTTCTACAGCCAGTGGTTAATTTTCGTCTAAAAGGTTTGTTAATCTATTTTATATATTTTCGAGAATAGTTGGCAAGGTAACACATAGATATGCTGGTAAAAGAAATGGGGAAGAAAAGTCTTATCAATAAATGTTAAGTTTGAAAAAATTAAGCAGATAAGACCAGGTGTAAGAAGTGAATTAATTCCGAATATGACATTCGGCTTTCGACACTGTACAATATATGGGGCATTGGATTGTGGAAGGGTGATGAAAAATTCGTATAATATCCACCCGTTATAACGGAAAATTCGTTATGACGACACACTTGAATACCCGAGGATGCCGTAATATTGAGAGTATACTGTAAAAGCATAATAATGAATTATAAGCATCAATATCGAATTATAGTAGCCTCATAAATTGACTGCCCGACCAACCAGCCTAGCAGATTCCTCCCTCTAAATTTGTGTGGGGGCCATTCTCTCTCTCTCTCTCTCTCTCTCTCTCTCTCTCTCTCTCTCTCTCTCTCTCTCTCTCTCTCTCTCTCTCTCTCTTGGGGCTACAACACTGAAAATGCACATAAGTACGTCAGTAAGCATCATCCAAAAATGTTTCTTCTTCCAGTGCCTTTTTGGGTCTTTGTTATCATTTTCGACCAACAATGGCTACATCTTGTGCTGGTATTTTCTCGAGTAATTTTAGATAGAAGATCTTTGCTATTTAAGATAATTCTAGACGAAAGATCCGTATTTCTTTTTTTAAATTTAGATGATTTATCAGCTAAATTTTCCACGTATATGCGCAGGCTACGGTGATTCATTTGTGCGAGGTATGGATATTTCTTCTAAGTCTAATTATCAGCTCATTAATGCTGTAATTGCATTTGCTGTCATTCTTTTTAAAGATAGTCATTAATAACCGTTTAAAAGTTGTAATTAGATAATTTTCTTTCAATTACCAAAGTGCGTAATCATTCATTTTATTTTTTTTCATTTGGAATTGCCCTCTGAAACTGTCAACGAAACTGTCAAAAAAGGTTTCTTCAGTTTTCAAGTCAGTCTGGCTGGCTTACTGGCTGGCTATGAATGTATTTTGCTACGCGTACAGGCCACATGGATGGATCTAGAGGGCTTAAAATTTAGACATCTACTTCTTATCATATCTAGAAAAATAGTCTTTCTGCTTTTTCATTGTCCCCTATAGGTTTCAATTTTCAATGTATGTTTATGATAAATTGATCCCTTGGTTTATGTCCGGCAGCATTCATGCCAGGTTTGTTTATTCTTCGAAACAGATTACTGTCCCGCTAAATGTGCGAGAGAAGTAACTTATTCACTGATCTCCCTTTTTACAAATTTTTGAATTGATCACCCCCAACTTGACATGCTGCCAAAAGACCTTGTTCACGTGACTGTTTCTTTAGAGTGACTAATCTATTATCTGAACATTTCATTGTCGATCTATTTTTGAGCTGTTGAATTAAACTGCTGGAATTCGATATAAATTAGTAGCTTCGAACAAGATTTTACCTCGCATTTAATACAACAGGATCTCGTAATTCATGATTGACGCATTAACAATTTAGGCTACGTAATCTTTCTGAAACTATTTTGTTCCAATTTTATCGTCAAACTCAAGTCAAAGTCTGGAGTTGACCTTGTTCTTCTAATGTAACAAAAAGAACAACAACCAGAACAATCCTCACCAAATTTAGGTGAGTATAAATTAACACACTCTTACTACGATTCGGAAGCACGACCAACCGATTTGTAGGATTGACCCTTGCCAACTAAGCTAAATTGACAAGTGCTACCTGTATACAAAAAGTAATCTAACAATCAAGCAATTCATTTTAATAAATAAATAGGTACATCTGTAAAATTAGCACCCCCTAACCGTGATTTAGAATCATGACTGGTAGGCAGCTTTCTTACCGACTGAGCCAAACTGACTAGTCTTACATATCAACAGAATGCATCTTGCTGATATTTAAGAACCTAACTCATTCTGCTTAATAAATACATCAATACTAATTCTTTTATAATTTCTTATCCCCTATATCATTGTTGTAGAAATCATCTTCAGTTGGAATAGGAGTAGGAGAAGAATTTAACCATGTAGCAACCAGGCTTGTTCCATGCTGTATTGAGACAATTGTTTTGTTATGATACAGTTTCCCCAACATTTGGCAAGCAGCAATGGTGTAAAGCGTAGAGATGAATATCATTGATTCATATGGAAAAACTTTTTGGATGTTCTAAAACCCACGAAATGATCAAGATGGTATGTTAAACCGAGACGTCGAAGGTTAGGGTGGTGTGATATATAGTAGACCCGGATGTAAGAGAGAGACGGAGACAGAGAGACAGAGGGGAAGAGTGTGCTTGTTGTCTCTTTACATTCTATTTGCTATATTAAAGCTGGATTCTTTTTTTGTTTCGTACCTTTTTTGTATAAGCGAAAAATGGCGTTATATATAATTTTCAAAAAGCGATGGATACCAATATTTTTTTTTGAAAAAGTTATCCTGCAGCGTCCACTATTGTTGCTGCGATCCCACAACCCATGGACCGTTGTACTTTTACCACTTTGTTTGCGTCATTCGGAGATTGCAGTGAAAGACTATCTTCTGAGAGATCTTAACACATGCACTTTCTACATGTTGACTCTTGCTACGGCAATATGAGTACTAACTAGGTTAAACTTTAAGTGATGATTAGGAAAAAAGTCTAATTCCATTATATTTTTTATATTAGTATTTCAAAATACTTCAACACAGGAGCATCTCTCTGACTAATACAATAGTATATTGAATTCATTCTTCATTCTGTTTCAATATTGTAGCCTTGCATCAGGCTAAACTAGGCTTAGCAAATGATTATATATGTATCTAGAAATCTAAAACAAAACAGTATATTTGATTTATATATAGAGTACACTATTTTGCGTACATAGGAAGATATTTACACATTTGTATATACCTGGACTGTCTGGAAATTATCCAGCCATTTTTTACAAAACGAAAATAAACAGTAGTTAGACCAATGGTATCTTATTCCGATTCAAAGAGTCACTCAAACTTTTCAAAACAGTCTACATTGTCCCTTTTCGGGATCGTTACCAGTTGCCTTGTCACGTTATTCCTAATTTCGTCTACGATCTGAAATCACTTTCCCCTTAACGACAACTTGAGCTTAAGGAAAAGCCAGAAGTCGTAGAGAACCAAATATTGACTGTGAGGCGGGCTGGCAGATCGGAAGTTCAGGTGAAAATTCTGCAGGCGATATGAAAAATGGACAGGCCGAGTGTATGAAATGGTCACACTGTGCACACACTTACTCAATGGCATTTTACCGGTGACTGAGTGACCCCATAGAAGAGTGTCTCCCCACGAATGCACTGTAAGGTCCACTCTGATAGGCTGCCAAAGGAGTGAAAGAAATAGATAGTGTGGTAGACAGAGGGAGGGAGAGAGAACAAAAGAGGAAACGAACCAACAACCAGCAAGAAACGAGAGACGTAAAATTCGTTGATCATCCCCTTTCCCATTTTTTCTATTTGATCACACCCAACATGGCATGCTACCAAAAGACATTGGTCACGTGAGATTCTTTGTTGAGTCACCAATCAGATGAATTTACGCTATTCTGTTTGTATTCTGCTTTATACGTTTTTCTTTGTTTACGTAGTTCTACATTTTATATAGGTTTTGATTTATACATATCGTTTTTTTATCTCTGTTTTTTTTCTGTGCATGGCCGGTATTGGGCAGGATCCCGGACGCCAAGCAGCCTGTAAACCCCTCTCTCTCTCTCTCTCTCTCTCTCTCTCTCTCTCTCTTTTACTTACTCTTTCTCTCTCTATCTCTCCCACTTTCTCATTTTATCTCTCGCTCTCTCTTTCATGGTCTTTCTCATTCTTTCACTCTCTTTCTAGCCCTCTCATTTTCTCTTTTTCAATTTACCTCCGTCTCTCTCACCCTTTCTTTCTCTCGCTTCTTCTCTATCTGTCGCTCACTCTTTCATTCTCTCTCTCTCTCTCTCTTTCTTACTCTTTCATCCTCTCTTTCTCTCACTCACTGTTTCACCCTCTTTCACCCTCTCTTTCTTTTCTCTCTCTCTCTCTCTTCCCTCCTCTCTCTCTATTCCCTTCACTCTCTAGCGCACTCACGGCTCTTTTATTCTCTTGTCCCATTCTTCGTTACAGATCTATTCTACTGCTCAACTACAAAACTGTCAACTAAAACTGTGAAGATAACTTTCAAGTTATGTATTTATCATGCACACAATCTGCACCAATGGAGCTAGAGGGCTGAAAACTTGGGCATTTATCAATCCTTATCACGAATAGTAAAAACTTCCTTATTGCTTTCTCAGATTCCTTCCCCAAATACCTTTAAGTTGGGGAGGGGTTCAGTTGGCAAAGTAAATTTTTGCTAATTTGAGCCCTTAGTTTGTGTCCACATATTTTCTTAAAATTCAGACTTTTCAGGGATCACAAACCAACAAAAGGCTGGAGGAGTAATTTAGTCATTGTTCACCGTTTTTCCAATATTCCTAATTGATTACCCTTAACAGGACTTGCTGCTAGAAGATGTCGGCTGCGTGACCATTTCTATTGATTGACTAACCAGACCCGTGCTTTCTTTATTTGTCACAAATTATAGACGAGCGGATATTTTGTAACTATACATCAATCACTTTTTGGATTGTTTCATGCAATCTCTAAAGACAAGTCTGCTGGAGGTAAACTAGTCTGTAGACAATGCATCGATCATTTGGAGTTGCACTCGTTGGACTATCTGCTTTAGTCTACATCAGTGGTTCTCAAGCTTTATTGAATGACGGCACACTGAAAAATATCACGGTATTCGGAGATTATCACATACACTAATGTTATAAATTATAGGCCAATCAACGACCTGGCTTATATCATACGAGACGACGTCTGTGTTTAGTTCATCATCTCTTCTACCCAGCTGTGTGTTGTTCATCGTGTATAGTAAAGTTTGACCCCATGGAGAACAGAGACTTTAAACTGCGAAAATAAAGCAGAATTTTTTTTTTTTTTTTTAAACACAGAGGTTTTCTGACGAGGAATTGAAAATTTGCCTTCCCCCTTAGGCTACTGTCATTGATAATAATGTTGATTATATTATTGATAAATCGTATCTAATTAATTTTCACTGGCATTTTTGGAAATGGTAATTTTCCAAACATGAAAAAACTTGATTACTTCCCGAGCATCGTAATGTATTTCATTTCCACGGCACACTAACTTTCAAAAGGAAAAAGGAAAGAAAGAAATTCGACAAAAACATTTCAGTAATCTATGAACAAAATTTTTCTATCGGCATATTGATATACACACTCATCATTCATTTTCCCTCTTCATCTGTGGCTAAAAAAATCCATATCACACCAAATCTAGTGTTAAAACCACCAGTTGGCCAATACTGTTGTGGAAGCAGCGACATATTACCCGTGCTAGGCACCTTCTAGACTGGAGATGTTTCCGTATTTGGAGAAATTTATTCAGAAAGCACTGGCTCCGCGACACCCATGACATAGAAGTTTGGCGAATCTAGGGGAAATTCTATGTCCAACGACGGACGTTAACAGATTGATGACGATGATGATGATGATGATGATGATGTACACTTGGGAGATAGATGCAGCGGAATATTATGCTGCTGCACACAGTTTGAGAACTACTGCTGTGCATTGTGAGCTATTCATGTGTGTGTGTGTGTGTGTGTGTGTGTGTGTAATATTTGCCTGTCAGTTAGACACACCTATTCTTTAAACGTTAAAGAATCCTTTCAAGTTTATATCATCCGATTCAGTATAATTAGGATGGGTGGGTAGTTTTTGTCCGTGAACATAAGGCGCCTTTCTCATTGATATCTGCCATGTTTGCATTATTTCTCGCCCTCCTGTTATGCACTCGAAAACCCTGTCACAGCCGGTGTCAATATAAAGCAGTCAAACCAGGAGAGGTTTTACGATGTACTGGACGGGGTGAAAGATACCCAATCAACTTCTCATGATCAGACATGTGACATGATATGAAATCAAGTTATCTCAAATAAATAACTAGATACGAATAGTGTGGGAAAGATATATATATATATATATATATATATATATATATATATATATATATATATATATATATATATATATATATATATATATATATATGGAAGGTAAATGGTCGACTGTGGTCGGGGGTGCTATCGTACTTTCAGATAAGGATGGGTGTGACTCCTGTCCCTGATTTATAACTCCAATATATATATATATATATATATATAATGCTTCATCATATTTGAAACGACCCCCGTTGTTATTGTATATCCAACGCAATTTGGTTGACTCGAGAGGATTGGCTTAATGAAAACATTATTTCACTTCTCTCCCTCTCGCTCTCTCACTCTCTCTCTCTCTCTTACACTTTATTATTATTATTATTATTATTATCATTATTATTATTATTATTGTTAAGAAACGAATATATAATTCGATTGAAATAATTATAAATGTGTTATGTTGCTTTAAATTCTGTTTGAAATGATCTCCTGTTATTACACGATGAATGCGTCATTTGACCTAGACAGCGAAAATGGAATGAACAATGGAAGAAAATCCGCTGCTGCAGCACTTGTTTTTCTAGCTGCCCTAACGTGGCGTCGCTCTCACCGTTTAGCTCAATGCTAAGAGCGATGCCACATTGAGGCGGCTACCAGTTAGTCACGGCTTCAATACATCTAACAAATTGTTTCCTCTAATTGTGTATTCTATTTAGGCTGTTTAGGCTAAATGACGCACTCACTGTGAGATAATGGGAGGTCATTTCAAATGTATATATAGATATATGAGAGAGAGAGAGAGAAAGAGAGTGAGATCAGGTTAGGTGAGAGAATTAAAGTAATGTTTTTATTAAGCCAATCCTGTAAAGACGATCAAATCGTGTTAGATAGCTCTAATAAGATTCAGTTGAGCGGCGTCGAACATAATCATCAGCCTTATGGGTGACGTCTAGATACAACAGATTATTCTGCCACCGTCTGAGCCTATGCTCTACCGGCAATCGACATAATATATTGTTAAGCTAGGACCGAACTGTGCATCTCACCGGAATCTTGTGACCTGAAGGTGAAATACAAGAGACCAGTGAAAACTTTGCAGACAAGATTGATCATTTTTGTCACCAAAGGAATATGCAGTCTAATGTTATCTTGATGAGTATTACAACCTTTCTCTGATCCTCTATTTGTCGATTGTGGCCTTTAATAAGGAACAGTAATTGTTCGAATCCTTTATTTACCTTTCAGAGGTAACTCGTGGTGATGGACACCCTGTCAATCTCATTGTGCATTGGCATCAACTTCTTTGGGCGAAAAACCGACCTTTGATCAAATTAGTTGTGCTTTTGCTTGCCAAACGGTCTCGTGTGTACCACGGTATCGTGAGAATAAACTTTTAATCACCTATCACCGTTTGTTTCACTAACAGAAAATTTCAAATTCGGCTGAGTAGGATTTTTTCACTCAGAATAACAGAATCCGGTCCCTCAGAACCACAGGGGTCTACGTGAATCTACAAAGGGTTCCACGAATCGAAGTAAAATTTTTGCAATATACTCAGTAATCCTTTATTTACCTAGTGCAGACACTGTTCAGTCAATAGTCATACGTCTATCTTTCCTCAACAAATCATTGCACTGCTTATAATGCATTATATTGATTAGAAATAATTTAACCGTTAATATTCAAAGCCCCCAGATAGATATTAAATCCATGGAATGAAAGAAAATACGAACAACTTTACTGCCGTAAAATTAGGACACTTCATTTTCCACCTACCCACCCTACTACGTAGACTAGCATATATCTTTTCCCCTCTGTCTCATTAGATTACCTGAAATACGTGACATAATCTATTCGAGGGTAGCGGTTACGCACTCTAATTTATTGTGATTCCTCAGTTCAGAAATTCAGGACAAAATTTCTGTTTTGTTGATGGTGAAATTAGGACACGTTTGAGAAAGATTAAGAGAAACATATCGATTTAAGAAGCATGATATTAATTAGCTCAAATGGTAAATATCTCCAATGATTCATCTCAGATCCCACGCCTTCCATATCAATTATTCTACTTATGAGCTATGAAGTGAAAATACAGAGAAAACAAGTCTGGTTAGTAAATCAAGAGAAACTGTCACCTGACCAACGTCATCTGTGAATGATCAATGAAATAAAATTGAAAAGGGGGGTGACCAATGAATAAGTAACGTCTACCGCCTTTTGTTTGGATTGAGATCACTAAAAAATCCAAATTTTAAAAAAAAGTAAGTGGGCATAAACAATGTGAACCAATTTCGCATTAACTTACATTATATATTGAACAACCCTTCCCACTAAATACCTTTCTACGGCGGAGTTGGACATAGTAAGGAATAAATGTTAAAATTTTCAGCTTCACAACCTCATGTTGTGACCCATGCGAGTGATGCACACATTTATACATATATAGTCAGCCAGCCAACCGAACCAACGTAAAAGCTGAAGAAACCTATGTTGATAGTTTTGATGACAGTTTTGGTTGACGGTTCCTAATATACACGTTGATAATTAGAACGAATACGCCATATGAACTGAATTAATTTACATCATTTTAGATACAAAATCGATTCTTCACTCCTCTACACTGGAGGAAGCGGCGATCCTGTGAACTTATTAGACATCCCGTTGCCGCTAGTTTCATTGTGAAGATGATGCCGCTGTTAACCATGTGTCAGGATGAAAACCAGCTGTTTTCACTTTTAAGATGATCTGCATGCAATTCGATATTCAAAAGAGAAAAGAGGAAAAAAAACACTGTTCTTTTTTTTTAATTTTCTTTACTTTCGCTTTCACTTTCTCGCTTCCAAGATTATACCGACTCCTCCATTTACATCGTTTCATTATAATGTTGTTAAGGGGGAAACACTCCATATATTCATTCATATAAAAGCCATGTATGCAAATAACTATGCTTAATCGTATAATATTCTGTAATGACCTATCTTGTAATAAAGTAAAAATCATATTGGATTGGACCATGTGAACTACATTAACAGCGCTAATAGAACAATGAAAGAGATCTTCAATGAGATGGGATGATACCATTACAATGAAGTATATGTCACAGAAATCATTTGACTATTTGAGAGTGAAAGGAAAGAAAAAGAGAGAATGGGTGAGTTCATTTAGTTATGTAATATGCGATGTTTTTTAATAATATAACATTCTTCTTTTTTTTCCATATTAGCGATGATTATTTTTCATAATATTTCGTCGTAAAAATTAATGTCTGATCATCCTTTAAAGCAGCTTTTGTTGAGTTGAAGCTTTGAAAAAGTAAGACTTAGGATAGGTTAATTATTAAAAATAAATTACCGAAAAGTTAGCTTTATATTCCTCAGTGTCCATCCATGCATTAATAAGCTCGTCATCTTTTTACGTCATCTTTTTTTTTTTAGTATAAAGTATTGTTAATGGAATTTCGAATTAAGTGATTAAGTGACTCAACATTAGTTAGTCACAAAATTCCTACATTAAATTAAATAATTGCTATTTATATAATAACGCCTGTGGTAAAAACCGGTTTCATTCAGCGTTTTTTCAGATCAAGTCGTTTTTTTTTTCTGGAACCCAACAACTACAATGATCGAGAAGTTCCTTTGTGATTTGACATGACATGGAAAAATAGTGCAAAGGCAGTTCTTTGTGTTCAAATTAGAAAGATAAGAACTCCTTGAATATTGTTGTTTTTCCCTTATAACGTCTTGATAGAAAGGAAAGTTATAGATATACGATGATTAGGACTCGATGGTCAATTCTTACACTGAATTAAATGGGCACTATTTATATGATTGTATTTGGATGGTAAAATCGGTTCCACTTAACGTTGTTTCAGCTCAAGTGGTGATTGTTTCCGTAAACTGGCCATGACGTCAAGGGGGTGGGGGTTGTACTTATCATTTTCACCTTTTTTTTAATTATGATGATTTATCCTCTTTCTAGCGACGTCATTCCCAGTTCAACGTTCAACAAGCGCGTTCCCTCTAAAAATGACAGGAGTATTTATGCATAGAGCGGCATTTTTACCTGGAATAAGTACATCTATGTGCTCTGCTCAGGATCGTAGTCTTGCTCCCACGGCTCTTTTGCTTTGAATTAGAATGTGTTATCTATGTGTTCAATTAAATTTATTACGCACAAAAATGTATACACACTCGTACACACACACACATATACACACACATATACACACACATGCATATATATATATATATATATATATATATATATATATATATATAAATCGCATTTTATGTATGTTGATTCCTTTAACCATTCTTCTATTTTTATCTTGACAAACCTGCCATTGAATTTGTGAGTCCCACATCCTGAATAAGCTCCATTTCAAAACCCTTAATACCATAAATGACTTCTTTTTTTTTTTTTTGTTCGTTTGTTTGTCGATATTTTCTGTTATCTCCCAATCATAGCAAGGAAATTATTCTAATACGCTTAATTAATGTAATTTGCAACATTTGATTCGTAGCTCATCCCTAAACTTTTGCCGTTTCCATGCAATGATTGGATGTGATGTAATCGACTTGTGCTGCTTGGTACCCGTGCAGTAACCGGCATTCGTCCCATCCCAGCAAATCGTTCGTGTGGTCACGCAATTGAAATGCATCTCTAGTTTCTACAGGAACTTGGTGCAAAATCTGAATGCTTATTGTAAAATTTCATTGTGCGTGTTTTTACTGGAACACGCAGTAAGTATTCAGTGAGTTTTGCTTAATCTGGTCCAAGACCACATAATGCGGTAAAAACCTAATGATAGACTGCATACTATTCAAGAAATTTTATCGTCAACTGCATACTACAGTAAAAAAAAAAAAAAAAACGAACAGTAGAATGAAGGAAAAAATCTTAGTTATTCACTTGACGCGGACGCTATTTGATCAGTAGTTATAATTCATTTGTCTATTTTTACTTGTTAAGCTTCCCTAAAGAAGGACAGAATCTAATAGTTACAAATATAGACAAACACACACACACACACACACACACACACATATATATATATATATATATATATATATATATATATATATATATATGTGTGTGTGTTTTGAGGTGGTAAGATTGTTTTGTTTTTTTGTTTTTTTTGAAAGGGTACCCTAGAAAATTTGATGCTTGAAAAGGTTCTCCTGAGAAGTTCATGTTTGGAGACCACTAGTATGAGAGACGTATATTTTACCTGAGTAAGGAAGCTCTTGTCTCAGACAGCGGTCATGGTGACCTGTCGCTGATTTAAAAGAAATTAAGTACATAGTTACTTGCTTACGCCACCTACTGAATTTGCTTCAGGCCAAGATACAGAAATCGCGGACGAGGAAAATCTCGACATGGAGTTGCAATCTTCTTTTCAATTAAGTCGATAAAGTTTTGCATACTTCTGACGGGTGGACATGTTCTAGCAGATACTTCCAAAAATGGTTTCTGCGGAACCCTAGGGTTCCGTGGAAATATTCTCGGGTTTTGTGAGATAAAGTTTTGTTTGATAGGATTTTTTCTTTAAATGTATTCACCACTTTCAGAATAATAGTTAAGCTGCGTGAAGTGTTGCTTTATGATAATTTTAACAACCCACAGTCGATGATAGAACAATCGTCGCAACAAAATGGGTTGTCATGTAAAAAAAATTCCATCAAAAAATGAGTATGGTCAAAATAAATACCATTCATGAGATCACTGACGTTTAGATAAAAACTAAGGAATAATTTTTTTTTTAATTTTAGAAGTAGTGTAGTGGTGTCCCCATGCCAATCTTCAAAACTCTAAACAAAACGGTATGGCCAGGAGCACTGGAAAACCCAGACACATAATTGAGCACACAAATGCATAAACACTGAAATGTTAAAAAAAGGATAGAACTCTTTGCCATCTTTGATGGCTACGATCGTTCAATCAAAAACAGAATTTTTTTATTTTCTTGATTTATTTATTAGTTTTTTTGTATGAATAAATTCTCTATCTAAAACAATCTTTTTTTTGTTTAATGTTTTATTAACATTGAGGTGATGGGGGTTGTCCGTAAAATATAGGTATGGATTTTGCGATATTTGAACAATCGTACAAGAGTTTCAAGACTAAATCAGTTTGGAAACCACTTTATCACTGTAAGATTTAATTTAGTAATGTCACTGAACATTTCAGTGATATCATCTCTAGTGCCACATACAGCGTAATAATGGTTTAGAAGTTTTTCATACTGACTATTTCTATTATAATTAGTCCAATCCTCACTTAGTGACCAACCACCATGGCTATTTCGATTATTATTCGGACTATCCTCATCCGGGTTGTTTTTCATAATTCAGAGAAACACTAACGACCATGGCCTTGTGTCAAAGTAAACAAGACTCTAGTCAATAATGGGGCAGACTTGATATTTACCAAGTCTACCTTAGTTTAACACAGGGATCACATATTTATTAGATGCTCAGGGATTTCACAAAATGCTCGAGATTTCTCAAATCACTAATTTCATCACATTACTTTAACAGATACACGCGCAACGAATTTGCATTCAGCAATCTACCCTGAATAATCGAATTTTTACGCAGATTGATGACTTCAATTTTGTAATAATTTTTGTAAATCTCAACCAATTTTAATAAAATTCATGTCTCCTTGTAAAGGTCTGTATTGCGAATATTTTTTTTCAATTACACCGAGTCAACGAAATTGTTCTAAACGCAAGATATCATTTGGGGGGGGGGGAGAGGATTTTTTGCTTCAAATTTGAAGTACCGCAATGCATGCCTAAAACAGTAGAAGTGAATGACACCAAACGTTCTGTATAAACTCAATTTGACCCTGTTAACGTCTAATTCTTTAATAAAACAATGATTATCCAACTTGGGAACATATAACGAGTTTCAGTGTTGGAAATGAGGAAGATTTCGAAGGTCAGGCACAAATGATTTATATTCAAAAACAATTTATCTCTAGAAGGTGTGTCCATGGTAAAGTTGGTTAATGTGTTAGATTTTTAATCGAGATATTGGTGGTTCGAATATATCCAGGAATTAATTTTCTTAAGAATAGTACCTATGGTTAAGGATGTCGTGAGTACTTATCAATAAAATCTTGAAGAAAATAGGACCAGTAAGAACACGCGTTACTACTCAATATGTTGATATAATTGTAAAAACTTTAAAATAACTCAACAAGCATCTTTTAATATATCATAGATGTTAATATATTAATGCTGTGGAAAATTAAACGATGTTATTTTACGAAGTTCAGTTACATGTTGTTATAAGCCATAATGAATGGCTAGTTTGTGATATTGCATTAATATTCTTTTGTTTATTCTATGTTAAAATATTCTCGTTCAATATTTTCTAAGTTTATCCAATTATATAAACACATTTTGCAAGTACAAATTCTTCTTACTGGTTTTAAATATGGAAAGTTAGGTTGTCTCTATTAAGTGAAGCAAAGATGTTGATACATAAAAGAAACTGATAACCCAAGGCATGATTATTTAGAAAACGAGTTAATCCTCGTGATAGTATTCTTGTTCAGTGTTTTTCAAATTTTTCAATGTGTTATGAAGGTATGCATTTTTCTTACAAGGATGATATAGATTTCCTGGTTTACGACATAGTTCAGAGACAACTTCAATGAAGTAACTATTGCTTTAAAAATAGCACATTGATGATTCATAGCATAAACAGTTGACTTCTTAATGTTAATTTATTGTTTCTCGCCTACTCTGTGGGAACAAATCTACCTTAAGAATGTGTTTAGTCTAGCTGTAACTGTTTTTCCCCCCGAAGACAGCAAGGTTAGCTTGGGCAGTAATCATACAAAATTTATTCATGATCGAACCACAGTCTCGAACAGTAAAAGCCAATCGACGACAAAGAAGAATGTCGAACGTCTGGAATCAAGTAGGCTGTCCGAATTTATATAACATTGAATCAGATATTCGTCCTACCTGAAATGAATGGCCTTAGTCTGCGCGTGCACCAGAACTAATTGTGTAGAAGTTATCTGAAAATTATCTATAAAAAAATGAACTTTTATCTGAAATTATCTTTTAAAAATACCAGCTCAAGATTTCAGCTTTGCTGGTCAAAAATGACCGTTGGGACTCCCCCCCTCCAAGTACTTTTTTGGATGGTGCCTCGAGTAAATTCATGTGACCTGGGGTATCCGAAGACACTCACCGACAAACACAGATGGAAGATTCGCTGTTTGGTTGAGCGAACTGTGCATGGGTTTTCGGTGATCTGATTGATGTTTGGAAGAGGACCAACAGGATCACAGCTGGAGGTCATACATTCATTTGATGAATTGATAGTTCTTGATAAGACAAGCTGAAAACCAACCCTACTGTCAGAATTTTCAGCTAGTTCCTGCAGAGGACCTAAATAGGACCACAGCCCCCAACAGATGAGATTTTTTTTTCAGGGTATGTTAGTTCAATACCTCTGGCTACAATGCACTGTCTCGACAGAGATCATATGCAAAACTGTGGTCGGCAAGAAATAAGATGGTGTTACGAATTAGACAAGTTCGGGAAGCATTGATTCTGCAACGCCCATGATAGAGATCTGGTAAAACCTTGGTAATGTCTATATCTGGATACAGAGGACAAAAGGCTCATGATGATGATAATTTTCATCAACCATGATGTGTTAATGTGCAAATTTTCCCGTTTATTTGTTTGCAGTCAGATTGGATGATCACATCGGTTGATTTACATCCCTATTATATCATAACGATAGAAATTACGTTATAGGAACTCTTAATTCCCCATGTCTGACCACCATACTTGAAATAGCTTGAAACTTGATAAAAATTGGATATTTGAAATATAAATTACCTATTAAAATAGTTTTAGGCACATTAGTGCTGATCCATATATAAAAAGGCATATATATATATATATGTTGGAGTAGTGTATGTTACTTGTCTGGCCTGCTTTTGAGAAGTTCACCTCACACCACCTCACTTTTATGGAAGACAAACTGGTTTCCTTTACCATCCTACCTGGTGTAAAGTGATGAGGTAATTACCATTAATTTATGTGAAATGTTTTTTGTACGTTCCCAAACCTGAGAATAACCTTCTGTGGCTGATGTGAAAGGCGAGAAATACGGAAATACGCTTATCTGCTTAGCGTCTCACATTTTTCCTTGTGGGTACCCAAAACATCATACAAGCTTACAAACCTACAAGACCCTTCAAAGTCAAAGAAATACGTCTCAGCAAACATTACAGCATTGTTGAAAAGATTACATGCAAGATCGTTTCAACGTCTAGAAACATTAAAACCAAAAAAACTTTCCATATAAATTAATGGTAATAGCTTCTTTGCTTTTCGCCATTTGAGCTTTGAAAGGTTTCTAAAGAACGTAATACTTTCGGATAACGGGGAAAACTGTTATGCATAATGTTATTAAAACAGATGACAGCATCATTGATTTTACGAGAAACCAAGTGGTGACACTCGCCACACTCTGCACTGTTTTACATATAACTTGGGAGAATAGATGGATTCATGCCATTTCAAAGGGCACTAGTACAAAATATTACACACTTCTCAGCTGGAGTTTGGACACGGTTCGTTAAGTCCATAATCTGATCATAATCTTGGCTATGCTGCATCTCATCGAAACCGTAGTAGGGTGTTAAGATGAACTTTCCAAAATGTATCGAATACTTTTTGCATTCATTGCCTTTATATCCTCATAGATATCTTTCGAACAACCATAGCATAGTGTTCTATCCTCTCTATCTCTCTTTCTCTCTCTCTCTCTCTATCTATCTATATATCTATATATCTATATATATATATATATATATATATATATAATTGTCATCCACAGACAGCTGTTTGCTTGTATTACAACTCTTCAGTGTGGCTATAGACTATCCAATATCCCATCAAGTACCACGAGGTACGATGGAAACCTTCGCTTCAGACCTAGAGGCTGGCATTTTACCCCTGCGCAGAAATGAACGGTCAGTAAGACTGAATTTAAGCGATGTATTTACTCTCGCACGATTCCATATCCAGAGTTAGAAGAATGTTGCTATATAGTTTATAATGGATGAGTTTGCTTCACTTAAAGAGTGCTCAACCCTGAAGGGAGCGTTAATTATAATAATGATAATTAATAGTTATGACATACATTATATATATATATATATATATATATCTTTACTTTTTAGGGCACTATCCTGGCAACTCTGATGATAACATCTAGACTCTCCAATATCTTGATGTTTCTAGTTTTAATCAATTTAAGATGTTTCCCGATGGAAAACGCCAGTGATGTCATAAATTGAATTATTTCCTAACCATATTTATTCTTCAATGAAAATCCTTTCACATAACTTCTAATTTTGACGCTACGGCTGTTTAATCATTGACTGTGATGGCAAGTCTTTTTATCAATTATTTGCCAACGGATATTTCAACATATTTGTTTCTATTTTAGAGAGCAAATAAATTAGTTCCGTACTCATGCCCAGACAAGAATGTAAATACAAATTACTGAGTTCTTTAGATCTACAAATGATTACTTTGTTAGTTTATTATACCGTAATTCTGTTCCAACCATTAAGCGTTATTATTGCGTTTTTCACTGGAAAATCCTGGAAATAAAATTAGTCTATACTCTGATAATTATTCTTAGTGTATCAGTCTCTCTCCCCCTTACTCTGGGAAGATGAAATAATATGAAATATAGGCTTAACCTATGGAACCGAGCCATATATGTGTATATGTATATATAATCAGCCATCATAAGTCCACGGCTGGCCAAGGGCCTTCCCCATCTCCTTACATACAAGTAGTACCTTTATTTTCGTTCTGTTTGGATTGTTCAGATTGAGCGAGTTTATTAAGCCTTGTTGAAATCGTTAAAACAACAACGTTTAATTATGCGCAAGTAAAAGATAAGAGCACCTTTGCTCAGCCATTTTGATTACACAAAGCAAACGAAAGAATTTTATCGACTTATCAAATGCATTGGGGGGGGGGATTGGCGATATATTTGGCTATCGTAGATTTTATTCTGCTGAATAGGAAAAGAACCATTCGGTGCAACTAAATCTACCAAAAAGACTGATCAACATGGCCATGTACCAGAATGTTTGTCTCCGGTCCAGAAGGTCATCGTCCGCTCCATCGACAAATCATATCAAACAGTTTAAGAATGGTAGTAAATGCCTCTCTGCTAAATACCCAGCCCAAGAACTAGGATTAAAAAACTCCCCCTGAGATTATAGGCAAATCACATTCGATACACTGATTTTTGTATTATCAATCATCAAAGTCAAACGACCGAATATTTTAGCTTCAGTTAGCGACTGGTACACTTTTCCAAAATTGATTTGTATACCCAAATCTACCAGAACTTTCTTGTATTTTCATCGAGAAATTGCCAATGTCTATAGTTAATATTAATGTTACAAATTGTACGATTGTATATAAAAATTAGTATTTGTACTTGGAAATATATGTTACATCGAGTGTTACACCGAATCGGCAAAATTGTCGAATTCTATAAAAACAAGTTCGATTTCACTTCGACTACTTGAACTTAGTTTTGTTTGTTTTTTTGTTTTTGTTTTTTTATATTTTTGTTTTTTGTTTTTTTTTAATGACGAAACTTCGCCAATTAAGCAATTTTGAAAATAAGTAAATAATCCTGAAAATTTTGACGGGTACTACGCTAGTATTCGGAGTCTCTGAGTGGATCTGTTGAGAAGTCCAACACTTTAATAGAATTTATCTGTTTTTGGATCAAATTGATTTGTTCATTGTGGACGACCGGTTTTATTTGCAGTGTGTTCATTCCGAATGTGGCGATCAAGTGTAGACTTCATTCTGAGTGAAGATGAATACAGATCGGATATTTCGTGCTTGACTGCGACAGGATCGACAGCGAAAAGAGCAAAAAAAAATTCTCTTTTCTTTGGGGGGAGGCAGACGGACATCACGTTTGCAAACTCCATCGATACGGCTGGTAGACTGCAGTAAGATACGACCAGAAGGCTCCTATTTCTTTTCGTTGTTATCCTTTCAGATAGGAGTGGGAGCAACTCCTATCTTTGGCTCCAAAAACCTCTTATTCTAAATCCAACACTTGAGCTCAGAGGCACCATTTTTCAAGTATTTGGTATGACTCGGTCAGGGACAGATCCCCAACCGGTTACGCCTATATATATATATATATATATATATATATATATATATATATATATATATATATATATATATAATAAAATTGATGATTAAGTAATATATAATGTCTATTATATTTATAAGAGTGTATCCCTAACGTAAAAGCGAGTACGTGTAATCTCATTCAGAACTGGCAATATTTCAAGTATAAAAGAGGGTGCTCCCTTTTGTGATATGTTACTCACTTTTTTAGTAGCTTATTCAATTATTAAAAGCCCCATGGCTAAGATATAAGAAAATTGATACTCAGAACAGTATTCGCCCAGGGCTCAATTCTCTGGTTGGTACTAAATTGGTGACTGAAACTCCAGCATTTTTACTTTTTTTCTCTCTTTCTAACCCTACAATCAATGCTCAGTCTCCTCAGTGACTTGTCGTGATGCAGTGGCTACCAATCCAGCTGCGTAGACGATTGTAACTTTAATGGTCCACATTTCTAGCATTGCCATAAACTAAACTTATCTTATTTGATACCTATTACTGCAACACCATGCATCAAGTTAACTGACAAAACCATTATTACATCGGTGTGTCGCATTCGACTATTAAGGGTCATTTACTCTCGACCAGTGTTTCCCAAAGTGGGTTGGAAAAAATACTGGGGGTTCCGCAAGATAATGTATCTTTTGGTAAAATTTATGGAATCTCTTCTTTTTTTTAAAATGATATCAACTATTTTCTGAATGTTAGGTTTGCAAAAATCAAAATGTCAAAACAGACTTGACGCTGATATGTGAATTCTATTCTCCAATTTCCAGAGGATACTGCAATCAAAGAAGTAGATTCACTCTTTAAAATCAGCAACAGCAGCAGCATCCTTTTAGTGTACGTCGTTGGATACAGAGTTCCCCTAACATTTGCCAGACCTCTCGATCATGGCCATCGCAGAGCCAATACTTTCTTAATCTATCTAATTCGTCACGCCATCTTACTCTCTGTCGGTCTCAATTTCGCATATGATCTGTAAAGATCGACAATTATTAGTCATGATGTCCAGCGGTCGTCTGTCATTCTTGCAACATGTCCAGCCTATTGCCATTTGTCTTTTCTGTTTCTATGATACCTCTAACTGCTGCCTTTTCTCTAATATACTTTCTCGTCTTCAGTTCTCTCCCTTTGAGGTTGAGCATGATTCTCTCACGTGCACATTGCATGGTTCTCCGTTTGGAGGTCAATCTTGTGGTTATTTTCCATCTTCCAGCTCCATAGGTGACTATCGATTGGAAACATTGGCTGTTTACATTTTTTCAGGACCAGTGAGATCTGTGTGTTCTTGAAAGTCGAACTTACACTAGTGTACTTTGACTAATTCCTTTCATAGCAATAACACATTTAAAACAATTTAAAAGCAATCGTTTTTATTATAATGTTTTATTCGTTATATCTCTTTTTTATTCTCTCTATGTGATTGTTTTTTGTTTCGTTTAGTGCCTTATTAAAATTGAGGAGGTATGGAGTGCCAATATAGATAGATAGATAGATAGATAGATAGATTCTGTGGTTTTCAGAAATTCGTATAAGGGTTTAAATATGTTGGGGAACCACTGATCTAAACTAAGCGAAGCTTACGAAAAACCTCTTGAGCGCACCGCTGTGGAACAATGGTTAGCAAGCCAACTGCCAACTATTATTACTCTAATGCATGGGTCGACAAACCACAGTCCACCAACTTCATTGAATATGTGACGTTGCATACAAAAATTCTCTTTCCCTTATCTATCTTTTGTTAGCAAACAATAGAATCCAGTATTGAAAAATAGAGCACAAACTTCCTCTCCGCAATTGCCTCAAACAAATCAATGCTTTATAGCTAAAAAAAAAAAAGAATCTTTCATCACTGCAATTTCATGCTCTCCTAATAATGCACTCGTCCAAATTTGGACCATAATTCAACAATCCTATTTCTCCTCGGAAAAGATTCTCATTGTTTTCTATGAAGGATGGGACAAGTTTACGTAGATATATAGCGTTCCTATAATAAATATACTGTTTTCGAAGCCTTGTTTCATCATTTTTTCATTTTTAATTGCCTAGGTCCATCAGGCATGAAAACATTTTCCTGACCCTTGCTCTTGGAGATTAATTCTCAACTTTGATTGTATAACAGCATAATAAGGAATATAGTTGACTTACACAGCACACATATACGCGTTATTTCATTAAAATATCAATAAACATCAATTCCAACGTAATTATATATATATGTATACACACACACATATATATATACACACACACACACATACACACACATACACACACACACACACATACACACACATACACACACACACACACATACACATATATACATATATATATATATATATATATAATTAGATAATTTAGTCATTCACTGACAGCTGTTTCGTTGTATTACAACTCATCAGTGAGGCTATAGACTATCCATTACCCCATCCAGTTCCACGACGTAGGATCAAAACCTTCGCTTCAGACCCTGAGACTGTCATTTCACCCCTGCCCTACGCATAACTGGACAGTTAGTAAGGCTGAATTTAAGCGATATATTTACTTACGCACAATTCCCCATCCACCAGAGTGCTCTATTCGGGAGTTTGAAGAGCATTGCTTATAGCTTATAATCAATGAGTTACCTCGCTTAAAGAATGCTCGACCCTGAATAAGGGAGCATTAATTCCGACGTACAAATCACGAATTCAATATCCGATATGTGATGGGTTTAGTTCATAAAGTGTTCGATACATTCAACATCAAGTCAAGTTCGACTTGTAATGTATATATATGCATTCACGAATATATATATATATATATATATATATATATATATGGATATACGTACATGTATATAGATATGCGTGTATATGTATACATACGTATGTTTATTCATATATATATATATATGTATATATGTATATTTGTGTACAAATGTGTATATATGTGTATATTTATACGTGTGCATATATATGAGTATATATACCTATATGTATATATATACATATCGGTACATATAATGAGCATATATGCGAATTTTCCATTTTTTGTTTGTTTGGTCTCCAACGGGCTATTTTGATTGGTTAATCTACCTCCCTATAATGACGTAACATGCAAATTACGCCACAAGAACTCTTAATATCAGGATGCTTGAATTGTTCAGAATAGATTACCCAATAAAATAAATTTAGGCTCCCTAGTGTAGATCCATACATAAATTAGATGCGTATATGCTCGTATATATATATATATATATATATATATATATATATATATATATATATATATATATATATATGAATGAGAGAAACGGGAATATCAGAAGATTTGTTGTACAAATTATTCTTTTATATTACCCAAATCGGCTGTGTCAAGAAATAGTGCGGGTATACAAGGAACTCGCGTATTTATAAAAGGTCAGTGACTTGTGATAGGTAAGTAGATTACGTGGATGGGTATGCAGAGATATGTACCAAGTTTCCAGGGATATCAGCTTTCAGGGTTGGGAGATCATAAGCTAATTCATATCTTCAAGTTCATGTTTTTAGAAGTCAGTGACTGCGTGTGTAAGTTACATAGAATTTAAGTAGTGGATAATTGAGCTCAAACGAGATATCTTTTCACTTTGTATAGGGCAAGTGATACCCTATGGCTCATTTTATTTGTTAGATCAGCGAAGTTTGGTGTGATTTAATTAAAATGAATTTGGTTGCAATGACCTGAGGTTAAAAGAGTGTCTTTTTATGAGGTTTTTTTTCAGAAGACCCAGATATTTTTCGACTGGTATGTTTGTGGAGAGAGATTTGACGTCTTATACAATGCAAATCTATGCTAAACTTGCCCTTTCGTATTCCCCAAAATTACAGGATAAATGATTTATTCATTGATCACCCCTTTAAACCAGAGCTGTATGATTTTTTTGTTGTTGTTTCAATTGTGAAAAGCAATTCACTGTGCGCATGCGTAAGCTTGCAAATGACCGACTTGTCGATTCTCGTCTGCTTGTTGGGAACTCATTAGTTCCTTCAATCAGCTTATAACAGCATTCTGTGTTTGAAGGCAACAGCAAAGTCTATTAACCTGGTTTTGGAAGCATTTAAAGTGCGAAATGGAGATGTTTGATAAAGAAAGAAAAAAACATCAGGCAGATTGCCACGGATTCATTTTCAATTTTATAATTGAAGACTTGATTCACAGATACAATGTATTCCGGTTAGTAGGACCTCACCGAAACGAACGATTCTAGACCCAAAACGGAAAACACCGAATATTTTTCCTAATTCAAGGTGAACAACTTGTGAATAAAAAAACACCATAATTAAAGTCTCCCTTTCTTTTTTTCACTATTTCTCTCTTTTTGAGTCATGGTCAGATTTTATCTTTTAAAAAGTGCTGATTGAGAAGCACTGCAGCTTGATCCAAATAAACGGTGCATTGATCATAATAAACGGAGCAAATAAGCGACTATCATCTACAATTTGAATCGTTTTTTACAAGATTGGGTCTATCAGCCGGCTGGTCTTAATAACTGTTGGGCCTAATGGGTAAAATGCACTTTACTTAGAAATGACCAGTGAGTGTTGAATATGAAAACCCGTGGAAATTCCATGTGTTAACAAACTAACATTATCTATCATCTCATCCCCCTGCTCTTTTCTCGCCATTCGCCAGAATATTCTCTTTCTCTCCCTTATCCCTTCCGATTTCTTTGCCTGTCTATATTTTGATGTGAATGTTGCACGAACATTGATTAATTTCATAGCCAAAAATCCTCTTACTCTCTCAATACACTACTCAATTTTCTTTTCTTACCCCATCCTTCCAACCTTCTGATCAAACTACCGAACATCCTCTTCTCCCTTCCTAAACTGGTATTAAACTGCCTAACTTTCTTCCCCTATTCTCCTTTCCTAACCTCTTTTTGATCTGCCTAACACGCCTCGCATCCTTTCCAACCCTCTTATTAAACTACCTAACTTTTAACTGCCCACTCTCTTCTTATCCACTTATAAAACATTACTTTTTCCTTCTCATCAATCTATAGGTAGCTAGGTTTCTAGCATCTTACATTGGTAACCACTGACTATACTGCTACTCCACCACTTTTTTGTTGTAGCGATAGGGATTTTCTACGTCATCACAGTAAATACAATGTTGATTAAACACCACATTTTGCTGTTTTAACGAACATTTGTTTCAACATGTCTCCTCGCGCAATCTTTGTGTCGTGTATTTGATCAGATGACAAAAGAGACTGGTCGGGTTATTCACTCAATAGAAACTGTCTCTTGGCAAACGTCTTCTGGAAGTATGCAGTGCTGGGGTAATCAGTTAAATGGGAGAAGAGGGAGTCAACAAATAAGTCTATTGTCTTTTGTTTTGGCATTCACAAATGAAATAAGTGTTCAATCTCTTTAGACCCTACAGTTGGTGGGGTCTCGCAGGATGCAGCACCTAAAGCCCATGCCTCAAAACGGTACTGATTGCATAAAAGTATTATATGTATAAAGTAAATGTATGGTAAATAGTTTAATGATCTTTAAGCACCAGAAATAATTATCACGATAGAAATGCATTGCAAATTATTTTTCTATAGAAATTCTTTGAGAGTCAAGAATAAAGGAATTATAAGTGTTCATTAAATACTCCAAACATTACTGATAGAATGAATAGCACCCATTCTGTCTCTACAGACAATGGGACGTCAATGGTCTAGTCCAGAAGACACAGAGAATGATGCATCTGACATGAGCCTAGCTTCTAGAACTGCTGGCCAGTTAGGAAGGCCAGTTAGGCGTCAAACCACCGCAAAGGAGGATCCAATACCTAGTTGTCCTTATCCTAGACAGGTTATCCTCCCAAAGCTACATAACCAAATCTGCCCTTGTATTTTACCCTGCGTCGTGGGAGAAGAGATAAATACATGACTTTCTCAATGGAATTAGTGAGAAGTGAACATAAACATCCCCAACCGGAGTTTGAACTCAGGTCAGTGATTTCATTGAACGTTCCATGCCGTTATCACTACGCCAATCACTCTTTCACAGAATACAACTATTAAACAATACATGATTCACCCCCGTTTGTTCATTTATTCATTGCTGAAGCTTCTTTTTAAATAAAATGTTCTTCCATTATTCGTTAAACTTTCTTCCATCGATTGTTAATATTTTTTCCATATCCCAACATCTGAATCACCTCACTTTCCTGGTTAACCAAGTCAATTCTGATCTCATCGACAAAACATCACAATGGATTAAGCCTGGCTTTTTCTTCAGCTCAACGATCTAATTACTTGGTCTTTAACTGGAAATGACAGAAGCATAGAAACTGATCCTGTGTCGAGAGGATTGCTTCAACCGACACTTGATACGTAAACGCCTGATTGGGTCAAATCGAGAATCAAATAGCACTGTGGAAAATGTGATTTGAACAGCGATCAAGAAAAACTTAACAATGGCAGTAGGGCCCGATCCTTTGAATTAACCACGTTTAAATTGAAGTGTCCTTTTAAGATCGAATTGTGATCGAATTGACTGTAGCATAGAAATTGATCCTATGTCGAGAGGATGGCTTCAATCGACACTTGATACGTAAACGCCTGATTGGGTCAAATTGCGATTCAAATAACACCCAAGTGGGAAATGTGCCTTGAACAGCGATCAAGAAAAACTTAACAATAGCGCTGAGACTTGAGAGTTTTAACCACATCTGGATTGAAGTGTCTTTTTAAGGCTGGAATGTGATCGATCCTTGCATTAATACTTGGTTTACTTGACTTTTACAATGGAAAGAACATTGGCGAAAAACTTCCAATCAAACTCGTTGGATTTAACCAGCATTTGTACATTCATCCTCAGTTCTCACGATGTTGGTCTGTAGCGATAATTTATCGATGAGTTAAGCGTACTGGGAATTAAGTTATTATTACGTAGGACTGTGAATAAGAATACGTCATTGGCATCAAGTCTACTTTGCTACATTGCATATTAAGCTCCGGTGATGTTGGATAAAAGTTTGAGACTTCTTCATAATCATCATCATAATCTTTTAACGTCTGGGTTAAACAGGATTCGTCTCACCTCTCTATCGTGGGCGTCGCAGAGCCAATGCTTTCTAAGTTCGTCTGGTTTATTTTGGTTGTTCATGTGATATCTGGGGATATATATTTGCTATATGATCAGCCCATTACCATTAGATTTTTCTTATAGATTCCATATCACAGACTCCTATTTTTTTCCTGATATACTATGCTGTATTGTGATCTCTTCTTGTGAGGTTAAGCATGATTTTTTTATGAGCACATTGCATGCTTCTCAATTGACGGGTCTGTCTCTTGGTTAGGTTCCATGTTTCAGCTCCATACGTGACTATCGGAGGGATGCATTGGTTGTACACCCCTCTTTTTAGGATTGAGAGGATTTTCTTGTTCTTGAAGTTTAAGCTTGCTCCTCTAGAAGCTTGCCACCCTAGAGTGATTCTCTGCTTGATTTTTTCCTCTTTTGATAGTCTCATAGAGATTTGTTGTCCTAGGAAGATGTAGTGGTCTACTTTCTCTAGTTTCGTATCTTCGATTTTGATCGTTATGCTCTCATTTCCGACGTGATTGTTGCACATGACTTTTGTTCTGCTGAAGTCCCGTCCACACATGTTACCTGGGATTTTACCTTTCAGAAACCGTCAACCTAGACTGTCACCAAAACTGTCAACATAGGTTTCTTCATTTTTTAAGTAGATCTGGCTAGCTATGTATGTACATGTTTATTGCGCGTACAAGACGCACCATAGGAGCTAGAGGTCGGAAAATTAACCCTCATTACGTCTAGAAAATCTTATTTTTGTTATTTCCTCTGTGAATAGATTTTGGTGAGGG
Source organism: Thysanoteuthis rhombus (assembly GCA_963457665.1). Classification (NCBI taxonomy): domain Eukaryota; kingdom Metazoa; phylum Mollusca; class Cephalopoda; order Oegopsida; family Thysanoteuthidae; genus Thysanoteuthis; species Thysanoteuthis major. The sequence goes on from OY735200.1 coordinate 5,362,012, forward strand.
TTCTATTTGTAGTGCAAGTTTTCTGTTAAATTGATCCTCTAGTTTATGCCACGCTTGTTTTTGGAAAATTTCAGACTGTTTTTAGTGACTCTTGTCAAACAAGATGGAATCATTCTTCGATCAACCCTTTTTCCAAGTTTTTAATTCATCAACCCCAACACAGCATGCTGCCATAAGACGTTTGGTGCATGACAGTTACTACTGAGTGACCAACCAGACCTTTTAATAACACTGATCACTACAATCTACATTTTTAAAATCAATAAAACAAAAATATTTTCTATCAATATCAGCAAATATCTTCACTTTTCAAAGAGGATTAAGTTCTACGTTTCCAGCCACGAGCTTCTAATAACAGGCTTGGCACTTGTTTGGTATTGGTAACATGGAATATTATGCCAAATTTAGCTGAGAAGATTATCGTGAAAAACGCTATGGCCAATTTAAATGGCTGAAAATGGCTAGTTTCATCTACTGATGATCAAATAACATTAATATCACTATGAAAAAAACTTCACTTTAAAGCTAATACGTAGTTGGGTTTAGTAGGTCAGGTAGGATTAGTAGGTTTGGGGTTAGGGTTAGTAGGTAAGTTTAAAAATCAGTTAACGGTAACTGTAACACTAACCCTAAATACTAATCTTAAGTCATTTCCTTTTTAGTCAAATTTTAATACAGTTTAGTTTCAAAAGTTAAGTTTTCTGCTCTCATGGTAAAGAAATGGAGATGCTTTTAGCCTTTCAAAAATGTCCTATTCAAAACGGTGATACCTGGTAAATCGGCATAATGTTTAATCTTATCCGTTTCAAACAATTAACACAACCATAACCTCATTCATTCGTACACGGAAGAAAAATTGGAAACAAGAAAGAAATTTGTTGGATTTGGAAAGTTGAGAAACTATAATTTACGACATTTGAAATTTTTTCGTTCGCCTCGAGGCAAAATAAGATATTTTAATTTTTTGTTTTAAATTCAAATTCGAATTGTTCACCAAAAGCATTAAAAAAAACTAGAACACAAAGATTATTGATACTAATATATAATAAAAAAAACTACCACTTGAGTATCGTCTCTTGGCTTAATGCCTTGTTGGGGAAGATCAATGAGAAATTAGACAAAAGGGGTGGTCACTAAATAAGTTGCTGTTCTTGTCTTCTTTAATTCAATGATTACTAAAAATTACAAGCATGACACAAACTAAGGGATCCGTTTAGGATAAACTTATATTGCAAATTAAACCTCCTCACTAAAAACCTATTTAGAGGTGGATTTTTTTCTGAAACAAAAAAGTCGTTTTTCCTCGATATAACAAGGAGTAAATGTTAGAATATCAGCCCTTAAGCCCCATAGGTGGGGCCTGTACGTGTAATACATACATACATAACCAGCCAAACAGACCAGCGTGAAAACTGGCGAAACCTTTGTTGACAGTTTCTTGTACATGGAATAAAGGAAGAACATCCTATCGAAACTCCGGGCGGTTCAAAATACGGCCCTATGCGAACCTGTGGCATTACCCAGCCTTTTTCTTGTATTATGACTAAGCAACTCCAGGTAAGAAGCTCAGATGTATACAGTTTTTAAAGGAACATGAATAATGAATTTTGAATGAGTCGAAAAGTCCATAGTTTTAAAAAGTGAATAGAAGGTGTTTTTATTAGTGAAACTTTTACCCGAGACTGGAAGAGTATATTCCTTCGGAGAATTATCCAAGAAAATTATACTGTTCATTATTAAAATGGATGAGAATATATATATATATATAAATATATAAATATATATATATATATATATATATATATATATATATATATATATATATATATATTTTCTCCTTTTTTATAAGTCGCTTTAGGTCGGTCGGTCGTTGCCTGAAAGGAAGTTGTGTGATGTCACTAAAAGGTGTGACGACATTGAAATAACGTTCTCGATCAATTTTATTTACCAGCCGCTAATGATGTCATGATGAAATGTCTAGTGTTCGCACTTTCTTATCAAAAAATGGCTAGAATCTGAAAAAAAAACGCCAAAAGAATGGACATTGAGGATTTTTATTGAAGATTGTTGTTGCAAAGATATTTCCATATTTCAATGTTTTATAAGTATGGGAATCAGGTGACCCAAAAAAGACTTCGTAATTTTTTTCCTCTTCCAATACTACTGCATTCACCGGTGGATTCATCATTGAGCTTATGGTTCCTCTCTTCTTTGGACATCTGTCTTTTCCGAATAGACACTTTTTTTATGTCTTCAGCCCGTTAAGATTTAAATTCTTGTTTTTCTTTTCATATATATATATATATATATATATATACACACACACACACACACACACACATGTGTGTGTATACATCACCTCCCACTTCATGCCATTTGAGTATATATATATATATATATATATATATATATACATGTACGCACTTAGCGCGTTGTTGCACACCTCGCCCACTCATGTTACCCAGAATTCTACTTATTGTTACCATCGATCACTGAAATTTACATTTTTAAAATCAATAAAACGATATGTTTTTTTCGTTATCAGTATTAACATGTAACTAAATGTAAGCCGACCAAAGATATTTATCTTTCTTTTTAATATATTCCGATTTTACGTTCTCAACTCTGAGCATCGAATAACAAGACTAACCTCATTCCCACGTACACGGCAGATAAGAATTAAAAACAAGAAAGAAATTCGTTGGACTTAAAAGGTTGTGAAACTATAAATAATTTACGACATTTAGAATTTCTCCGTTAGCCTCCAGGCAAAATAAAATGTACCACTTTTCTGATTCTTTTTTTTACATCAGTTATTGGTTTTGTTTTTGCTAAAGTAGGATACAACTTTTCTAAGGAAATCTTTCTTTTTTTTTCTGCCCGGCTTCTTGTATGAAAGATGATGGCAGGTAAGAAAGTTGCATGGGAAAATTGAATCATGGTAAATTACTCTAATGAGCCAAAACACTATGACCACCTGCTTGATAAGATCTCTGTCCTTCACGTGACAGCAAAACATCTCTTACCCGATCAGACATTGATTTATCAGACATTCAAAGAGTTTTTCGAACAATCGAACTCCTTATTGTCTCAGTACCTAGCATGACATTTCAGATGAATCTTTCTACGGCCTTCCTTTGATGTTCAATCCAAATCTGATTTAGTAGTTCTCACACCCTCCAAAATTTGCTGACTGAAGTGAGCCCGCCATATGAGGAGTCGTCTGACCAGTAACTATTTACACTATTCATTGTAAATGTTGAGAGATCCATCCTAGGGAAACTAGCATGCATCTCAAAGTTGGGTGCAATGAACACAGAAGTCTATAATCAGAGGCATAATACAAAGATGTGGGATAGTTGAGCATATGCAAAAGAGAAAAGCAAGTTCTATCCTCTTTAGGGACAAGGAACACTGTTGGAAACCGTGAAAAATCTAGAAGGCAGCCCACATCAACGTTTTGACTGGGTGTTTAAGTCAGACAATTGCGGAATTGAACAGGATGTGGGTTCCTTTACTCACCAGGGACAAAGTATTGAAATCCTGGCCAGACAAGGATGGAAAAAGATAGAACCTGAATCCAGTGTTGTAGCATTGGTATCAATGGACAAATTCTTTTCTTGTTAACTTCTTTGTTAAACTCATTTTGCTAATTCTCATTGAGATTAGGATTTCGGGTGTTTGGTGAGCAAGGCAACAGAATCATGTTTTTATCTTTATGATGCTGCGTATTGTGAAAGGGTGATGACATTACCATTGCAGAAGATTGTTGCCATTGAGAAGTGATCCTGAACTTCAATGGTGTTGAGGTAGGTAATACGCCAAAATATACATTACACATGAATAGGAAAACACAGTGATTCCTGACAGAACTTACACAATTATCAAATAGCCTCCATTGACTTAATGTTTTCCTACAGTACACCCCAGTAACGTCACTTCGCAAGGATGATGAGGCACGTGCACCCTGTCGTCCATTCTATTGAGGAAAAGAAAGCGAGACATCAGACCAGGCTGCTTTCTTCCATTGATATGAGGTCAAGTTCCGACGCTTTCAGCATTAATTAGAATAGGTTTTATGTCTTACTTGCAACTACTTAGCTATACCATGTACACAATGAGGATCGATGTACTGTGCGTTGTGATGCATTCCTTCCTGCACCTTAATTGAAGCTTTCTCTGAATTGCCCAACAATAGTTTTCTGTTGGCTCTTACTTGATGGTGGAGCATCAGTTCATTTCTTGCAACCATAAGTCTTGTCTGACCAATGTCTGGTTCCTTGATGATGATTTCTCTCATCTCAGGTCTCAGCAAAGGGATACACACCACAAATTAACATTCCAGATGAGCTCAAACCTAGTCCTCTTGCCGTAACATAGCTATATTCTGATCTGAAATTTTCACTGTACAATGTTTTATTTATGTGATAATTACAGAAGCACTGAATTGACATAAAAAGGGGTTATGTTGAAAAATAAGATTTGTTATGTGACGTATATCTTTTTCAAATATTAAGTTACTCAGATATCGATTTATCATGTGCATATACAGTGTCAAGTAGAAGTATTCGACACTGTGGATTTTTCCTATTTAGTTGCATTTCAACCTGTAATCTAAATCATTTTTTTAAACACTTATGCCATGAAACTACTCAAAATAATCCAGATTGGTGAGGTGAAATCTTGTTTTTAAAGATATGTAAAGAATAAAATAAAAACAGAAAAGGGTCTGTGCATAAGTATTGGACCCGTTTGCTATAAGGTTCCTAGATAAGATCAGATGCAAGAAATAACCTTCACAAGTCATATAATTAGTTGGATAAAGTCCACCCGTGTGCAATCTGAGTGTCACATGATCAGTCAGTACGTGCACACCTACTTTAAAAAGGACGAGAGTCTGCGACATCACTGAGCAATGGACACCACCGAGCATGCATCATCAATACACACCAAACTGAGACAAAGTTGTGAAGAACTGTTGGTCAGGATTCGGGTCCCATCATTACAAAATGTAAAGACTATGGTACCACTGCAAACCTGCCAAGGGGGGCCACTCACCAAAACCCAGCAAGTTGGGTGGAGGATTAATCAGAAATGAGCTGGAAAGTTCCACTAACGAGATTAGTGTACCTGTCCGTTGGACTATTTCAAGTGTTGAACAACATTTGCACGTAAAAGTATTTGCCCCAACACCACCCTAGCAGTTTCCTTATTATTTTCTTGCATCATAACTTGTAATGGATATGGATGCTCTTAAAATTTATAAACCAAATTGGTGGAGGGATTTTTTTTTATTTGTTTTAGAAAGTCTATCGAACAAGTTGAATACTTACGCACACCACTTAAGTTTTTATCCTTTAAAAGAAGATTTCTCTAAGATTTCTCTTTTGACGTTTCTATTTTGGACTATTTTGTTTTTGTCCAATTTTATTTCAGGAAAAGAAAAGGATGAATTTCAATTATATATATATATATATATATATATATATATATATATATATATATATATATATATATATATATATATATATATATATATATGTAAAGCTAGCTCCTCTCGTAAACTAAGTTACAAATTAAGTGAGGTTATCCTCCAACGAGTAACCCACCGTTGTAGACAGAACTTATGAATAGATAGATAGATATTCTCTATGTGTGTGTAAGAGAGACAGACAGGCAGACGGAAACGTACAGAAAGATATGTGAAATTTATGTAACATATATGTGCTTGCCAGATTTACTTACGTTTCTAATCATCTTCATTTCCTTTTTTTACGTCATTACAACCTAACACCTGGTCTATAAAAAAAATCGATCCTCTCTTCAGTACAATCGTTCTTTGTATGTATCGCATTGCTGTACCTAGAAATATCCTTTTACATTAGACAAGGAGTCGGCAAACGCTCTTGGAGGCGGGCCGGATAAAAAAATATTTTTTTATGCATAGCTGGTCAATGTGAATGAGAAAGAATTAAACAATGACCATGCAACGCTATAGAAAACGCTTGTTTTCTTCCATTATTTGAACGTCTGTTTTTGTTTCCATGTTGGAATATTTACCAATATAAGCTTATCATCAGCATCATCGGTCTTTTAACGTCTGTCGTTGGACATAGACCTTCCCCAGGAGTCGCCACAATTCTCTATCGTGGGCGTCGCAGAACCAGTATTTCCTGAATTTGTCTAGTTCATCTCTCCATCTTGTGTTCTGTTGGCCTCGGTTTCTCATGTGATCTCTGGGGATCCATGTTTTGAATTGTGATGTTAGTCAGTTGACTTTCATTCTTGCAGCATGGCCTGCCCATAGCCATTTAAGATTTTTAATAGTTTCTATGATGTCTCGGACTCCTGTTTTCTTCGTTATATACTGTGCTGTCTTGTGGTCTCTCCTTGTAAGGTTGAGCATGATTCTCTCATGCACAGACTGCATGCTTCTCAATTTGTAGGTCTGTCTCTTGGTTAGGTTCCATGTTTCAGCCCCATAAGGGACTATTGGGAGAATGCATTGGTTGTATACTCTTCTTTTTATGATTATTGGGATCATTTGGTTTTTTGAAAGTTGAGCTTGCTCTGCCGAAGGTCTGCCATCACATAATGATTCTTCGCTTGATTTCCTCCTCTTTTGAGTCTCTCATGGAGATATAAGCTTATATGTCTTATCAAATTATGAAAACTGTGAATTCTGTTTCTAATGAGCAAATATTCTCAAATTGTTGTTCAAATTTTGTATATATTAATAGAACGACAGGAATACAAACTGTAAAAAACGCATATCTAGCCATAAAATATTGATTTGCCTGAGGCTATTGCAAATACGAGATTCTTAACTTAATTTTACGTTATAAACTTCCCTCTGTTGCAAGCATGAGGAAGTGTGGATTGAAAAAAAAAGACATTTTTTCTTAGTCTCTTAACAAATGCCAAGAATTGGATTTTTAATTTATAAGTTTCCCGTTGGAACCAACTTTAACATATAATCATTAGCAACGCACATTCGTCATCTGTTAAGCTTACGTCATCAGCATCGTCTGGTGACGTAAATTAGATGAAAAAGAATTTCATTTTATATTAAACTTGATGAATTGTATCTTTATTCAATTTTACCTTTATTTAGTCTAATATTCAGAAATCATTGATCATAAACGAGAAAATGCTGGGCAATGTAACATTTTGGAAATTTTTTTAAGTACAATGCATTCGCAAGATTATTTCGCCGTCATTTTTGACGGCTTACATACACTAATCGATTTTATATTAAGCAGAGTGTAAGCACAGTTTGACACACAATTAAAAAACAGATTTTGCGTTGGAAAGGGCCAGGGTAGAAGAGAGGTTCAGACAATGGAAATGGAACAGCAAGACTGTAAAGATGGTGGGGAGAAGGGGAGAGAAACAAAGTAGGGGGTATGCAAGAGGAATGAGTGTGAAACGTTAAGATATTCTCTAGAAGAAAGAGGACAGCTGAACTGAGCCGTCAAGAAAAAGAAGACGGGTGAAAAAAACAAAATGAGGTAGAATTGAACTCGGTTTCGAGTATCTCGTAAGCGGAAGATTTGGTTGAGTTTTGGAATTTGTCGTTCCAGGCATCTCTCATGAGTTTTGGGGTTTGTTTTTTTTTTTTTCCATATATCTTAGTGCTTTGGATTCCAACCCCAAGTGAACTGTTTGCAAAGCAACATGTATTTTACAAGTGGACAATAATGTTTTCAACGGCAATCGTTGGGTTTCTGAACGAAGCAAAAAGTGTTTAGACCTCGTTGAATCGACTAATGTGCGTGAATCTAAGAGATAAGAATTTTAATTCGATAAAAAATCCTATCATCTCGGTAATAAAAAAGTTTATTAGGGGAAAACTGGTAGATTGAAAATCTTAAGTGATTTTCTTTTCCCCTGATTCTTTTCCTGGGACTTCAGTGAGCTCTCTGTATCAGGGTAGAAAACTGACGGTAGAATCACTTTCTGTTTCGATTTTTTCTTACTCGGTAGGTGATCCACGTGAACTCAAACAAGATCTCACATAATCTGATTTCAACTTCAAGCAAAAGAAAATCTACTTCATTAAGCGGCTTGGAGTGGTTTTGTAGAAATTACATCTTCAAATGTGAGGTTTTCCCCCGAAAGTATACATCTTTTTAATACCTTCGAATAAAATATCCTAGCTTAGTACCTTTCAAAGTACCTCCCCCAGACAAATAGATACGTACACGCATCAAAACTGGTAGAGATAGATCTATGGACACACATACACACACACACATACACACACACACACACACACACACACGCATACACACACACACATATATATATATATATATATATATATATATATATATATATATATATATATATATATATATATATATATATATATCAAAATACATTGAAATTGAAAGATAAATAGATAAATACATCTAAACAGAGATAGATACATACAATCTGGGACAGGTGATTAGATACATTGAAAAGGCTGAGATAGATAGATTGATTCCTCTCAATCTGAGCAGTTTTGTTCCCACGTGATTCCTTTTCCTATTCCCCTACCCAAGTCGACCACGCCCTCTTCCATCTCCTTTTTCTCTTAACCCTAGTCAGAATCAATCAAGTCATCAGACAACCATCCAGGTGGTATGGTCACTGAATTTCACCGGGATCCATTCGTAATCCTTCTACTCTGATTGATAGTCGTTGATAGTTCAGAATCGGCAAGCACGTCTCCCCCAAGAACTTATCTTATAAATGCAGACATTTGTCCAATTACTTTCTTCATATCAGACGCTGGTCGCCAGGTCAACTCGACTATTACAAAATTCTAATCACGGCATTACGTCAGCTTCGGAAAGTTCAATGGTTAACACGTCTGCTTCACATGCAGAAACTTGCCGGTTCGATTCCCGGTATGAGTGATTAGTCCTATATCAGACGCTGGTCATCAGGGCAATTCTTCTGATACGAACTGACCGAAAACAGAAATGAATTTTCCAACTCATGATGATGACCCAGAAGGAATCCCCTTCCTTGTTGTCCATTTTTGCTTCCAAAGCAAAACATCTGAAGCTAAATTTACTTTCTACAAAAACCTTTTTAAGCACTGAAAGGTATACATATACACTACAGACTACTGGAGATGGAAACCCCTCCTGAAACATGTATAGTATACTAATTGATCCATTTATGGGTTGATTAATTGACTAATTAAGTCCTCATATATTTTTACTCCCAAGTCTGTCTGATTCCCTGTTGTTCATTCAGAGGGATCTAAAAATGTTTTTTCTTAGTTGATCACTTACTATTCTCATCTTCCTTCAACTAGCTTGTCTGTTTCATTTCAATAATATGCCTCTTTTCCATTTATCTATCCATCGGTCTGAATCCGTTCAAATCTATCGATCTCTCTTTCTCTCTCTCTCTCTCTCTCTCTCTCTCTATATATATATATATATATATATATATATATATATATATATATATATATGTGTGTGTGTGTGTGTGTGTGTGTGTGTGTGTGTTCATCATCTGTTCATGAATTTCCGCTTATATCTATCTGTATATTGCCTGATTCTGCTTCTCAATCCTTTTGAAAGTCCAATTCAATCCACCCCCAATCATCCTGCATCTCTTTTCAAATTCTCAGGACCGGAACCATTGTGTTGACTTGTCATTTACCAACATTCAAAGGTTGGAACCCAAATCTTTCCAAGAAATCTCGTCCGTTGGAGTCTTCTGTGCAGATAATTTGGAACGTGAATCGAACAAAAGATGATTTAGAGAAAACATCAAAGCAAGAGGATTAAGTCTACGAATCGAACGTGACGTGATATAAATGAAATGTAACAATTACTTGGCTTTTACAGGAGGCTACACGTTTTCATTGCCAGCATCTATCCATCTACTCCATATGAATAAAATATAACAATCATTTGGCTTTTAATATAAAACTACACTATACCTGTATCTATCTATTTATCTCTCTATCAAACAATTACTTGCCTTTCGATAGAACTAAATTTTTGCTTGGCCTGCATCTACATACCAATCTATTTTCACACATATATATATATGTGCTTGTGTGAATAAAATGTTGCAATTACTTGGCCTCAAGAAAGCTGGTTAGTCATTCAATAGAAACTGTCAGGCGACCAATATCTTTTGGCACCATGCTGTGTTTGGAGTGATCAATTACAAAATTGGGAAAAAATGTTATCAATTAATAAATTACTTGTCATGTCGGGCAGTGATCATTAGAAAATCCAAATTTCGAAAAAACAACCGTTATTACTGCCAGACAGGAAATAACGGCCCGATTTAGCATAAGTTTATACGAGTAACTGACCCCTTACTAGAACCCTATTTAAGGTGAATTTTAAAAAAACAGAATGCTCTTTTCTCCAGATAGAAGAATTGAGTGTTTGAATTTTCAGCCCTCCAGTTCCATTGGTGCGGCCTGTATGCATGACAGGTACGTAGATTGAAGTCCTAACTGACTTTAAAGTTAGAATCTATCACTTGCCCTAACACAGGCATTCTGAAAACTCTGGTCGGTGATTGGTTAAGCCGTTTGAACATTGTCTGATTCTTAGAGCACTCAAGCCAAGTGGTTGCCTTTTTCTGGCAGATCTGCCAAGGACACGAGAGGGCAGCAGGGTCGAGAGAGAGATAGAATTGTTAGGCTGTGGAAGAAAAAAGCAAATAGTTAATGTTCAAATGTCGTTGCATTTATTTCTATCTTATAACGGTTTTTTTTTTCATTTGAAGAAAAATAGCGTTTCCCTAATACGCTTGGAATAGGAATCTGTCAGTGCATCGATGTTGTGATTATTGGAAATAAATCTGCGTAACTTAGGAAGATGGACTGTTATTCTGTTTTATTTTTAGATGGAGTAGTTCTGTGCAAATTGCATTTCTCTTCCCTGGTTTCCATCTGCCAGTCGATTTACATTTTCTGTACCCCCCCCTCTCTCTCTCTCTCTCTCTCTCTCTCTCAGTTCCATGGGGCCTTTTTCTGGTCAAGGACCTGTTTTGTTGATGACTTCAATGCATCATCTCGCTTCCCTAGATCGATTGTCAACTGCAACCTTCAACCAAAGCGACAATAGGAGCAAATTTAACGAATTGTCAAAGGAAAAGGATTTTCGGATTTCGCGTTTACTAACTACCGACAAAATCATCTAATTTGGATTTTTAAAGGAATCACTTTTCCAGTTACCCACCCCCCCAAAAATATCTAATATCAGATCTCTACATAAGAATAATTCTGTTCCACTAGGCTCTGCATGGATTGACATAAGATATAAAATTAAAGTTATTTCATTGATCTGACATCACAGTTTTATCGTTCGTTTCGCTTGGAGAAATAAAAATTAATTACTTTCTGAAGGAATAGTAGCTGAAATACTCACTTTATTTATAAAAGTCAACGATGAGTTGAGTCAGATCTGCAATAGATATAATTCAAAACTATCATCGGTAAAAAGTAAAAAGGTTTATATCAGAACGATCTGAAGTAATTAATACTAGACATTTTCCCATGGTTATTTAAAAATATCTGCGAGAGTATGAATTCATAGTATAATTATACATCTGCCATACGATCATTTAAGCCAGTAAAGAATAGCAGTGACTCAGGAGCTTTATATATATTTATAGGTATGTCATTTTGATACATAATGACATTGACTGGACTTTTTTGGACACAATACAGAACGTGAAGAAATTTGAGAGATGGAAATTATACGCCACCAGTCTCCTGAGTGGGCGGGGCTTACCTTGAAAATCAGCATTTAAGATCCTGCCTTCTATTTTTCAGCATTGACCTCTATTAAGCGTGTTGAATTTGTATGTAATCACTAATGTACACATATCGTCAAAAATGACCACAGTTTTATTTCACTAAGTTATTGTTCGTGTTAATAAAATGGTATCCCGGTCAATCGATTCTCTGGCTTTTCTCTGGTGATCTATTCGAAAGCAATGGTGATAAACAAGGACAACGTATAGAAATCCAGGTCCAACAAGGAAAAGGATATCACCCGATTCCGATTTTATAAGCGTTGCAAGCTTTAGAAAAATCTATTTAGAACCATTGTATTCGGATAGTACATCTCGAGAAGGCCGTAGAATGGATTGGACGAAACGTAATACAAATAAAGTGGTAGGAGTTTAATCGACTACAAAACTATCTGAAAGTTTTTGTTTGTTTATTTTAGTTTTCACGTTTTTCAAATTAGCTGCTCTAATCTATGATACTGTTTCTCTGATACACAACCTGACTGACATATTGAGGAAGAGAAAAAGATAAAACAAACATGGACTGTTAATTACAAAGCAATAATTGGTTAATATGTATGTAAGAATATTACACATATATACAAACATATATTCAGACATATATATATATATACACACACGTATATACATATATATATATATATATACAAACACGATGTGTATATGTGTTAATATGGTTTGTGTGTGTAACTCTTTTCTACGCCATTAAAATAGTCAACTATAATTTCATTTGTCAATTTAGAGAGGCAGAATATTTCATAGGAGAAGCCGACAGATGTATTAATATATCGATTTTTAGATACATATCTCAATCAAACGCCTTTACGTTTTTCCAGTTACGTTAAACAACAGAAATAAGAAGGAAGGAAGGTGCGATATCATTACCATCTACTCAGATCAGGTTTTCACTTGCTGATGTGTTGTTTTGATTGAATGTGCGAGGTCTGCATTTTTGCACATTTTTTAAATCGCCGAAAATGGCCATTTACGATTTTTATTGGAAATAATACTTGCAGATTGTTTTCCATAGCTCAATATTTTACTAGTATGAGAAGCAATTGAATCAAAGAAAGACTGCTCCCCCTTCTTCTCGTTTTGTTACTTCTAACCCAGATCGTGGACGTATGATTGAACATTCATCATCATCATAAGTCTTTTAACATCCCCTGTTGGACATAGACCATCCTCAAGATTCGACACACTTCTCTATTGTGGGCGTCGCAGAGCCAATATTTTCTGAATTCATATAGTTCATCTCTCCATCTTGTATTCTGTCGGCCTCGGTTTTGCATGTGATCTCCAGGGATCCATGTTGTGAGTTGTGATGTCCATCGGTTATCCCTTAGTCTTGCGACATGACTTGCCCGTTGCCATTTTGAAATACGTTTCTGTATTCATACAAAAGTACTTCTAAGAATGTACCACGCAATTACAAAATTACTTAGTAAAGTAGTTAAGCATAATACACGTACAAGTCCAGTTTTCTGACTTTCAGTAGTCCAGCTTCCATTTAATTCGACCTATACTTGATCAAAACCTTTTATTCACAATGGCTAGTTGTTGTACTCCAAATAAATGATACAAGTACCAAACCCCACCAAAAAACACACAGAGAACGCATACCCCTCCCGACATCCTAGTCAGGGGAAGTAATTATGTATTGATCTGCCCCAAAATTCAATTTCATTTTCTGTGGCCTATTACAATAAAAGCTATTCAAATTCACTGGGAAATTTTTAAGATATCGTGTGAACAGACACGAAATTTTTTGTAATCATATGAGGTCCAGATATATAACTAGGATGTAGGGTAAGTAATTTCTAAAACTCATTGTCCGTTCTTCCACTGAATTTCGTGGAAATTCGATTGGAACTTTTAGAGATATCATGTGGACAGTCAAGCGAGAATACATCAACGTATAAAAAAAAAAAACAACAGAAAAATATCTCCTTATCCAAAAAGAATGCTCAGATCCTATCCAAATTTCCACCATATTTCATAGAAATTCATTGAGTTTTCTTGGAGACAGAAGAAAATAAAGACAGACAAACACGCAGATGCTGCCCAAAATAAGATCAAAAGGCTCTAATCTCATTTACTATCAGTGAGTTCCTTCCAATCCATGATACAGGTACAAGTTCTGTTGCCCGGTAGTCTTTGAATCCGATTAAAATTTCTTCAAAGGTTAAATTCAGTTTCGTCCATGATCCAATGTTTCGGTTGGGGTTAACCTGAGTGTACAACAATAGGTTAGGCTGATGGTTCCTCCAAGTACTCTACGTGCGGCAGACACGGTCGAAAGGGAGAGGGGAGAGGAGGGAGTTGGGCAATTCCAGGGAGAGGAGGGAGCACATAGATAGGTTTCTAATAAGGCGGTTGGAAGGGAGAGTGAAGGAAACTTATGTAGTTTAATAAAAAGGGTAGGTAGGGAGAGGGATTATTGGTTCCTACTGATGCTATAAGTGTGACGTACACAGTCGGAAGGGACAGTGGAGGGAAGAAAGTTAGTCACTTTAATGGAGGCGTAGGGAGCATGAATAGAAGACAGAAAGTTGTTTTGTTTTGTTTTTTAATTAGATGGTAGGAAGGGAGGGTTGAGAAAAGAAAGAGGGAATGATGACTGCTACTCGTACAATAAGTATGACAGACAAAACCCATGTCATTTATATGATTCACTTTTAGATTGTGTATCTACATATGCATGGTACTTAAAAGACAGAGGGAGTGTAAAAAATAGTCTCCAACTGTTTTGTTGAAATATTACGGAATAATTTCAACAAGTGACATGCTTGTTCTTGTCTGAATTTTGTTTGACAGGATGTATTGATCATTTCGTATGATATGGTAGGACTCCATCCCCCATATATGTATTCTTGGTTCTAGAATGTGGAATCAGAGCGCATACTTGGTTGGACTGAATACGTCATATCCGTTTTTTGTTATTGTTTTTTTGTATATCCGGTTTGTATTGTCAGAGGACTTCCGATTTTCTTCCTTTCCATTGTTTTTTGTTTTTGTTTTTTTGGGGGGTTATTTTTTTTTGTATTTTCCGAGAAAGGAGAGGCCCCCATTTGCTGAAGAGACCAACGCCTGGTCGGCTATATAGGTTCGAACTCTGGATGGAGGCCGTAGTGTCCACAGCTAAAACGTTGTGAAAAAAATGAATACAAATAAAAAGGGAAAATAGTCCAACCATATCTTACATAACGATTAAGTGACATGCTTTGCAGCCTGGTTCTGTTCTGTTGCTTGATGGTTGGGAACCACTGCTCAGACATCAAGATTTCCTTGATGGTATGCCAGTTTCGTTCGTTTTTGTTATTTGTTTGCTTATGGTCGTCTTGAGTCGTGATGTCCAGCAGTTATCTGGCATCCTTGTAAGATAGCCAGTCCATTTGCTTCTAAGTTTGATAATGGCTTTTAAGATATCTATGACGCCTATCTAAGAACGTCGGACGAAATGACTATAAATCTATTTATTTCCTATGTCAAATTGGTGAAGTTTGTTCGAATTCAATCGCTGTAAATATGGTTATTTACTAAGCTCAGCTGAATGGGGTGAATTGAAGTTAAAAGACTGTGCTGCTCCAATCTACCTCGTTGGGAGTACCTGGCAAAGCGGCTGTAGTAAATCCTACTACAATGTATATATTGCACTATGTAATCGACAAAAAAAGGTATCTCATAACTCTATAACTGTTCATACTATCAAATCGATATCAGCCTTATTGGATTTTCTGAATTGCAAATTTCCCCAATATCCAAATTGGAGTAATAATATATAAATAGTTCGTAAGCTCGATTGGCGTTTAATGAAAAAGTAATTGCCATTGATTTATATGCGAAAGATATTTGAGTGTTCCCAGGCCCTAACATTACCATGATGATATTTTAGATTGAAGTTGGTATGGTGGACTGTGCGGAACATGGCGTAGGAGAGAGAGAGAGAAGAAACAGATGCGTGCTGCCTCTATAACGGCACAGTGCAAAACAAACTCTGAAATCTGTTCTCGTGTTTCGCCCTTTCTTCCAAAAGCGAAAAAATGGGGCAAAATAAACATTCAATCTTTGTTTTGCCGCAAAACCTGTACTAGTGAAGATCTTTCGTAAAAATGTATCTATGTAAAACGTATTTTTGACACGCGGCGGATACCTGTATTCAAAATGTGTCGATCTAAATCTGATTATGGGAGGAGCTCAAGATGAGGTATATTTTATGCTTTGTGGACAAAGCCAAATGAAAAATGAGATTATTGTCATATAAAGCAATGGAAACAACTTGTTTTCCGAGTGCATCTCAATAATACACTTTTAAATCAGTCAGTCAGTCGGTTTTGATTACGTCAAGCAACAGTGGAAGGAAGGAACTGGATTATATGATTTATTTACCAGCTGCTATAATGTCAGAAGAGATGTGTTATTATTAAATGTTGTGATATCGACAGAACATCAATCTTCCCAGCTGTTATGTTGTCATATCAGAATGTACAAGGTCAGCATTTTAGTATTTAGAAAAAAGGCAAAAATGGCCGTTTACGATTTTTATTGAAAACAATACTTGCAGGATATTTTCATATCGCTATAGTTTACAAGTATACACATCAACTGCCTCAAAGAAAGAGTATTTCTTTTTCTTCCCCCACCTCTTCTTCCTATCATAATAAAGAGTAAAT
The DNA here is from genome assembly GCA_963457665.1 of Thysanoteuthis rhombus. NCBI lineage: Eukaryota > Metazoa > Mollusca > Cephalopoda > Oegopsida > Thysanoteuthidae > Thysanoteuthis > Thysanoteuthis major. Next base: position 5,378,472 of record OY735200.1, read on the forward strand.
GTTAAAACTTTCAGTCTTTATGCATAATACTTACTCACATAGCCAGACCAACTTTTAAACCAAAGAGGTCTATGTTGAGAGTTTTGGTTGACAGTTTCTGATATAAATCTCGCGCAAAATACAAATAAGAATAGACGCATTTAAGTACTGTAGAGCACATTGCAAGGGAACAATGGTTAACGAGCTAATGGAGCAGACAATGAATATTTTCTGTGGGTTCAATCCTCACTGGGTGTCCAAGCTTTGAAAATATCTATGAAAGTGCCGTATTTGATTAGGAATAAGATATGTAGTTGCTTGATGATGGAAAAAGAATTCATTTTACGCAACAAACATGTCTGCTTTGTAACCTCATAAAAACTTTCATGTGAACATTTTTTTTTGTATGATTTTGTACATCGTGTTGAGGATGATCAATGAATAAATGACTTCTCTTCCTTTCATTTTGGAAAAAAAAAACATTCCAAGAAAAAAGCATGAACCCTGCTAGACACAAATAGGAATCAATTTAACTCAAACGTACACTGCAAACTGAACCCGTCAGTAGAAACCTATTCGGGGGTGATTAAAAAAAGAGATTTTTTTTTGTAGACATAATAAGGAGCAAATCATTGAATTTCCAGCCCTGTAGCTCCATTGGTGTGGCCTGTACTCATGATCATTGATTACAGACTGAATATTCCAGTTAATAGCTGTCCGGCTATGAACCTATTGATCCACTCTCGTCTATGTGTATATGCATGTGTGTGCACATGTGTGTATGTATGTATACATGTGTGTGTGTGTGTGTGTGTGTGTGTGTGTGTGTGTGTGTGTATGCTAAAAATGACAAATTCATTCAACATAAACTTCCACTAAAACTGTCAACGTATGTTTCTTCAGTATTCAAGTTGGTCTGACTGGCTCGGTTTAACAAGTACGGGTAGCACTAGAGGTGCTAAAAGGGCTGAAAATTTCAAGACATTTTCTTGTCTGTTTTCTATTCCTTCCACCAAAATAGTTTTTAGTGAGGGCCTCTGTTTGCAATGTAAGTGTAAGCTAAAATGATCACTTGATTTATGTACGGCATCATTCAAGGATTTTTTTCGTGATCACCGCCCAACAAATTACTAAATAATGAACTTTTCCATTGGCCACCCCTTTTTTCAATTTTTCAACTGATCACCCCAACACGACATGCTGCCAAAAACGTTGATCATGCGATCGTTCCTATTGAGTGGCCAACCAGACCAGTTATGTTCTTAATAGAATTTATATTTATTTGAATGCCACGGCGATAAATTCTGGCTATTCGTAGCTATGATTTCAAATACACTTCGTTTGGTAGACGCCGATCAGAAAAGCAATGTTTTTTTATTGCTGACCTGAACAGAGTCTCTTCAGACAATAGAGATTTATCACCAGAAAGAAGTGGCACATTGTCCGAAATTTATGATGTCATATCATGTCCGGATCGAGTAGACATTTACTGTCAGTTCTTCTGAAGATGATAATGCTGGTCATAGAACAAAGGACCCATCCCATTACTCACACATCTCAAGAGCACGAAAGAATGGGCTTTCGGTAGGTTTCAATTTAATACTCTACTCAAGTATATATTAAATAATGGTAGCCCAACAAATGGTCCGCCCGACCAACTAGCCAATTCGGCTAAGATTCTTCTGTCTCTCTCTTCCTCCCTTTTATATACAAGGCACCGGCTAAACACAAAAGTGCTCGTCGGGGTATCTGTGGTCCTTTTGAAACAACTATGCTCAACTCTTGTGCTGGTATTTTTTAGATAATTTTGAAATATCTTTTTTAGAAATTTTAGATAATTCTCTGAATAATTCGTTCTGGTTCACATATGGGCTACGGTGAATCATGAATTTGTCTAGAAGTATGCCTGTTTGAACCAGGTCCAAGTAGAATTTCATATCGAATCTGCTTTTATATAAGGCTTGGTGCCAATGTCAGCACATATGGTGATTTTTTGAAAAGTGAGAGAAATACTAGTCTAAGTGTATGAATACCCAAGAGGATTACTTTGAAGGGGACTATAATCCTAGGCAGGCTTCCTTTTCGTTAATATTAAATGAGTGAATACTTTCCGGACAGACTTTGTAGATTTTCCGAGCTTAATGTAGATCACAATCAAATTACAAGAAAAAGGAATAGGTTAGTGGGTTGTACCAGTATTCGAAGTGAGTTTAAGCTCACCAGCCTGGAAAATCAGCAAGCAGAACTTCGGCCCCTAATCTAGGCTCGATCACTGAGACTTGCCTTGTTGGAAAATGCACAACTTCCTCAACCACAAAACATACTCAGATATTTACTTGGCATATCTCAGTCTGGCATAATGCCAAATCAGCGCGGCCCCTGTTGAGGATCGAACTCACTACACCTGCTCTGTCATAGAAGAGCACCTCTCTATTCGTCTTTCATTAGAGCATCATTGATTGATAACACCTTTTTCTTTCCCTTTGAATACATAATTTAGTTCTGCTGGATTCAAAATTGTAACAGTTTCGCTCAAGCAGGTTAGTTTTTTCACCTAATGCCCATTTCAGTAAATACTCGTTTTATGGTTAAAATTCTCAATTTCTGAAAGATTAAGAATTGGTGAAACCATAAAGAAGTTTTAATGTTGAGTAAACATTGTAAGATTGTTTCGGTTAAACATTGAGAATCAAGAGAAATGTACATAAGAGTGGAAAAGAGGCCTTTTTAATGATTTTTGGTTGTTTCATATCAGGCAAGTTAAGTTCTGAATAACCCTATGGCTGAAAAACTCAATCCGATGTGAAAACCGATTGCATATTTGAATTCAGCACGTTAAAACTTCATGAAATCAGTTTGAAAAATCTCGACAGCAAAAAATGACGTAGACCAGTGTGATAAATTAATTCGATAAAGTAATGAATAGTGTGACTATTCCTGTTCGTTTCTCTGTCCGAAGCAATAAAAATATCTCCTACCCACCATTTGAAACAGTGTAGACTTTGATCAAACCTCAGATAAAATGGATTAGTGGTAAATGCTTTTACACTACGATGAGCGTTGAAGTCATCATCATCAATCTTTAAATGTTTGTCTTTGGACATAGACCTTCCCAAGGATTCGCCACCATTCTCTATCATGGGCGTCGCAGAGCCAGTATTTCCTGAATTTGTCTAGTTCATTTCTCCATCTTGTGTTCTGTCGGCCTAGGTTTCTCATGTGATCTCTGAGGATCCATGTTTCGAGTCGTGATGTCCATTCGTTGTCTTTGATTCTTGCAACATGGCCAGCCCACAACCATTTAAATAGTAAGATATTTAGTCTTATTGTAAGTAAGAGGGTGTGACGAAACTGCTTAATCGTCACAAATTCTGACCAAATACATCACAACCTCCAGTATATACATGGTCTTTCTCGAGTAAAAACTGGTTTAATATAACTAAGGCAATTTGGAGAAGCCTGTCATGATAGTTATTTAAAATGATTTCCCGTTCACTATACGAAAGTAAAGCCTTGAAGTATTTCGCTTATTTCTCTTCAGTTTTGCAAAGTTTGATATTCTATATCTCAATTTGGATCTGATGTCTATTTTTATATTTTATGTCTAAATTCAAATTTATAATTTAGATCAAGGATCTATAATCCGTTATAACTCGACACTGCAATACTTTGAGTGCTAATTAATCCGAAGAATGTCAACTTCCTACGATGGCTAGTTGCAGAGTAATCGCAGCGTGTACACAGTTGTTGTTGAGTGAAAAGCTACTAATTAATATTTGAGACTTTAGTGTATTGAAAGACCGGCTAGTTTTCTTAATGGTCGGGCTGAGGATGTTTACAAACGATATGACATTCAAGTCGCCAGATCTCATGAGCAACAATGAGAAAATAATTAGAATCTAAGATTATTCAATGAAAGGACACCATCAAAGGCCGCTGTCGAGACAGAAAACTGCTCGTGACGCAGATTTATACAAAAAGCAGACGAATTTTGATGAACACACCTAGGTACCGACGGACAAAGTCAAAGTTTCTTATGAGAATTCTCGGTTGGTCTTCAGCGATGACAATCCCTGTAAAATAAAGAATAATATCATTCATTGAATTATCCTTTGTAAAAGGAGCCATGAGCTCGAAAATGCGTCCACCATTTGTGATAAGAGGAAGATGAGAATGGTACACCCGGAAGTCTGGACCAAGTTTCATATCCAACCAACATTATACAATTGAGAAAATTTATATATAACATATACAGGACCGACCAAACGATAAAAAAATGGTCTTATAGTGATGCATGGCTGTATCTCTAAAATATACGAGTAGAAATGAATTTCAAGATAATTCATTCGACGATATGAATCAAAATGAATTTTTTTTAAAGTTTTTTTTTTCTAAGTCCCTTGTATGTCACGGAAAGTCCTGTGACGTGTTACTGCGGACAGGATAGGTTCGTCATCAGTGTCTTAGATGGACTGGTTAAAGGGCCCCAGCTTACCGACAGTTTGCGAGAGAGGAACATATGTCTTTGCCAAGAACATTTGGGTAAAATGAACGTGAACAGCTTCAGTCAGAAATCAATTCTGTTTACTGTGTTATTAATCGTTACGCCAGGCTGCACCAGCTGTACCACAACATAATAAAGACAACGTGATTGCTCAAAATCCAACGAACGTTTTTCCTTATAAAAGCTTTTAATAAATCAATCTAAAACAACTGTAACGTATACTGACAATACGGCATTGTTTAACACCAAGTAGATTTCTAGAATAGTTCTCCATGAAAAGGATTGGTTCGTTTGCTGGAGGTGATTGAGTACAAGAGAACATGACAAAGTAAATATTGGTCTGATATTGATCGAAAATGCAAGGAACGTATTGAATTACTTACAGGGCTAAAGGATTCTAACTTCCTAGCTATTTACCTATTGCTAGGGGAAGAAGTTGGGTTATACCTTTCCTACGGCAGTGCAAATTCGACCTTGATCCACCAACCCCGTTGTCTGTTCCGGTAATGCCACTCTGAGGCCTCTTTTTTCTGCCTAGGCACAAGATTTTCAGCGCAAAAGTAATGGTTGCTGAAAATCTACACAACGCTTCCGATTTCCTGTCATTTCCCTTTCAATAACTTTTAATAAATCGATCTGAAACAACTGTAAAATGCTCAGACAAAATGGCATTGTTTAACGCCCCGTAAATCTATATATTAGCCATACTTGAAAGGGATTGCTTCGTGTGTTTAGGGTGATTGAGTACAAAAGAACAAAACAATGTAATCATCAATTTAACATTAAAGGGACAGACGAGGGACTTATTGAAATACTCTGGGGTCGTTCCTCTGAGCATCGGTAATGGTCATCACGTTAATGCTTTTATCTCTTGTAATTGTGGGTGTCTCGATCAAATGAAGTCTTTTTTTTTTAATTCACACGGAAACGACACTCAACATTAGAGAGCTAAAACGATCTAAATGTCCTATATAATTATACCAATGAGAGAAGTTGATTCAAACCTTTCCCAAGAGCATTAGTGCAAAGAGGATTTGAAGTAAATTAGTCCTCGCGAATAATCGAAATTGGTGCGATGATTCAATTCTACCTGTTGTTAACTGTTCCGCCACTTCACACCTACCCGAGCACAAATTAATAGCGGCAGCACGTACTGGGGAGATTCTATGCATATGCATTCTGGGTAATTTTCTTTCCAACAACTCTTCATAAATTAATCTGAAACAATTGTAACATATACAGACGAAGCGGTTTTTTTTGTGCCTGGTAAATTTATAGATCATCACTACATGAAATGAATTGCTTCCTGCGCTGGGTTATTGAATACAAAAGAAAAAGATAATGTTAATATCGTTCTGACATTAATAGGATAAACGAAGGAATTATTGAATTACTTTGAGATTTTTTTCTCTCTTAAGTATTGGGGTTGGTAATTAGGCCTTCATCTTTTGATTTAGTTGTCTGCATCAAGTGAAGATGCAAACTTATTTATCGATTGTCACCAAATCATTAGGATGAATAAGTGATAGATAAATGTTGTTTGGATCATTGGAAAACTTATCACTTTGACAGTTTATATTCACTGATAAACGAAATCTGCATTTCAATACGAAAGTATAATATCATTCGATACAGGAATCTGTCCATAGAAAACCAGTTGTCTGGTCAAAATGGACAGAATGAAGTGGTTAGATAGTTTGGGAGAGTGTCCGTCTACAATGGTGGTTCCTGTAAGATATATGAAACGACTGAAATAGATAAATGAGAACTTAGATTGATAAATAGATAATTAAGAACATAGATACACGCATTGATAGATAAATAGATAAATCGATGAATAAGGCGATAGACGGAGAGATAGATAGATAAGGACATTGATGGGTGGAAACATAGATTGATAAAGGTATAGATAGATAAGAACATAAATAAATAGATAGTCAGATAAGGGCATATAAAGATAGATACGAATATAGATAAATGAGAAAATAGATATATTGATAGATATATAAAAACACAGATAAAAACTTAGATAATAAGAACATAGATAGATAGGAACATAGACAGATAGATAGATAGATAGATAAATAGATAGATCTGAACATAGCTAAATGGATAGCTAGAAATGTAGATCAATAAGATTAACAAAAACATAGATAAAATATAGAGAGCTACCGTATATTGAGGAGTGGATAGATGAGAATATAATTCTAAAGAAGAGAATGAAATAGATAGACGGAAATGAATTTAGATATTTAGATGGAAAACGTCAAGAGATACATAGATAAGAATACTCACAAAAAGATAGATAAAAAGAATTGATAGAGAGATAAGAACATCAATATATAGACGGATAGATTCATATAGAGACAGATAAGAACACATATAAGCAGACAGATAAGAACAGATATAGATAGGTAGATAGAATCACATATAGACAGATAAGAACATAGATAAGTATGTAGATAGATAAGACCGAAGATAGATTGATAGATAGATATGAGCTTTGAAAGATTAATGAGAACGTATAGCATAATCGATTCTGTAAAAATTATATAAAATTATCTAAAAACAATGCAAGCACAAGATTTGAGCATTGTTGATCCGAAATGACCATAAAAAACCAACAAAGTTGACATACAGGAGCAAGGACGCAGTTACCTCAAACTAATCGAGAAACACGTGGTACTTAAAAGTATATTAAAGGCTAACCTGATGCTGCCCTCGGAGGGGGGGGGCATTGATTCACTCATCTGGATCTAAGCATATAATCCACACATCTTACTGTTTTTACTCCCGTGAGTGTTCTTAAGCTTACAGTTTAGAAAGCACATAACATTTTTAATGTTGATTTATAGGAATCTTTTCCTCTATAGAATAAGAGCAGGGTTAGTGTATATTTTGTCAGTGGCTCGTTTTCCGGTTATCGATTTTTAAAGAAATTGACTTGCAGATCAATAATATCCAATCAAAATGAAGCTAAAATAAAATCCGCACTGATATTGATTTTCCAGAGGAGCCGTACTGGACAGGGTTTTTTGAGCTCCATTTGTCATTGTAAAAACAATACTATTTCGGAAAAAAGAACATTTAGATATTGATTTCCTGAAATTTTTATTTAATCATTTTTATCTGAGATAAGATGATTTGGGGCAAAGGTGTAGCAAGAGATTCCAGAAAATTTAGGGACCAGGGATCTTGGGTCTTCGTGAGGATTCTTCATGCATTTAGTGAGATTTGTCTGTAGAAATCCTGAATGTGAACTACGTTTGGCAATGATTTCAAATAACGGTATGGGGTATGTTAATTTTTCATTCCCAGGTTAAACGGAAATTGTTTTTATTCATCAAAGATGGCGAAGAGACCTGTCCCTATTTATGCATGTGTTTTTGTGTCTGTGTGTCAGCTCTCTTGGATGTACCATTTAGTTTACAGACTTGAAAATCGGCATCAATATTCTGCTAAACCCCTTTAAAAATGCCTTTTGTCTCACTCTATAGGAAAGGTAGGACTCTCTAGAGGTGGCAACCAGTCTAGGAGAACGACAAGTCTAAATATAAACCAGGGAGTCGAGTCGTCTTTGAGATCCTTTGGCAGCTCCTGTAGTCAAACTGATGCCAGATTATTGCTCTCAACTTTGTTCTGGACTACATCAGCTCGGTCAAGGGGGGAGGGATTCTGACGATTGGGCATCCGGAGATCCCCATACGCTTCACCCAGGCTGACAACCTAGAAGAGAGTTCAATTGTTTATGAAAAAGAGAGGGGACCAGTAATTTGCTTATCCATCCATTCATTGCTTATTTATAAAAGGTCTTTATGAAGATAATTATTTCAAAAAATAGATTGTGTTTTGTCCGAGCAGGGGGTTTTCCTGACCCACTCCCTCAGCCCCATTATCTGGATCTATTTCTGTATATCATTTAGTGGTGGTGGACGAATTGTTTGAAATGTCTGCTACATTATATACCTAGATTATATGATTAAAACGACTGGAAAATAGGAGAAAAAAAAGATGGGGGATAATTTTCCAGGTTATCTGTGGAACAACGGCGAAAGATATTCGACCAATTGTAATTTAATTCTGCCGTCGCGCCATGAACACAATAAAATTTGAATGAAAACACTTAAGTGACCTGCATACAAATGAAATACGTCGGACATGGAAATAAAAGTCAATTTCGCTTTGTTTCGTTAGATTTTATTTATTGAAAAGGCGTCTGAGTAACTGAAAGCGGTGGGAATATTCCACAAGTAGAAAATAACATTAAAATGGAGAGAATTTAGTTTACCATTGTTTTCATTTTTTTGTGTGGGTTTAATAACATACTTTCCAACTTGCCTCTGCTAACTTGAATTTTTTCTATCATTTTCTTGTCCTCTGATACTCGAAAATTATTTTTCTGTTAAAATGGTAAATCGATTACCCAAACGTCGCATAGTAAAAAAGCTTTTCACTCTTTTTTTCTATCTTTTATTCGTTCTTTCTTTCTCTCATATATATATATACATTTATATATATATATATATATAAATATATATATATATATATATACATATATATATATATATATATATATATATATATATGTATATATATATACACTTTTCAAGGGTATTCGCCAAGCATTGTATATATATATATATATAAATATACATATATACACACACACACACACACATATATATATATATATATATATATATATATATATATATATATATACACACACACACAATTAGTTCAATGATATATTGCTCTTCAGACTTAATCAAAATACCAAAACATTTAGGAAAACAATAATATAGCAGAAAAAATATTGTAGAGAGATTTGATAGAACTTGGAGAAAAAACGAACGAAGCAGAATTGCATTCATATTTTAGGAACAGATCTAAGCAAAAGAAACGGGCAAAAATATCCAACTTTATTTCCCAAACGACCATCCAGGATGTATGGAGAAACAAATAATTACCGAAACATAATCATGTGGCTTGGTGTGATAGTTTTACTGCATGAGACTTTCCTTTACTCTTTATTCGACCAATCACGAGAAAGTAAATATTTCGAACACCATGTACTCTAAACAGACTCAATTCCCTAAGAATATTGGAAACTGTCAAACAAAACTGTCAACATAAGTTTCTTCAGTTATCAAGTTTGGCTGGCTGGCTGGTAATTTGTTTTATGTATGGTCTGCATCAATGAAGCTAAAAAGCTGTAAATTTAAATATTTACTCCACAGTAAGTCTATAAAAATGTATCGTTTTTTTTTTCAATTTAAAATTTTTTTCCGGTTCAATTTACAATGTGAGCTCTTGCTAAATTGGTCCCTCAGTTTATATTCAGTCTAATTACTTTTAGTGATTACTTCCAAAGAAAATACAAAAAGAGTAACTCAATTATCGATTGTTTCTTCTCGTTTTTAGTTTTGACTTAAGATTTAGAGCTTTTTGCAACAAAATCAGATCCTGTCATTAGTTAGATGTCAATGATCTTTCATTTCTCTGTATGAATAAGCTCGGTTGATGTCTTCCACTGATGCTATATATGATAAACATGGTAAAAAGATAGAAAGAAAAAAGAGAGATAAGTAGTTAAATGAGAAGAAAACAGTGATAAAAAGAAAGTCAGATAAGTTATTAAGAAGAGAGGGGGCTGATGGCCGCTACTAATACCATAACTGTGGTTCACACAAAGTTCTCATTAGATATGTATATGATTTTGACCCAAAGACGTTCACCAAAATCGATTACCATGGGAAATTAACATAAATATTTACTTTGCTCATCGTAGGAAAAGATTGCACCTAATGTGGACCGACATCACTAATAATGTATTGCTGGACCAGATGACAAACCAGTTGAAAAGCCAGCTGACAAACTGACCCTGTTTGACACGTGCTCTAATGAAAAATCTATATATACCCACTGATCTCTTACCATTAATGGAGAATAAGTATCTTTAAAGACAACTTGTAATTGTCAAAGATGTCTAAGGAGTGATATGCTACCACAAAGACATCCAGCAGGACTTTTACTGACCGCGATATTGTGTATTGTCAAAGTACGAAGTTCGACAAAAATGAGAATTCATTGAAATCAACGTGTCTGGTTAGTCACTCAATGGAAAACTGTCACGTGACCAACGTCTTTAGGTTAAGAATGATCAATTTAAAAAGAAAAAAAAAGGATGATCAATGAATAAGTCACTTCTCTCGCCTCTTGTTGGGCACTGATCGCTAAAAAAAAGTCCGATTTGGAAGAAAAAAATAAAAGAACAATCGTGAAAGCTATTGGACAAAAACTGAGAAACCAATTTAGCGCAAATTTATATTGTGAATTGAACCTTCGCTGAAAACCTATTCTGAGCAGATTTTTTAAATTATATTTAAACGCACAAAATAGCTAGCCAGAATTACTCAAAACTGAAGAAACCTATGTTGGCAGAGGGATTCCCTCACTTTGATCTGTTGCATCGTACAACAGTTTTACCATATTGCACTTTTCGCAAACAACGTTTTATTTGATCAATTAAAAATAGGTTAGTATTTCAGATGCAATGTACTCTTCGGAAACCCAATACCCAGAGAATATTCCTTCTCGGTGTTGGTTCAAGCTCAAGATTTTAAGATTTTTTCGTTGCGAAAACCTAGGTTCTTTTAGGGTCAGTAGTCAATGCCCTGCAGTTTTGGTAGTGGTCACTATGAGTTTAAAGAATAAGCTCGACTAGTGAATGCTAATTATACTATAGGAAGTGAGAGGTGAAAAGAGTGTTAAATGGCTTAATGAGAGGGGAAAGGGAAAGAGAAGTCAGGTAGTTTCGTTAGAGAGTAGGAAAGAGGAGAGATTTCTACTGATACTAAACGTGCGACACAAACACACACATGCAGCTCTTATACATAGTACTTATGATACGTTTTCGAACAAACAGACATTTTGCTTCTAATCACTTTGTTTTTAGGAGTTACAAAAGGGAATATAGTGCAAGAAGAATCAGATACTTTAGCAATCAACACAACAAGACATGCATTTAGTCATGTTTTTGTTTCTGGATGCTAAATGATTTGAAAATGTTTTTTCAATAGAATTAAATTGTTCGATAAAAAAGCCAAGTTTTTTGGTCTTTGTTCATCTTGTTCCATATCGATCAAGAAAACAGAAAAAGTGAACTTATATGGAGGGATTGCTAAACAGGTCCGTTGAATTCATAGTAGCCCCTGCAATCTGATGAAATAAAAACAGATGTTGAGATTATCCAAATACTTATTGGCAATATTTTTTTATCGATAATGGTTTATATATGAAGACCGATTAGCAACGTAAATATTTATCAGCTTTATTGTAACACAATGTCAGTAAAAAGGGGCAAACCGACTCTGTTTGACTGGTACTCTCAAGGAAAAAAAATCAATGAATGATCCCCAAACCTTTGGGCTATTGACATCAATCAATGAACTGTATGTTTGTTTGTTTTTTCTAAGATTACCTTTAATTGTCAAGGGTTTCTAAAGAGATATCTGCAACCACATGAAAGCCCAACACAAATATTATAAACTGACAAAATAAATTTGAAAGTCATTCATTTCTACCGCAAAATGTGATTTAAACAGAAATATCAAATATAAAAAAACTAACTTCGGGTAATAATCATATTTATTTCATAGAAAAATACTTTGCTTTTTTGCATTCTGATTCCAGCAATACTGCCAAACACACACTCTTTAATGATTAAACGTGCAAGTTTAAATTACGAAAATATTTAGAAATATAGAGAGCAAAATTAAAGTGTGCAAATTAAAAATATCAGCGAAAAAAACTAATTTGATGAACATGAATAATCAAATAATTTCATTCACTGCTTCACTCGCTGCAAATTTTTTTTTTGAGTTTTTTTCGCAAGAAAAAACGCAATTTGATGTTTTTAGTTGGGGATGAACTTGAAATCAGAGGCGTGAGCTACGGGTAGGAACTAACGAAGAGACTCAGATTTTATTAAAAGATACATTCCAACTGATTTAATTGAAATGAATAACACTTGCAGCGATTAAAGTAGAACATGAAATTAGTTAATAATTCATGTTCACCAATCAAGTTTCCTTATCGTTTTTCTCATTTGCTCCCAGTTTTAGTTTATTTACTCGCTTTATGTTTTAATTTGCTCTCTTCATTTTTTTAATTTACACGCATTATTTTATGATTTTCTTGCTTCATTTTATAATTTGCTCGTTATTTTTTTCAATTTGATCGCGGTTTTTTCCATGTAGGACTTTCGTTAAACAGCCTTTAAACGCTTGTAACGACCCTAAGAGTGCAAGTTCGGCATTATGGTTTCAAATTTTGGCCACAGGAGTTTAGAAAAGCTTTGTATTAGACTCTGAGTGCAATTACCCCTTTTATCAAAACATAATCCTAAATTTTTGTCAACCGATGTGGCATGCCAGCGACGAAAAATTTTATCAAAATACTTCCAAAGGGTATAGAACTTTGGAGGTTATGCCTTTCCAAAGGAAACTGGTGCCATTTGAAAATTATCTGTGGAAACTAAAATTTCAACTTGGTTTGTCGATTCTATTTTCTATGCTGGTAATCGTACGCCACCCAGCATCACAATGTAAATACAGATTAAAACCCTGGTAAACATAATTTTATTACTAATTATATTAAAGTGATTTAACAGTAACTGGGGGTGGGCACTAATTCCAAATATGGCAACGGTTTTGCTAGATTGGATCTATTTATTGTGATGATAGATACCCTTGTATTTGAGAAATCAGCTTGAGCAGCCTCCAGAGCCTCTGACATTTTTATGTACATTCATTTGTGGCTGAATTTATCGTTAGGTATTTGGTTATCCAGCTGCCTCTAGATTGAACACTGGGATCAATCTTAATTTCAATTTTATAATGAAGTTTCAGGAATTCATTTAAAACATAAAAAGCAGATTCATACTACACTATACTGGAGTAAAATATACATTATAGAGTATAGTATAGTTCAACCTGATAGACTATTTAGACATTAAAGAGCTGCATAGTAACAATTGCGGCGAACCAGTGACGAAATAGTATTCTATCAAGATATCTCGGGATGAAATATAATGTAGAGAGAAGTGAGTTCGTGCCTTTCTCAATGACATTAGCGTGACGTGACATGAACAGCCACCAACTGGTATTCGATCACAGCTCATCTAGTCTGCTCATCGTCCTGACAATGCACTTCGTATTCTCAGAACATGTCCAGTTCGTCTCGCAATCTCAAATTCTGGCCTGCCTCAGTTCCACATTTGATCTCTAGGGATCTATGATGTTGGTCGTGATTGCCAGCCATTCTTATATAATGGCCAGCCCATAGCCATTTGAGTCTCCTAATGATTTCTATGATACCTCACTCCTTCTTTCCTCTTAATATACTGAGGTGTCTTGTGATATCTCCATGTGCCGAGAGCATGATTCTTTGATGTGCACCTTGAATTGTTCTTTGTCTCTTGTTTAGGTTCCATATTTCTGCTCCATGGGTGACTACAGGGATTTATTGGTTGTACACATTTAATTTTAGAACTAATGATATTTTCTCACTTTTGAAGGTTGAGCTTGTTCTGTCGAAGGTTTGCCATCCTAGGGTGCTTCTTCGCTTGTTTATTTTCTTCCGAGGATTCCATGGAGATATGTTGTCGTAGGTAGATGTAGTGGTCTACTTTCTTCAGCTTTGCATTTTCATTTGGATCCTAGTACGTTTATGTCCAACGTGTATGTTGTACATGTAAGAATTAAACATACTACTGTATTAAGAGCCTGTGAGACCATCTTCCTAATAATTGGTCCATAGCAAAGCGTCCATTATAAACAAATTATGAAAACCGCCACAGAATTTTCCATACTTTTGACACCTTTACAATATTCTCAACGTAATATTTATTGTAATAAACCGAATTACCTGTAAAGAAAATCTTGGTAAATTCAATCGAATTCGAAAACTGTGAAATTGTTCCTGTAAAGATTGAGAGTTTTTTTCACCTGGAAAGTTTCCCCTGGTGTTAGCGATAACAGACTTGTCAATTCCTCGATTATCTCTTCTGTTTATGATTGACTCATAATAGAATTCTTTCACCCCTGGGGGTGCCGGGTGCTTGAGAGGTGAACGACACAAGAAAATGGACTCAACGAGCCGATTTCAACTTCCGGCTGGGTCAGTTTGTGTTAACCCTTCACCAATGCCTACAGCAGAAGCATAATTCCTCCTCCGAAGTTATGAATAGAATAGAGTAGGGTTAAGAGGGTGACTCCACCTCGGGCTCTTGTTGCCTCTAATCTGCATATCGCAAATTGAATCAGAAAAACTTGTGATATTTGGGACGTGGGTAGGGACGGCTGAAACCGAAAGGGTAGTAACTAGAGATTTTTAATGAAAATAAAAGATGTTGAAACGAATTCAAACTTTGAAACTTGCACCGGGAATCGTCTGCTGACGAATATGGCTTAGCGGCAGAGCACAAGACAAGCGAGCATAAGATGTATAACGATGTGTTTTAGGATATCTTTTAAACTCGTGTGGATCTTACTTGATGTGCACTATATATATATATATATATTGGAATACTGATTCCTATCTTTGACCAAGTAGAATACATCGATGCAAATTTTAATCCAGTTGTCTACGAGTCTTTCTGCCTGTAGACTTTCAGTCAGAAGTTTTTCTGCCAGTAAAACCTCTTGCTAGAAATGCTTCCGTCAGTAAGGTTTCCTGCTAGTAATCTTTCTGACAGTCGATTTTTTCTGCAAGTTGTATTTCAGCTAGTGGAACTGTTGCTTCGTGGCCATAAATGTCTAAAGGAATTACATCACAAAACGTCTTCGGCCCCAGTAGCGAAAATCCTTTAAAAGTGGGGGAAATAAGAATTCATAACACAAAGACGTGTAATCAGTTTCTTGTGTTTGGTTATTACTGTATTCAACCGAATATAAGAGCCCCTCTTTCCCACGAAAATGGCCCATAACGAAGATCTTTAAAAGATAAATTATGTCGTACTATAATTCCACGAATGTCGGTTCGTCCGTATGTGAGATCGCAACTCAGGAACGGCTGAACATATCCCAAAGAAATCTTATGTACGTACATTGGACCGAGCATTTTTCGTATATTAGTTTTTGAAAATGAAAAAAAAGTTTAAAAAATAAGTGTGGGCCCACTATTCGTGCTCCCTGGTAATAATGATCTGAATTCTATGTATTTATCTATTTATGTAATACTTGAAGTACTCTCCCGTTTATCTGCGTGAGACCTCTAAACGGTGCAGTGTAACTAGAGATGTAGAATTAAAGGTACTCCCAGAAAAACAATTTTGATTCCCTAAGGCGTTATTGGGCCATCCACAGGAATCAACTGAAAAATACTACCAGAAGTGAATTCAGTGAAATGTAATTTTTTATATTCACTGCTAAAAAGGGGGGGGGTTCAGGCTAATAAATACAAGCAACTTGGACTAATTCCCAGTTTAAGAAACAATCTTGCAGGTTCTTTTTATAAACGAAACAAAAGAAATTACACGTTGCTTCTTTAAAATAAAACGGACGAAAATTTCAAATTTGTTGCAAATATGTTCATGTAATACTTATTTTTTCTCGTTTCTAATTTATCTATGCTTCAATCTAAAATAAAATGTCTCCTTTTTCTTTCCCATTTCAGGTGAGTATTCTGAACTCAGTACCTCTACAAGCACTTCCCACATCCAAAAGGTAACGAGGTAACTTCTGCTTACCATTTTTCTATGAAACAGAACCGCGTTTTATTGCATGTTTTTGTCTTAGATCTATGAATTAGGATTTATTTAAACTGTAAAATCATCAAAGATAATTCTAAATCCTACTGAGGCTGAGCATGATATACAGAAAGGAGTGAAATCAGGTACCGTCTTCTTTTTTTTTCGAAAGTTGGCTCCACACCTCTTTAAAGCAATAGATATCTGTGCAGGTAGTGTAATGGTTAGCCTCTTTGCCTCACACACAGAAAGTCCCCGATTCGATTCCCGGTCATAAGCGAAGAGTGTGGATGAGAATAGAAAGCAATTTAGGACGAATTTCCTTGTTCACTCATCAGCTAATCAATAACGCCCTAAGCTGTGGGATTAAAGTGGAGGAATCCCTTCGATCGACAAAAAACTTGCAAGGCAGCAAGTCTTAGTATCGACGAGGGACTTGCAAAGATCATAATGCTGACATTGAAAGATCAAGACTTTTACGGTATATTCTCATCTTTTAAGGATAAAAGTAAACAATTTATCTTTTAAAGATCCTTTTTATGGGCTATTCTTATCATAGTTTCGTAAAGGACGGTAGAACGAAGAAAGGTTGGACAAGAAGACGTATAAAGGTATTCTATCAATACTTACTCATGTCAATGTTTGGATACTTGCAATTTCCTGGCTATATTAGCAGCTAAAAGTGGCTATACCTTTTCAACAAAAAAATGCTTCGGTTGCTCTCTACCTAAAGATACCGTCCATTGTTGAAATAGAAATATTTATTGATGTGATCTTTCATTATTCTGAATACCTTGCGATGTGCTCCAGTCATCTGTCAGCCCATGTGTATGTCTTGGCATTTGTTAACTTTTTTGCGTTAAATTCAGAACTTATTCCCACAGCCAAAACCGACATCACGATAATGGTGATTAGTTTGATGCTTTTATTTGTTCCATGATTGACTTATATAACCGTAATTGTCAACCTGACGCTAACACTAACACTAAATACTTACCCGAACATTAATTCTAAGAAAACAAATTTTCGTATTTTATCATCGTCATTGTGTTAATATCTAATCAATATATTGCATAATTATATTTTTGTGAGCTTTTGTATATATCTATATCTATATATATATATATATATATATATATATATGTATATATACATACATATATATATATATATGTATATATATGTGTGTGTGCGTGTTTCTGTGTGTGCATGTTAGCGTGTATAGAGATTAGATCTAGCCAAATTTAGCAAATCAAAATAGCTGCGAGTATCCAGAAATTGTTCTTGCTTATTATTCTATTGATACTTGCTCGGAAACTGCTTTTGGCAACCTTTGAGCTCGATGCCACTTCCTAATCATACTATTTATATTTCACCTATTTGCTTATTCCTCTTATTTTCTTATGATCAGTTATAATTAGAAAATATCAAACCAAGAGATATCCCCTTCACCATGCAATATCCAATTGGTTTATATCCACTCAAATTAATCACTCAAAGACGAATGGCCAAATTAGACTGGGAATCGCTTCAATATCCAAGCTTGAAACTTTTAGATTTATTGTTTAAAGGAACGACGTGCTTTTTTTGCTGTGTTACAGTAACGGGGCTCCCCACAGTATAAATTGGATATAGATTCTTACGAGGTTCTTCCTGGATGACAGGTCAGCTGAAATATCTCGGAAAATGGAAATCCAAATCTCTCCGGTATCATCTGCATTCGAAGATGGAAGATTTCTAATTGAAATTAATTCTTCAAAAAGTTCAGTTGAAACATGGAACGTCAGAGAGCATCAACCAAAACTGTCACTTGAACAGTCAGCAGACGTTTCTTCAGTTTTTAGGTTATTCCGGCTGGCTGACTGAATATCTATGCATGCATCACCAGTTCAGGTCAAACTAATGGAGATAGACAGCTAGAAATTTAAACAATAAACTCCTTATTATAGAAATTATTTTCTACTTCAACCCTTCTCCCAAATTGATAGGTTCAAATGGGGGGGGGTTATCCACTGTAAGATCGAGCTAAACTGATCCTTAATTTGAGTCAAGATTCATTATCGTAGTTTTGTGGGGGTTCGGTTTTTTTTTTCAAATGCAAGTGGAGTAACTTATTCATTGATCATTCCTTTTTGCATTTTTTGATTGATCACCCCCAATATGGCATTCTGTCAAAATATGTTGGACACGTTACGGCTTCTAATGGATGTGTAACCAAACTTGTTTACTTCTCTTATCGATTCAAGAAAGTATAAGTTAAGACTTGCTGAGACCATTGGGAATATTTCTCATGAGAATGTTGAATAAAGTGTCCAGACCGAAGTAAAACAACTATGAATTGAAATGAGATTAATAAAGTTTTCTTCCAAAATATATGTAAATAAGATTCATAATTCAATTTAATTTGCAAATATATTTAATTTGCTCATGACATCTTCCCTCTACGTTATTTGGTTGTATAACAAATGAGATGCATAAGGATATTGATATACAGTGTCCTGAAAGTAACAGTCTATTGAGTTCTTCCACAATATTGAAATGACTGATAATGAAATGAAAAATATGCTCAGTGAAATCATGCAGTTGTTTTGGGAATCCGTAAATTTTTAGCAAAAGCTCAATCAGTTATCCTTGTATCCTTAAAATTCTCATCAACGACAACGGATTGAGGGCGACCTTAAGGGTCATTATCCAGGCTCAGATCTCCGGAACATAGTTTTTGGAACCAACATAGCAGTGTTATTTCTGGGCAGGTTCCCATTCCAAATGCAAAATAAATGTTCTTGAGATATCAAACAGCATTTTACTAAGTTTGAAATACAAAAGCGTACAAATTCTTTTGTGGCCAGCACAAATAAGAGTGAAGGGCTATCATATAAAAATGGATATGATGAATCATAAGTTGAAAATTCAAAAAAGAGAACTCATGTCGTATAAATCGTTAGATATATATAACTACATTCTCTACTTTAGGATGTGTTGAATCATGGTCATGAGGACGAATGCAAAAAAAAAAAATTCATGTGAAAAAAAACAATATTCGGAGAAATATTACGGGTACCGTATCAGACACAAGTTTGATTCTCGTAACAGCTCCAATTTCTTTAATTGTTTATTTTATCTATATTGTTTAGGCCAAATGATGCATTTACGGTGTAATATCAGAAGATCATTTTAAATATTTTCAATATAATATAACGCAATTTAAAATTCGTCTGTCAATTTTCAATAACATACATATATATGCCTGTGTGTGTGTGTTTATATACGTATATTTAAGCATATATATGTGCATATATATGTACACACACATGCATACACACACACACACGCATATATATGTATATGTGTGTGTGTGAGTGTATATATATATATATATATATATATATATATATATATATATATTCCAACTGATAGAACGGTCTATTACTTTATCAATCATTCAACAAAGAAAAAGTTGATTTTCAAAAAACAAAACAAGCGTAATTGTAGAAGTTATCAGGGGACTGATGATGATGATGATGATATATATATATAGATAGATAGATAGAGAGAGAGAGAGAGAGAGAGAGTAGCTTATCACTTTATTCATTATTTAACGAAGGAAAACTTGATTTTCAGAACAAAACGAGGCTCTGTCGACCTGCCAAACTATGCAATCTCCTACCCACTACTCCCATATTGGAAATAGCTTACAATTATGTGAGACATATTCAAACTTCTCCCGAACATAATACATCCAACATAGAAGATTCTAATTAAAAACCAGACTTGTCGAATCACTTCTCATTGACATGCAATGTCTTGATTACGAGCATACAATAGTAAGCTTCCTATGGTTTTTGTAGACAATGGGACGACAATGGTTTGACCTCTCCAGGACGCATGATTTGACAATGCGTATAGAGATTTTCGGATGTCCAGTTATTGATGTAGTCCATACGAAAGCGGACCAGTGAGTTATAGCATCGGCATAGCTGCAGAAATTATCGTGGAAAAGTCAAAATTAATATCCAACTACCTTGTGGTGATCTCATTCCCTGGTTCAAAATTGGAGTTGACTGACTCCTAGACTGATTATCAAGCTAGGCTAGAGAGTCCAACTAGACCTGCTTTTTACACATAGCTAAAATGAGGGAAAGATTCATACCTTTATCGTGCATATTGGTGTGAATTGAACACAAACTGTCCTAGACAGAGTTTGAACTGGACACGCCGATCCTTTTCTCCTTGCTTCTAACCATTTGGTCACCAGCACTTCCATAAGCAAACAATAATATCCTGAAATCTATTGAAAAGAGCCCCTTCTATGACATCCGAATATTTAAGGACTTACAAATTGAATTCAAGACCCCTAAAGTCCTTGATTTGTTTGGTTCCGCTGTAGATAGTTTGGAACCCATTCACCAAAGTCCAGCAATAATTTCTCGTTCATTGGAGACTCACTTTGGGCTCACCAGGTTGTGTTCAGCAGGGGAGAAATGTTGCCATGGTTACACGGAGCAATTGCCGGAAATCAGTCCATTGCTGATACGGAACCCAGCCAGAAAGAAACCTATCAGCTTATAATTTTACTTTACAACCTGGTATCCTTTTATTTGTCTGAAAGTGTGTCTCAGCGTGTGTATACAATTATGTGTGTCTGTGTAAGTTCGTGTGTACATGTACGCACGAGCCGATGTAAGTATGCCTCATGGTGTGTGGATATGTATGTGTGAGGGCAATATGGGTGTCATGTGGGGCTGAGTTATGAATAAGAGCACGACTTTGTGTGTATGTGTGAGTCATGAACATACATAAGACTGTGTGTGTGCATGTATGTGAATAAGTGAGAGTTTAAGCGTGTGAATGAACATGTTTGAATTAGTGGATGATTTCCTGTGCGAATTTATAAGTGTGCGAGCGTATGTACATGAGAGTTTGTGTGGGAGCACTGTGTCTCAGTTTGTGGGTATGTTTTTCTTTTCATGTGTGTATGTGTGTTATTTGATATGTTTATTTCCCGTTATTTTGATTTATGGAGTGTCAAAACAAAAAAAAGACCTCTTCCTCACAATTGATCTGGAATTAAGATAAAAACTCTGCTTCTGCCATTCCATTCGACGCTTGCACAAAATTACCAAAATCTCAACAATAAAAAAGGAAGATGTATCGATTGCATAATCTCCTGGAAAGTGAAAGTGAAAGCTGATCTATTCCTAGTTTCACAGTGGACTGAAGGTGGCGGCTCACACAACAGAGACGTTCTTTTAAGCACTGGTTATCAATTAATTTTTTCTTTGAATGGAATGGTGTTGGTGTACCCTTTTGAAGAACATAACGTAGAATGTTAGGATACCATAGTTCAGTCAATAGACCTCTAATGCTTGCCAGTAATATCATTAAATTCAAAGCAACATTTTGATGAGATGAATCAGCTTTGCTCTCTTCAACAAGTGACTCAGTTCTAGGCACAGTTTCAGATAGACACACTTTCATATCATTCGGGACTTTTATACTGTTTTTTATGTCGTTTTACCCTGAATCAAATGATTACAGATATATGTGCAAACCAAAGATGTTTAATTTCATGGATTGATCTTTTCGATATTTTCAAACTGCACGAATACAAGACACATGAGCTGCGTTTAGTTGGCTGTGATTATGACAAAATTTCAGTGTTAAAAAAAAAGTCACGTATCGCCATACTTTCTTTTGCATACCCTTTGGATACACGAATCCCAGTTTGGGAACCCCTGCTTTGATTTGAGTGGGCGAGATATTCAAACAAAGACTTACCACAATATGTATACAATTTCTGCTAGCATATTAAACATTGCTCTATGGTACGCACCTCAATAACGATTTTGAAGTAACATTCGACCAAAAGGCTTGTAAATCAAGTAATTCAATGTACCTCCGTGCATAGAAGGCGAAATAAGAACGGTATATCCCCATTAATTGAATGAAAAGTTTGCTTCCAAATTTTGAGAACGCTATCTTATACAACAGATCCACAAAGAAGGCTGGAGAGTACGATGGCCAGAACGTTACGGCTATAACAACCTGGGTGGGGAACACAGTTCGAATAAATCAGTGTATGATAACAATAAGTCCTTATCTCAGAAATTCAGACAGAAATTCTTATTACACTTTCTTTCCCCCAACAAATATTCACTGGGTCCCTCAGCGCAACACGCTCGTGAACTCAGAAGATTGAAATTTGGCTCACGTAAGTTGCCAATCAGAAAGATCATTGGAATCACGTTATTACACCAAAAATGCCCTGTAGAGATTGCAACATTTTATCAGATTAAAACCATTATATGTGATTCCACCAGTAAAGAATCTGTCGTCATATGTCGATATCAACGAACTGTTACATAGACTAGATGAATATATCTAGCACTTAGATCAGATTAGGCCCATTAAAAATATGTTCATTGATATATGTTTGAATAGGTTTGAGCGTTTTTGTTGTTGAATTATTATTATTATTATTATTATTATTATTTGGAATCTCACACCAGTTGCCTGGTGGTAACCGCTGGAGTTTGAGTGACAGCAAGTCTCCTCAAGTCTCCAGCCCTCCTCTCCTACTACTCATAGGTCGCAGTAATTCTACGATTTACAGTTTCACACCGGTTGCCCAGTGGTTATCGCTGAAGGCTGAGTGACAATAAGTCTCCTCAGGTCTTCAGCTAACGTCTCCTCCCTCTTTCGCATATCATGACAGAGCTACTATTCGTTGCAGTACTTATATCTCTAGCACCTTCCTCAGTATCCGTGCAGTTCCAAGTAGTGCTGTGGTCTGTACGGTCTCTATCCTTCCCCTAATCCCGATCTCCTCCAGTCTCTTCCTCAGCGTTTTGGGGACAGTTCCTAGTGCGCCCACTATGACCGGTACTACCCTGGTTTTCATGTTCCACATTTTCCTTAACTCCCTTGCTAGGTCCTGGTATTTTTCCCTTTTTTCACCCTCCTTCTTTTTTACTCTATGGTCTGCAGGTACAGCAACGTCTACTATTTGGCAGGCCTTCCTTTTTTTGTCTACTATTACTAAGTCCGGCCTTCTTGCCTGGATGAGGTGGTCAGTTTGGATGTCAAAGTCCCACAGTAGTTTGTGGTTGTCATTCTCCAAAACTGCCTCTGGCTTGTGCTGATACCACTTTCCTCCATGGTTGAATCCCATTTGTTTACTTAGTTCCCAGTGTATCATCGTTGCTACTCTATCGTGTCTATGCTTATACTCCTTCTGGGCGAGCTGACTACATTCACTAGTTATGTGGTTTACTGTCTCATCTCTTTCACCGCACATGCGGCATTTGCTGTTTGTCTGTGTTCTGTCGATTTTTGCTTTTATGTAGTTTGTCCTTATGCTTTTGTTTTGGGCTGCTATGATGAGCGATTCTGTTTCTCTCTTAAGGTTTCCCTTTCGTAACCACGTCCATGATTTCTCGTCTACTATATCTTTTATCTGTCTTTTAAACTCGCCGTACAATTTTTTCCCTTCCCACTTTTCTTTTCTAGTTTGCTGTACTGTTCCATTGTTTTCTACTTTATTGTTTGTTGCACTATCCCTCGCGCTCTTTATGATTATTATTATTATTATTATTATTATTATTATTATTATTATTTGCAACTTCACATCAGTTGCTTGCTGGTAACTGCTGGAGTTTGAGTGACAGCAAGTCTCCTCAAGCCTCCAGCCCTTCTCTCCTAGTACTCATAGTTCGCAGTAATGCTGCGGTTTACAGTTTCTCACCGGTTGCCCAGTGGCCATTGCTGAAGGCTGAGTGACAATAAGTCTCCTCAGGTCCTCAGCTAACGTCTCCTCCCTCTTTCGCATATCATGACAGAGCTACTATTCGTTGCAGTACTTATATCTCTAGCACCTTCCTCAGTATCCGTGCAGTTCCAAGTAGTGCTGTGGTCTGTACGGTCTCTATCCTCCCCCTAATCCCGATCTCCTCCAGTCTCTCCCTCAGCGTTTTGGGGACAGTTCCTAGTGCGCCCACTATGACCGGTACTACCCTGGTTTTCATGTTCCACATTTTCTTTAACTCCCTTGCTAGGTCCTGGTATTTTTCCCTTTTTTCACCCTCCTTCTTTTTTACTCTATGGTCCGCAGGTACAGCAACGTCTACTATTTGGCAGGCCTTCCTTTTTTTGTCTACTATTACTAAGTCCGGTCTTCTTACCTGGATGAGGTGGTCAGTTTGGATGTCAAAGTCCCACAGTAGTTTGTGGTTATCATTCTCCAAAACTGCCTCTGGCTTGTGCTGATACCACTTTCCCCCATGGTTGAATCCCATTTGTTTACTTAGTTCCCAGTGTATCATCGTTGCTACTCTATCGTGTCTATGCTTATACTCCTTCTGGGCGAGTTGACTACATTCACTAGTTATGTGGTTTACTGTCTCATCTCTTTCACCGCACATTATTATTATTATTATTATTATTATTATTATTATTATTATTATTATTATTATTATTTGCAACCTCACATCAGTTGCTTGCTGGTAACTGCTGGAGTTTGAGTGACAGCAAGTCTCCTCAAGTCTCCAGCCCTTCTCTCCCAGTACTCATAGGTTGCAGTAATGCTGCGGTTTACAGTTTCTCACCGGTTGCCCAGTGGTCATTGCTGAAGGCTGAGTGACAATAAGTCTCCTCAAGTCTTCAAGCAAAGATCTCCTCCCTGCTTTGCCTTTCTTGTTGTCGTCCTTGAAGGCAGAGTATCAGTAAGTCTCCCCAGGTCACATACTCTCCTTTCATCGTTCTCGCATATCGCTGCAGTGGTGTGATTTGTACTATTTTCAGCACTATTGTCGGTATCTGTGCAGACCCCAGTAGTGTTGTGGTCTGCAACGAACAATGAAAACGCATATTTTCACCCAGATTGATCAAGTGAATCTGTTTCTTTTCCAAGGTAATTTGTACTAAGTGGGTTCGAACTGTGTCGATGTGAGTTTGAACTCAAATTTTCGATCCCTATCTTCATACCTCTGATCATTCAGCCACTCTGCACCTGCACATTCATCACCTGTCTGGCTATTCATTCACCGGTGAGAAAATAATGAAGACAAGAAGGATTAATATTAGAGAGAAAACTTTGATATCCGTAGATATTTTCCAAACATAGATTTTTGGCAAAATTTTTGTTTAATTTTGATCTTTATTAAATACCTAATATCGAATGATTGAATTAATTATCATCCAATTTTAGCAGATAGATTGGATTCCGGGTATTTCGTTCTACGTATAAATGGTCATTGAATGATATTAATCTTCCACTCATATAATTAACAGTGTGATTTCCTTGATTCTCCGTCTGCAAATATAAACTCTCCCACTTAAAGGTAACAATTTTGCTAATAGAAATATCTCTCAGTCATCGTGAGAAACAATGGACTCCGAAACAATTTTGCTGATAAAAATATCTCCCAAGAACCATTTGAAACAATGGACTCTCAAACGATTTTAGTGGTCCCTTTTCTAAGTAAATACAGGGTGACACGAAAGACAAAAGGATTGAGAACATCATATCTTTTTAGTTGTAACGATTTTTAAAATTGTTTCAAACAAATAAAATATATGAACAAGTAATTCATGCAACCTATGTATGGAAGATTGTTTCTTTATAACGCCTGATATTTTCAGATTTATTAATTCTTGATCTTCTAATAACATGCATGACATTTTAAAAGATATTTGCCCCTCTGCACATGTATATGATTCCCAGCATTTCTGACTGAACGTGGTCTCTCTATTCTTTGATGATCTCTGACGGGGATCAATTCTCAAGAACGCACAAACATAAGTCTTATCGTCCGTCGTTGGACATAAAGTCTCCCCAGAGTTCATCAGACCCTTCATAGGCATTGCAGAGCCAATACTCTCTGGACATGTCTAGTTTGTCTCTCCATCTTGTATTCTGCCGGCCTCGGTTATGCATGTGATCTCTGTGGATCTATGTTGTGAGTCATGATGTCTATCAGTTGGAGGCTATTCTCGAAACATGACCAGACAATTGCCATTTGAGTTTCCTTATAGATTCTATGATGTCTTCGACTGTTTTTTTTTTTTTTTTGGTTTAATGAAATTTCCTTGTAATCCTCAAAAAAAAGAGAGAACCGGCGAAGACTCACTATTGGATGGCAAACCTTCGGCAGAGCAATCTGAACCTTCAAAAACAATGGATACTATTAGTCCTAAAGAAGAAATACAACCAATGCATCCTCCTATGACATGGAACCTAACCAAGAGACAGCCCCTCAAACTAAGAACCATGCAACGTGCACATAAAAAAACCATACTCAACCTCACATGAAGAGATCACAAGTCAACACTGTACATCATAGAAGAAAACAGGGGGCTGGGACGTGTTATAATCTATTAGTAAGCGATGTAAGCACGTTCAAATAACAAGAATATGTTTCTTGTGTTGACGTTAAAGGTATCCAGAGTTTGTTGCAAGGACGTTTACATTTCCATAATCAATTTCTGAGGGTCCCTTGATATAGAGGAAAAAAACATCGAAATAAAAAAAAAAAGATTGTTTGAGATTCCTTTTTTAATTTGCATCACCCTGTTTTAGTGAAAAGTGAACACAAACTGTCGAATCGGGTTTCCGACCTATGCTCGCTGATTTAATTCAGTCATCAACCATTCAACCGCTCTACACCTCCTGATTCTCCGTTAATCTATTTATTCGTCGCCAAGGAAAAGTTACGAAAACAAGAAGTGAAAATAAAAAAGAGGGAACTTTAATATCCATGATTATCAGCCAAATATAGATATTTGGCAACTTTTTCTTCAATTTTGATCTCTGCCAACTACTTAATATCGAATGATTAAATTAATTCATATTTAATTTTGATGGACAGGCAAAATATTTTGTGTATCAATGTCTATTGAATGGTATTAATCTTCTGATCAGGCAGGCATGTGTAGAGCTCCACTCTTAATATGAGAAAGTTGAGTTTTTACATAAATCGACACCTTTAATTTTTAACAATTCATGTCATTCATCTTGTAGTCATCTCTATTGTGAGTAATCTTCTTATAACTGCGACTAATAAAAATTGCTTTGGTTACCAGTACGTGTAAATATCTTGGGAATTTTTACGAAAAGAAAATGATACAACATAATGCACATCGAAACCATAAAAGTGAATTACACCAAAATTTATCAATTTAAATTGAGAACGTCATGTATAGGTCTTGATATTACGAAAACAAGGCCAAATTTTGACAAATGTGAGATAAAACAAAGGCCATTCATTGTTGATTGTAATTGCCTTCTCTCCTGGAAGAAGAAAAATTAAAAGCCCCAACTTTTATACTTAGGGAAGGATCAACTGTTTTGAATATCTCAAGATCTGGCCGTGATGTAACTGTGCTATCAATTAAAGAGAACTCTGCCATGGGATTTCTCAATTGGCACTGAGACTACATCAAAGGTCTTGTCAACTGAATTATGCCCATTTAGCACGACACGTGTAAATTCTTTTCGTAAATTTCGTATAATTTAGGTCCGTAAGATCCCTGCTATCCAGGAAAGAGCTCCCTCTAACTTCTAAATTTTCTCAAAGCCAGAATCCTGGACGAGATTAAATAGAAGGCAGCTGAGGGCGAGCAAAAGAAATGACTTTGCAAACTGTATAGACAAGTATATGAGGTACCAAGATAATTGTGTGAGGGGGATATTTTTATTTTTAAGGGGATTATAGCACGATTATTCCTAAGTGCCGTATTTTTCCGTTGATATTATTTGGTTTGACTCTTTCCAGGAGACCCCATACACGGCGACGCGGATAATTTTGTTCATCATGATTCCATTACTTAATACTTATGAAAAGATATTTTTAGTTTTTATGAAACTAATTTTTTCAAAATGGTACATTTGTTTCAGTTTCAGAGTCTATAATTTCAAATGGTTGGTAAGAGGCATTTTTATCGGCAACACCACCTCTGAATAGAAGTATCAAGTCTTGTCAATTTCACATTGTTCATTATATAAGTACATTAACTTAGCATGACTTATCATAAGACCTTATATACTGGGGGCTCCGGCGTGGATCGAACCTTTAAACAACAGCTAAAACCTTCAACAATTTGTGTTTTTAAACGTTTTTGTATGTTATTTATTAACATAGCAGTTTTGTATTAGACCAACGATACTAGTTGATCTAATCAGGAAAGAATCTACTAAAAACCCTGATCAGGTTCAGCTTCCATTTCATTGGTATACGACGTACCTTTTGATGTATTTTCCATCTCACATTTTATATATTCACAGATATATTTAGATTTAGATTTTTTTAGATGAAATATTGTTTACCGGGATGATATTTTGAATGATTGGTGGAATATTTTTTTATCGATTCAGTTTTCAGCCCAGGGTGAAAGAGTCATGTGTTGTGGACGGCGAGCCAAGAGAAGCATACTGTTCATTATTTTATGTGATAAGCTACTCAAGACAAATTCAAAGACGGTGTTATTTAATCACAACCAAGCTGTTTACTTACTGATCGAAGAAGTCAACACTTGAAAACTGTTCAATCCAGGACAGGAGGGGGGGTGAGGTCAAATCCTAATGATGTACTTTACAGTGAAAGTCAGACTTTTTTGCCAAGAACTCGTAAAACTCAACCACCTCCAAGCAATTCCTGAAAGTTCAGCACCGGGTGTGGTCTCGGAACTTTTCCAAGATGATGTTTATTAAAAGATACTGATGCTAGGTCTGGCCTTTGACCAAAGATTTGACTTAAGTCACCTTGGCTCCTTGTGGTGGCCCTAGACATCTTGGCTTGCGTTTAATGTAGGGTTTTGGCTCACCTGTTGTTTAGAAGATTATATGAAGGATATTATACATATTGTGTGTTTGTGTGTACGAGAGACAGAGAGTGTGGAAGAAACTATGGGAGATGATTCAGTTTTATTATGAGTGTTACAGGATGTTGATTTGTGTTTAGGATAATATTTGAAATAACGCGTGTGTGTGTGTGTGTGTGTTTGTGAGTAGGATAAAAAAAAATTCATCATTTATTCTACCCTCAGAGAAGAAGAAAAATATTATGCACTCCTTGGGGCGTTGATTGTTATAGAATGAAGATTATCAACCGACCATTTTTTCTCATAGTCATACTATGAGGACATAGTCATTCATAAGTCACGTGACCCTGCGTGATCATGCTAATGAGGGATGTCGTGCCATTTAATTAAGAAGACAAATATACGTTGGTTATTTAAGTGCTTACAGACCAAGTGCCGATCAAAATACTGATAATCAACCTTGCAGGGCAGTTAAAGAGGAAGAAATCGAGCGGTAGAGAGAGAGAGAGATGGAGGAACTTGGAAAAAGAATCTAAAATATTTATTAAAAGGCCTGAATATATAGAAAAATAGATATATCTATTCTAATATGTTCTTTTTTAGCAGAAGTGTGGAAGTTCTATAACTCTGTTTCTCTCTTTCTCTTTCTCTCTTTATACATCTATACATATGTGTGTGTTTGTGTGTGTTTGTGTGCGTTTATTTGTGTGTTTGTGTGTATGTGGGTGTGTGTTATGCAAATCAGTTACTTTCGAATCTCTGTGAATGATCCATGTTTTATACAAATTTCGATTTTATTACTATTATTTGAATTTAGATCCTAATGTTGTACGTTCAATTTTATGGTTAGGAACGTCAGCTGTTTTTCATGGACCTGTTTCGGGGGAAAATTATATATATATATATATATATATATATATATATATATATATATATATATATATATATATATATATATGTGTGTGTGTGTGTGTGTGTGTGTGTGTGCTATTTCTATTTTTCTTGTTTTCAAGGTAGTTTGGTGCAAATTGAACTCCTCATTAAAAAAAGATATCTAGGAACAGAATTTTCAAAAACAACGAAACCTATTTTTCAGACAAAATAAAGATTAAATGTTGAAAATCAAGCTCCGTTGGTGGAGTCTGTGCACCCCATACATACATACATAGCCAGCCAGCTGGACCAACTTGAAAACTGGAGAAACTCATGTTGACACTTTTGGTTGCCGGTTTTCAACAGGTGTTCGGATTCTGGTAACGGTACTAATGTAACACTCGCTCCGATTTCATTTTGTTTTTCTCATATGTCCTCCTGTCAGTCATCCTTACCATTTTCTTCACGCTGGAACCTTTTTACGCCAAAGTACAGATCAGTAAGAGTGAACAGACACCATATTCAACTATTTTCAATATTATCTCTTTATACAAATAATCTTTTAAATACTGTTTTTTTAAGGTACTCAATACCTGGATATTCAAAATGATAGAGAAAGCCAAAAACGGTTTTATTTTGTTTCTACCCCAAGAAAAATGCTATTCTGACAAATCAAAAAAATCAATGTTATGAAAAACAAAATTACTGATGAGATATATTTGTAACATAAGATACGTGTTCTGGGGACATATCTATCCCAACAGGCATGTATTGTTCTTTGTGCTTATATTTCGTGATACTTACATCCCAGCAAACTTGTAAAAGAGATCTACAGAATATATATATATATATATATATATATATATATATATATATATATATATATATATATATATATATATATATATATATATATATATGTATGTATATATATATATATATATATATGTATGTATATATATATATATATATATATATATATATATATATATATAAATCCATACAATCATACAAACCTCGTTATGTATGTTTCCCCTGGATCTCGATAGGATCAACCTTGAATGGCTGCTATATCTGCTTTTATTCATGACAAATAGGAACATAGTTACTAATTGTGTTTATGATTGAAGTAAGAGTGATAATTGCAGTGTTCGAAGAAATTCTAAGAAAGGGTTAGAAGATTATCTCAACATCAGGAATAGTCGAGGCAGTTTTGATAATTTTCTTAATGTTGATGATAAAATTGGGTCGATTTCTGGCAAGGAAATGCTTCGATGTGCCAACATAATCAATACGAAGTCCAACATCGATCCATTGAATGTCACTCGGTGGTCAACTCCGATAATGACAATGCGTACACACCATGAGTCAGTTTATGTCAAATGTTATTCTGGTCCTATTTTCGCGACATCAGGATGTACTTGTTTCTTTCAAAATAAAGTATACGAGGTATGCCTGGAAAGAATCAAGCTATTTATTATTGAAGGGAAAATAGCTTACCTAGGACAATGTCGCCAGAGTTCACTTCAAGTTTCCTCTTTGGGTCCTCAGACACTTGTTTTAATGGCTTTTCTACCTCTAAAAATAGTTTGCGAAGTCTTCCATCATCTGCCTCGTTGCATTCTCTTCAATTTCGTCCTCAGTCTGAAATATCCATCCTATCAATGACAGAAACAAACAGAATATCACAAAGAACTTATATCTGTACTGCAATGGCTTGTTGATAGATTTGTTTGATGCAATGTTTTGTCACAAGATGTGAAGACTTGGCAGGCTCAGTCATTGTTAATGCGAATGTCACACAGTACACAAGCTCTCTCAATGGCGTCTCACCGGTGACAGAGTAATTCCACGGGAAAGTATAAATTCATGTATATGCAGTAAGAGTCTTTCTGATTGGTTACCAAGTCGCATCAGTAGCGCAAAACCGGTTTAGTATGCATACTCATTGAATACATAAAAGGTTTTAAAGTAAGAAAAATTATAATGCGATCGATCTTCGCTAGAATTTTTCAGGACTATATATAGATATATCCAGCTGTTCCTTATAACTTGACTCTGGCGGAAACCACGCATACCAGCTCACCAACAGTACTATGGAATCATTTAACTACCATTAACACCAATTGCGATCCAAGTATTGATCCCTTACCTGGAACAAACGGGCACTTCAGGAAGTGAAGTAAATCCAATTGAAATACAATTTTATGATTTACTTTTTCAGAAACACTCTTTTGTACAAGGTAAAATACTTTTCGAGGTGTGAAGTCAATGCGTTGTCTTGTTGTTCCTGACGTTCCCTATTGAGTGACTAACCAAACCTGTTTCCAGAATGGTATAGCATGCCAATATCAAATGATGATGAAGGTATACATGAATAATCAAATTAACAAATGAAATTATTTGTCTGTTTAAATTCAGTACAGCAGAGTTTACGTACAGTTTATTCAAAGCTCAATGTCTAAGCTACAACCTTTCAAAGTATTAGCTCTCTATGTCTGTTTTTGTGGCGTTTAGACACCCCGAAAAACGAACTTAATCTAAATTCCTGTATAAAGAGATAGCTGGTTAGCGGTTAATTTTGCTCCTGCTAAGTTTATAGCGGTTTATCACTTGACCGTTTTCGATAGCTGTACCCAACTCTGCTGTTAAGCCACGCACTCTTGCAGACAACAATGATGGAAAAAGTCCTGATGGTTTCAGGGGAAAAAATCGAAAAGCATTCTATGGGAAAAAATTGATTTCGTTTAGCCTACTTAAGCTTCTGGTTCAATGGAAATAATACGAAGAAACGTTTTAATCCATTATTTCACAATTCGTTTTTTAAACACTTCCCACAAAGGAATCGTAATCACTTTTTCTCCATTCTCCAACAAAACTTAATGTATTTCTGCTTAGACCAGTTTTTTTTTACTTCCGTAATTTGTGTAAAAAGAAAGAGAAAAAAATGCGTTCAGCACATCAGATACGCAGTTTAATTTCCTCGAAGCAATTAGGTCAGGCAGAGAAATATTCACATCAGAAACTTCATAAGGAATTCTGATTGACCAACCGTAGATTGAATCTTTTATGTTTTCTGAATGACCTTTGAACCGATAATGATGACTCCCGATGGCTTTTGTGGATACATATCTTTCCAAGCATCGAGAGAGAGTACCAAACAGGGGTAAAGGGTGTCGGAACCATTTTTCAGCTAGATCAGATTGATTCTTTTTTTAATTAAGCCGACAAATAATCCCTGATGTAACTGATTAAATCTAGCAAGATCGGAGAGAGTACACATTCCATTGTTATCAATAATTTGTTATGGAGTCTTGATATATACTCCATTTTATAAATGGGCTTTGAATATATATATATATATATATATATATATATATATATATATATATACATTGAATGTTATATCTTATATTTATATATACATCAGATATTATGTATGTATGTATATATATATATATATACGCACACACATACACACATATATATATTAGTGTACATATATATATATATATATATATATATATATATATATATATATATATATATATACTGAATGTTATATATATAGTCCAGAAAGCTTCAGAGTTTTAAACACTACACAAAAAATACATTTTGTCACTATAGTCACTTATTTCCCAATATCTGTGAATGCAATAGATAGATAGATAGATAGATAGATAGATAGATAGATAGATAGATTGATTGATAGATATTTAAAATATATGAAATGTTTACAATTGATCTGATTTTAGCCATCCTAAAGACAATTTTGCATATATATATATATACGTATATATATATATATATATGAATATATATATATATATATATATATATATATATATATATATATATATATATATATATATGTTAGATTGACGAAACAAATATGTTTTATATAAGTAGAATTTTGAATGGACAAACAAACAAAAGAGTGACAGAAAATGTTGTCATTGGAGTAAATACCTTTCGGAAATTATTTTATTGTTAAGAATTGCTTCCTTCTTAGACGTCCGTCATCTTCGAAAGATTACCATCTTTCTCACTGGATCCAACTCTTCGAACTGCAAACAAGAACGGATTCTTAGTCAAATGATTGGCTAATTTGTCAGGTAGTTTAAGTATCTTAACGCTTTTAGAAGGAGTTTAACGGAGTACTGATGCCAACACTCAAAACAGTATAATCAGGAACACTCATATACACACACATACACTCACACTCTCTCTCACACACACACACACACACACACACACAAACATGCACACACTCACACACACACGTATTAAAAAGATAAAATTCTTCACCATTTCGGGTTGATATGGTTTTTCAATTTTAGACCTGAAGCAGGCTCAAACGTCGTGTTAACATCAAAGCTGAGAAGAGGAGAAAGGATTTTCCCAAAAGAACGTTGGAATGTTAATGGCTCTCCTCAAAATGAAAGACAAGGTAATAGGATGTCATATTCGGTCCTTAAAACGAAAAATGACAGCAGATCCAAGATACAATGTCAAGGCTACACGTTAAAATGTCTGTTCTAGCAGTCAGTACATTTGGGGGGGTTTTACAGCACCATTTGTAATATTGAACCCTCCTATTAGAAACTATCAACCACAACTATCATCAAATGTGTCAATATGTTTTTTTGATTTCTTCAAGCGGGTCTGGCTGGCTGCCTACGTATGCATCTGGTACATGTATCACGTATGTACCGGCAATACATATGGAGTTGAAAATTTTAACATTTACCTCTCATTATATGTTTGTTTTATGAATAACGCCCTCCCCCTAATATTTCTTAATGAGAGAACAGCATTCCCACTTGTCTTTAAAAAATCATACTTGATATATTAGTGATCACTGCCCAACAAAAAAAAAACAGACCAGTTTATTTGGAGTTACAGGGACAAAATTCAAGTTGTTGTTTATTGGTTTGGCATCCAAGTTACAGATTCAAGTTAGTGCTGTTGCTATGGTTGCTTCACTTTACCAAGTAGGAAGATTATATAAGTATTCACTCATGTCTGTCCCTATTGTCTACACAATCTCCAGAAGTTTTCATTGAAATTCAAATAAAATTCCGTGGAAAATGGGCCATAGTGATTACATTTTGAAGTAGATCCAGGAACGTATTTCTGATAGAGGAATTCTTTACCATAATTCAGCAGATGACCTTTACTATTGAAGATCACTATCAACGAGTAATACAGTTTCTATGATCCATAAGTGCTCTAGCTCTCGAATGGTAAACCACTCGAAACCATTGAATGGAACTTTCTCGAACAGTTTAGCACATTCTTTGGATCCTCATAGATCAATCTGTGGTTTTTGGTTTGAGAACTGACTTGTTGGGA
>OY735200.1:5418750-5476250 GCA_963457665.1 Thysanoteuthis rhombus
TATTTTCAACAGGTTCTTGAGGGAGGCTTAAATAGGACCTCAGAACCAAAAAAGATCTAAACAGTTTTCGGCATTTCTAGGGGTTCTTTCATTCTATATCTCTGACAACAATGAACTGTTCGGGTCAATTGACGGTTACCTGCTGACAAATGGAATTATACTTTGAGTAATGTAAAAATAGATGGGGAAAAGAGTATCATTATCAGGCTGAGCGCAAATGTAAACGCCACACTATAATCATAAGGTAGCAAATCACCCATAGTCTTTTCCATTTTTTATTTTGATGCATTTTAGTGGGCTGACTTGATCTAACCACTCTTGCTCTTATATACCGGTTCACTATTTAGAGATCACATACAGATGAACAGAATCAAACTTTATGTACAATGAACTCAGAACCCACACAATTATTTTGGAAACAGGAGATATTTAAAAACTATTATCCGAAAAACAAATTCTGGTGTCTCATTAATGACCAAAGAAAATTTGGTAGCCGTAGATCTAGCCCTCTGTCAGTACTTCTAACACAGAGAGACGGGTATTTGGTGAATTATTGTAAGACACAGTAGTCATTTTTGACGTCATGGGTAAACTAATATTAATCATGGTAGAGATATTTAGCTGACGCGCCATTTACTTATGCTGTAACCCTGACACATTTGGTATAAATCACATTTATTGACGCAAACTCTCTGCTTCTTCACTGACGAAGTTTGAACAGGAGCCAAATTTATATTGATCTCAATGCACTCGAGTTTTGAGTCAGGGGATGCCACAGAGTTTGAGATTCTCCTGTGAAACCCTGTCACTGCTTCTTTCAATGTACGGCTCATGTTGATTGAAGCAGGTTTGGTACAAAGTTGAAGGAAGTCGTCTTCCAAGCTAGTGTTGAAACATCAATTTCTCCCGTTTTCTCCGAAACAACCATGGAAGTAGACACCTGCGTTCAGGCTTTGATCAAACTGACATCTTTTCAAAACTATCAAAATTTTTTTTCCTTTGCTGACTGCTGAAACATACACTTAGGGATTTAGCCTATATTATGTATCAAAACCTGAGCGGGTAGTAGTTTGAATCCAGGCCACGTTGCATTGAAGTTGGGCTTTGATTGGCATTTTCTATTCACTATACAATATTAATTATGTCCCTGATCAACTAAGTGGCAAGAATAGAATATGTTAGGAACCGCAGATTTTTCATTGGCCCTGCGCTGAATGCTAGCAAGCTATTAAATCGAATTCACTGATTCTGTAGTCTCTTTATTACCATAGTAATATACTACCACTAATTTTTATGAACGACTTGAAGATAAAGGTTAACGGTTTCAGCAACCGATTGATTTCAATTGGGATAAATATGTTAACACAGATACGTCTTTATTTATATATATATACATATATATATATATATATATATATATATATATATATATATATATGTATATATATATATATACGACGCATACGTACAAGAGTATATGAAACTGATAGCCTCTGCACAAACATCAATACTAAGTAAAGTCAGATATATTTGTTGTATCATATGACCGTATAGCAAATGAAAAAAAAAACTATAACACTAGAACGTAAAGAAATTACATTATTTATATGTATTTTTTCTATTTAGGGCCCCTTTGTAACATATACTAAAGGCCCCCTACTAGCTTAATACGGCAATTTATAAAGGCCATGCCTTCTAATCCGTTTCGCCTCTCGGTACGAATAGATTTCAACTCAGTTCGGTCTCAACAACAGCTAAGATTATAGAATCCTGTTGACGTGACTTCGAGCATTCTCTTCAGTTACAGATACTGCTATACTTAGAAATAGCGTTGAAGATAGGGACACGACTGGCTATAAATCTCTCTTTGCAATTCCAAATACGAACTGCCATCGATTTGAAAAAAAAATATTCCAGAATCACCGTATAAACAATCTTACTATTGGATTACTCCTCTAAATGGACAGCAGAGCTCTACAACCAATCTGGCACCTACGACGGAATTATGTTGGATCTGTACTCAAATTGTACCCACAGCCGTACGTTCATGATTCTACTCAGGAAGGACAATGATTCTCCACAGCCAACCTGGGAATATGCCAACTACGTTAATGTCATGCAGCTGAGCTACCTGGATCTGGCATACTGTCTGAATTCTCCCACAAAGAGACGCCAGACCTCCTCAGCTAGCTCGGGCATCTGCCAGGTGGAGGAAACTCCCGTTAAATTCACGATCTAATGGCCTTGTTGCTATTTGCGCTAGCTCAGTGAACAATGACACGCAAACACTTAGTTCAAAATGAAGGGTCGGCCGTGGAAAAAAAAAACTTGAAAAATGAAAAGAAAGAAAATTTTGAAAAAATGTTTAAACTAATTACTCCTTATGTACTTCTATCACACTTTTTTGATAATGACCGATGATGTTCAGAAGATCTCTAACCAGCAACTTAGGAATGTCTGGAAGAAACTTCCATGGCATTAGTAAAAAGAAGTTTGTGGAAAATTAATAGAAAACTTAAATTGATCGTTTTTCTTAACACTGTATGTTTGAATAATTGCTTCCTCGTTAAACTCTCTCTCTCTCTCTCTCTCTCTCTCTCTCTCTCTATATATATATATATATATATATATATATATATATATATATATATACACACACACACACACACACACACATATATATATATATATAATTTGCATTTGAAATGTTTCTGTCTGTTGGTACTGAAGAACCAACAATTATTCTACTAGGAGAAATTATCTCGCTGTTTGACTTCTTCTAATATAAAGTTTTACTGTTTCTAGCATATAGCAGTTTGATAAAATTATCTATGATTATAATAAAGGACTTATATTTATATATATATATATATATATATATACATATATATGTGTGTGTGTGTGTGTTTGGTGGGGTATATATATATATATATATATATATATATATATATATATATATATATATATATATATATATATATATATATATATCCTGGTTTATGTCAAATATTTGTGCCTCAAACACTTCAGCAACTGGCAATATGTTTTTGTAATTACAACG
Organism: Thysanoteuthis rhombus; assembly: GCA_963457665.1. Lineage (NCBI taxonomy): Eukaryota > Metazoa > Mollusca > Cephalopoda > Oegopsida > Thysanoteuthidae > Thysanoteuthis > Thysanoteuthis major. Next base: position 5,421,812 of record OY735200.1, read on the forward strand.
AAAATCTTTCTGACATTCACATGGTATATATCCCTGAAAATCGTCTTTTTCTTTCTCCATACTTCAATAACTCTATCAACTTTGATAAACGTAGAGCATTGTGATCAAATACCAACCACGGAAAAAAATCTGTTTACTATTTTTTTGTATACTTATAAATTGATAAAAAATATTATGAACCATATATTTATGAATAAATATACCTTTGTATGAAATTGAAATATGAGGTGTTAATATACTTTCCTTTAAAACGATTTTTATATCTAACTGTTGCAGTTGTCGTATTGAAATAAGAAAATTACTTCTGGTTTGTTTTTCCTAAATTTCCTGTCAAGAATCCAAACAAATTTGCCAGACGCAATCTGTCAACTCAAATAAAGAAAGAATTTCAAGAAAATGAATGAAACTTGGATAAGAGATATAAAAAAAAACGTACTGCATCGAACAAAGAAGGTAATTTTATCTTTAACTGACGCAGAGAGCGACAGAAATGGACAGTAGTGCGTTGACAATCGAAAATCAGATTGCTTTAAGAGGAGTAGGGGGTTGAGAGAAAGAAGCAGGGTCGATTGGTCCGTACGTCTCTCTCCCCACGGGGCAATGTCAGTCCGCCCATTCTCCCTGAACTTGATAAACTTAACTTCTAAATCTGTAGAGATTCGGAGAATGATACTATGTCTTTAGTGAGTCTTCAAGACTTTTTAAATCTAAATCAACAAAAGTAAAAGAGTTATATGTATTCACTTGTCTGTTTGTAGGTCTCCCTGTCTGTACCAACAATCTCCTGGAGTTATCAACAAATTTCCTAGCTTCTTCAATTCCGATGGTTTATAATTAAATATCCTGTTCATAGACCGTCTTTGTGGGGGGATGTTCCATTCACAATTTATAATCCTTAGGAAGGAGGATGCTCGAATAGACCCACCAGAGAAATGTCAGGGTAATCCTGAACTTCTCAACAGTAACAAGTGTTAGAATAAGGTGGGTATATGCAAATGCAACGGAAGGAGATTGTGGAAGGTGGAAACAAAGCCCCACTGAATTTACGAAGGATTATACAAACAGACTGAATGAAGTTGAGTTTTGTATTGAAAGTCCCAAGAATTTGGTTAATCAGGGTAGCCAAGCAAAAAAGTAGTTAGGAAAGCACTTGACAAAAAGGGACTAAGGTAATGACCCTGGTGGATAGTTAGTATCAGCTCGTTAATTTGTACGTTTTGCTGGTAGGTCAGAAAAAGAAGAAGTTGATTCTATTTTTGAGGGAGGCAAAGTTTCTCCTTGGCAGCAGTTAGGTTTCAACCTCAGAAAACACAAGACCTGTGTCAACTGAGCCAAATCACAGTCCTTGAGCTGTTGGAAGGAATATTTTGAAAATGTCCTATTTGGAAATGCAACTATTCATACAACTGTCCTGGACGTCTGAATAATTTCTCTCTCTCTCTCTCTCTCTCTCTCTCTCTCTCTCTATCTATCTATCTATCTATCTATCTATCTATCTCTATCTATCTATCTATCTATTTATCTATCTCTCTCTCTCTGAGTACACGCATTATTGCAGTCCACCGGATCTTTAATAAAGTTACATCAACTTTACAGACAACTTGTCACCGGAATATCATCCGTATGTGCACATACTAAGGCGTTACGCAACACCGGGGATCGGTGTTCGAACTATAGTAAGAGTAAGGATTCCGAACGCCCATTTACAAAATTAAGCATTTAGTCTTTAAAAGAACTGGTGCAGCATTCTTTTCCTTGATATTTTCCATCTGTGAATAAATGGACTCCATTCCGATGACGATTAAATATTTTGCCACAGAATCAAGATAAAAAGCTTCACACGATCAGTTTCTTGTATATTTACCTATGAATATATCATTTGATCTTACAATAATTCACCAAACCAGTAGCGACAGGTTAAGCAAGATACCCCTAAATACAAGATTGATCTCCAAAGCTTTCTCCTGGATTGTAAGCAATTATTCCGGAAAAGATTGAAGGAAAGAATAAAAATGAATGACACAACTGCCATCACCACGCCCCTACAATGCCTCGAATACAAATGGAAGTAGTTTTAAAAATTCACTCAATACCATCAAATGAAACACAAATTATATTATATTAAAATCAATGAAGGCCTGCTTTGTAATAGTGGTAGATTTTTTATTGGAGCTTGTAAATGGTGCTCAAACCCAGTTCCAAACTGTTTTGAAAAGTGGAAAAAGACGCTGGAAAAGATGGGCGATTCGTACAGGCGTTTTCTGAAGAGCTTGAAAGCGCCATTCTCGTGGATATTTTGGGTTTTTTTTGTTTTTGTTTTTTCGCTAACATTATTCCATGTTTTTCGGAGAGACCGCTTTCCCGTCTCCGAGGCGATTCACGCATTTCTAAGCCTCTGTTAGAGTCTGTAGATTTACTTCTGTTTCAATTCCTTTACACTTCTGCTTTTTTGCTTGTTTTGTTTTTTTTTCTCTGTCGTACATGTTAAAATTAGGCTTGCTACTCATTTGAGTGATTCAGACTCAAGACTCATGGAAAAAAAAATCTCGTTTGCAGTTTGTCTCCGTTCTCAGCATTTTTTACTATATAACATCCAGGCAACGTTCGGAATATTAAAAGTTTTGTTATATGAAGACGAGCCATACTCACTAGACCCCAAAATATCCACTTCCAGTTACATTTTTTTCGTCAGACTACGAATCCGTTATTTTGGAATAGCGTCTCTTCTGTACTTCTTATCAAGAGAGCTCAAGGCAAAAAGAAAAAATCATTACACCTGCGTTAACTTTCAAGTCGTCTGTCAGCTTTTCAATCAATATTCGTCCTAAAGCTATAGAATCTCATACATGTTGGCCATGTTAGATCAAATGTATATGAGCAGAATTTCAGCAAAATTTCTCTCCTTCTTGTTAACAGAAAGCTTAGACATTTTTATCCAATGTCTCTTGTGACTTCCTAAAGTGTTCTCGAATATAAATAATCAACATTTGACATTAACCCAGAATATTTTGGTAAGTTCAACTAGTGTGGTCAAATCGTGTTGGACATTCTGATTCTCATAGGATCACCGAAGTTGAGCATCGTCGAGCCTGTTCACTACCTAGATGGGCGACCGGATGTCGTTAGCAAGTAAGGATTAATCCCTCGACAAATCACACCGAAGACTTTTAAAATTGTACGCAATGCCTCTGTGCTAAAAGATCACACCGAAGACTTTTAAAATTGTACGCAATGCCTCTGTGCTAAAAGAATATGATGGTTGTGAGTGGTTGTAAAAGATGATTAGTCGTGACCCCCCAATCTGTAAGGATAGTAGCCAAAAAAAAGATAACAGTTCGGGTTGTCCCCAACTACGGACGTCAGACTAGTTTATAAACTATTAGCGAACATAAAGGTATTTTTGGTCGAACTGCAGAACAGAGTCTCGAGTTAACTTTGATTCCCTACTGTAATAAGAACAATTTTCATCAAAATGAAGCGTGTAGACAGATATGTTAACTCCACATTTCCCCTCTGTGATTTGAACTCACGACCAACTGATTACCAGGGGGTGGGCCGGTTTCTTCCTCTTTGGGCTAAATTGACAAGTCTTAGTTCTTTACGAAAACACATCATATAGATACGCTTCGCCTTATTTCATCCAGATAGATAAATACATCTATTCAAAGGATACTTTTATAGTTATTTAATTATTATGCATACACTACTAAAATTACTGAAATCATCTTCAGTCTGGATTGGAGTTGTTGTGGAGTCTGGATGTGCAGTCTTGTTTCTTCAAAAATCTTGCCGGCAATTTTCAGTTGATTCAACTGTTCAAACTCATATAAAAAGCCAGAATTTCAATACTTGACACACGAGACGGACACGCCCTATCCCTCTTGTCATACTGATACATTAACGCCACAGCTGAAAAAAGCAACAGAAGCAATGATCTTCACGAAATTCAGTCGAAATCAGTTGGAATTGTGATACGCTAAAAATTACAATGTGTGAATCTACCTGCCTTAAAAATAGCATTTGATATACTGGGTTTTACCTGGATTTCAACACTGACTAGTTGCACCTGGAGATTATACGTAACCAAAATAGGCGCAAGAATTTAATTTTTATCTAATATTTCTCTTATACTCAAGGCATCGTCGAGAGTTGAGACGGCGGTCCAATCACTCTTGACCGCCCTTTTACACTTTCATTTTGCATGAGCAATCTTTCACAATCCACTTCCGACCCATGAAGCCACCTTCCTTCAAGTAAGGAGACATAGGAAAAGGCATGATGTTTTTATTGATGTTTTCAAAGCTTCAAAAGTAGCGTCATTTCTTTTGGGTTCTCGATTATACCAGTAAAAAGCGGATGCTTTCTGGGGGGGCTCCATAAACGAGGCCCAGTTTTCCCAAATGGAGACTAAACCATTTATATTTTCAACAGAGGCGATATTGGGGTAGATTGTCAAATACAAATGGATTTCTCTCTAAAAAGAAATAGATATTTTGTTTCTAGTCAGTAAAATCAAGAAATATGAGGAGGCTACCCCATCTTGGTGAATTACAATATATGTATCTTGATAAAACTGGTTTTGATTATTAATTTCTATTTTGGTTATTCTGTGAAGTTATTATGCAAGCACAAGTAGGCCTTCCTAAAGCTCCAATCATCTGCTGTGAACAATTTATTATGAAATTGACTTTACCCATAATTTGAAGGGAGGAGAAATGGATTCATGTCTTCCTCAACAGCATTAGTGTGAAGAATGCTAACTGTCTGAGCCTATTCCATTTTCCATACTGCTAACTGTTACGTCACTTGCACCTTCATGAAAAAAATACTGATTTTAATTAGTATTAGATTAATGGCAATACTGCTCCGATAGCTACAATGATTAGTCAGATAACTGTGACTACAATTGCTGGGCTTTCTTTTCTTTCAGCTGCAATAAGTCACTTCTAAGATAGTAACTGACATAATTCTTACTGTTTCTAGTTTACCCGTTCACTCAAAAATGACAGTATGTAATATATGTGCATCATGCATTTTATATACGTATATGATAGAGATTTTCATTTCAGTAAGCTTGAAAAATAACGTTCTGTGGATCACACTTTAAGTATTTTCTTGTTTTGTTCTTATTGCTTTTTTATTCTTATATTATTGTTTAAATTCAGGATTTTTATTACGTCATTAGAATATGTATGAATTAATATCTTACTTCGTCATTTGCTAGTTTTAGCTGGACAGAAGACTTCTGCACATTGCTAATTTTTATATGCCTAGATGGATTATTACTACCACAATAGTCGTCCAATCGTCTGGAATTTTTTTTAAAATGTTCATTATACAAACTAAGGCAGTATCTGTTCGAAAGGTACTTGGAAGTGCTTGGACTTCATGGTGTGTGGAGCAGCCTGCTATAATTGTCATGTATATCCATTTTGTGTCCGTCGTACGGAACTGCCACTTCGAAGTATTTCGGCTACTTTTCTTCGATGTAGCTAATTTAGATATGCTATACTTAAATTTCGATAATTTCAACGTACGGAAGTAGAGGAAGGAAGATCCATCCATCTTTATTTTTTTGATTATTTTTCATCAAAGAACAACCAACCCGTACAACTTCAAACTCGGCTCTGCACCGTCTTCTGGGTTGACTTATATATCTGGCAAATCTCAACATCACACAAGAGTCAGATGCACGCAGATGCATAAACATATCCTTCAGTTCTGGTTAAATTGAATGAACGAAATGTTTCCTGTCGGTGACAGTGTCTTCTTCACACTTCGTACGTCGTTTGAATTGAGTTCAGATGAATATCGAGGTCAGGGTGGTAGTCAAGTGGATAGAGAGAATAGCAAGGTCTCTGTATGTAGGCATCAGACAAAAATTAATAAAATATTTCATGACCGAATTAAACGATCTTCAGTGCGACCGAAGATAACGAAGCCTTGGGAAAAACATGTAATATTCAATAAAATCGGCGTGATTCAGACGAATAAAGTCGGTTAAATTATTCCAGCGTATATGTATGCTCATAGATATACGCATATAAATATTGAAAACCGTTTACCAAAACTGTCACCAAAGGTTTCTCTCAGTTTTTAGGCTGGTTGAGCTAGCTGGCTACGTATGTATCACCACGACAGTGCAGTTAGAGGGCTGAAATTTTAAACATTCAGTTGTTACGTCAAGAAAAACCTTCTTTTTATGTTGGGGTTTGTTTTTCTTTGGGGATAAGGAGTTCTAGATTCCTCTGCTAAGTATATTTTCCAGGGAGTCCAATTTGCAATGTAGATTTATGCTAAATCCATCCCTTTGATCGTGTCAATCTATGTTTTAATATTTCGATTTTTTTTCAGTGATCGCTACCTCGAGTGACGAGAAAGTAACTTGATCACCATTAGTACATCCCTCTTTTTTCCTTTGATCACCCCTTTTTTCCTACTTTTTAATTGATCTCACCTCACATAATATGCTTCTAAGAGATTTTTGTCGCGTGACGGTTTCTACTGAGTGACTAACCAGACCTGTATGTATTAACAATTATGGATGTCTAAATTACAACGCCTCAGCGTGTTGTGGTGCTTAGCAATCTAATCAGGCAGATAATTACAACTGTAATAGTTTGATTGCATACTAGGTGCATTGAAATGACTTGTAACCTTTAGGCACTCTTTGAGAAGACTTAATCAATAGATTAGGGTATTCAGAAAGTAATTTCGTAACTTTGTATTCGGAAAGTAATAGCGTATTTTCGTGTTCGGAAAGTAATTTCGTATCACAGTGTTCGGAAAGTAATAGCGTATTTTCGTGTACGGAAAATAATTGCATACCTTCATGTTTCGAAAGATAATTGCGTATTTTTGTGTTCAGAAGATTGCTCAATTTCAAAAAGAAGATAAAAAAAACAACGCTGATGAAGTTTAATTAAATACCTTTTACCGATAATATAATCACCATCATTATCAATGACAGTAGCCCAACGGCAAGGGAATTTTTCAGTTCCTTGTTTAAAAATGGCTGATCACCATTTGATCATTCCTTTTTTTCCATTCTGCGGCGTTTTTGCTGTTTCAAGTCTTTATCCTCCATGAGGTTGAACTTTACTGAACACATTAAACGACCCACTATCAGATTGAAAAGATAATGAATTAAATCAAACATCGTAATGTACAATTAAAATCCTGGCGATGCCTTTGTTGATTGGCTAATAATTTATAGCACTTGAATTCTTAATTACTTCAGGACACCCTAATCGTTAATCGTTCTCATATTCAGTGAGAGCAAAAAGTATCCAATACATTTCAAAAACACCTTTTTGATATCCTTATACTCCTCCAAAATTGACAGACTTCGTACCAAAAAAAAATAGAAAATACTCTCTGCAAGATATGTGAAAATCAGTTCGTGTGAAAATGCAACGCAGCCCACTCACTGTCGGTTCACTCCGACTGGGTAAACCAAAGGGAGATTATCTGTTAAGTTAGACTCTTGATTTGTTGTCAAGTTATATCAATCCGGCGAAACCAGCTCAACGTACTTTGTATACACACACACACACACACACACACACATATATATATATATGTATATATATATATATATATATATATATATATATATATATATATTGAATTGTCTACAGCCTCACTGAAGAGTTGTAATACAGCTGTCTATGGATGATAACTATATATATATATATATATATATATATATATATATATATATATATATATATATATATGAAATGATATTATAAGAGACATACAATACGGCAGAGAAAATGAATGTGTTATTTTATTGGGAACAATATCCCAAACGACCTCCTGTTATTACACAGTAAACGTGTCATTTGGCCTAGATAACGTAAAAAGAATAAAAAATTGGAGAAATGGGCTGTTTCAGCTATCCTGCCTCCGATAGGAAACTATCAACTCTTGGCATTTCGGTAAACAGCAGACTGGTAAGTCAGAGTTCCAAATAGATATAACACATTCATGATTATAATCATAACAGCCAATTTCTTCAATCCTCCTTCTATATGTGTGTGTGTATGTATGTGTGAAAGAGAAAACAGTATGCGTGTGTATATTATTGATCGATTTTATATATTTATATATTTTTACATATATTATAGCAATTTTACAACTTTGTGCACACATAATCCTATCCGAGTGAAAAAATCCCGAAAACAATTATTTTAAGAGGTTTTAATTTTTCATGTAACAAAAGGGCGATTTAAAATACATAACTCAAAGTGTCTGCAAGAAACGTGGGTAATTCAAGATTAAAAATCATCAGGGGAAGATTTTATTAATCCTTTAATCCAGTCTAAGTAGAAGCTGTTTTTGGAAAAAAAATATTAATGGATGATTTAGCTCGGGATCTTCAAATTCCCAAAGCTAGCAACGATTGTATAATCTGCAGATTAGGACCAAAATAAACAATGAAAATTATTCATTATTCGAATTATAAATATATATTTAAGATATGCATATAAATTATGGTGGGGAGGGGGCATTGCTCTAATGATGTCCATGGGTGGGCGTAGATTTGCATAGCAATATGTACATAAGTTTTTCCCTTCCCTTGCTTTTTTTTTGGGGGGGGTCCTTTGTTGTCCATTCCCGAGTGAATTTTCACACAATCAAAAAATCAACAAATGGTCGAAGGGTGATAATTTCAATCAGAAGTTTTATCCTTGAAATCAACATTCTGTTTTCTTTGCATGAATTTGAGAGTAAATATTCTAGTTCTTATACTATTGAATGTTTCCGAACGAACGAATCTAGAGACCAAAACCATTCAGGGGCGATCCTACTCTCCCGGTCTACAAAGTCTCCTTGTTTCCCGATGGGGTCATGAAACTTTATAATTTCTCTTGGAAATTTTTCTGGATGCTCTTCTCTCGACAAAGCATTTTCACTATTTTTAGACCGAATTTTTTCATTACAGAAATTCGGAAAAGTATCTTCTTTGTATATTGGTAGGATTTCCTTCAATGGTCCAACAAATATGTCAATTGTATTCCCATAAGCTATTCTATATTTCTAGCGGTTATTCATACATACATAGCCAACAAAACACACATAAAAACGGGAAGATCCAGTGTTGATAATTTCTGTGACAGTTTTGGTTAACGTTCTCAAACTCTGAGAACCAGAAGCCGTAATATGGGAAGAATTAATGACAGGATTGTGCATCTACGAATATCTGTCTTTATTCTCATCTGATACATCAATGTGATGACGACCGTCGCTATTTGATACAAGTTTGGCGACACACTCTCGTGTGTCCTCTACGTAGCAATGAGTGTGTGAGAAAGGACTGAGTGCACAGTGTGCCCCCAGGATGGTCTGTTAATCGGTGGTAATGCTTAGGCTGAGACGGTTGCAGAGCAATCATGTTGGAGCATACGTTAGCTGCTAATCCCAGACTGTCACCCTTCTTAGTAATAACCAGGCTCGACGTCTCTTAACTTTGTACAAAAACCGGTGCGTCCAACGTAATTTGGTCTTCTGTCATTACATCATACGTTCTGAGACAATAGGTGAGACACAACAGACGACGATTGGACACCCTGCCATGGAGATAAAGATTCAAAGCTCTTTTATTCTGGACCGAAAAATCACTAAATTTGTTGTACCGAAGGCGATCACAGAATTTTTTATTGCTTTCTGTCTCCAACTTTTTTCAAGTTGAATCACTTTGATCCAAGTGAAGTCCCTGGGCAAATGAATGTCCTTCAGAGATTACAGGATATCAAAGATGGCAACAGAAATGAGATTTATGTAATTATGCACACACTGATATATATATATATATATATATATATATATATATATATATATATATATATATATATATATATGTGTGTGTGTGTATGTCTGTGTGTGTGTGTGTGTGAGCGTGTTTGTGCGTATATTTTTATTCATATTTATATACATATACGGGTATGCTTTATATATATATATATATATGTATATATATATATATATATATATATATATACATATATATATATGTATATATATATATTCATATATATACATATATGTATGTGTGTGTGTGTGTGTGTGTGTATGTGTGTGTGTGTGTGTGTGTGTGTGTGTGTGTGTGTGTGTGTGTGTGTGTGTGTGTGTGTGTATCATGGCTCCCTGAGCGTATCTGGATATATACATAAATATTTGTAGTATTGCATATACAGTCACGTTTGTGTGCAAATGTTCATATACATATCCATATAAGTGTGTGCCTGTGTTCACATATATATATATATATATATATATATATATATATATATATATATATGTGTGTGTGTGTGTGTGTGTGTGTGTGTGTAATCATATGTGTTGATATATATGTGTCTGGCGGTATTGCGTATACAAACGATCACATGAATTCACATATTCATGAATGTATAACAATCTATCTGACTATGAACACACTGATATGTGTATGCACCAGTGTATGTGTACGTGCATTACTCTGTGTGTGTGCGTGTGTGTGTGCATGGGTTTGTGTATGTGTGTGCATGTGTGTCCGTGTTTATTTCATTTGCATATCCCCGGTGAGATCAAACGTGTCCAACAGTATTATGAATATGAGCTCTCACAATGACCGCCGGTGTTCTTCTGATCGATTTGATACACATCCATTCGATGAGCCATAATCTTGTTCCGCCAACCGAATAAACTTTACTGTTCACATTCAAAAGAAAGATGCCGTCTCTCGTCTACAGACTGGACTGAGAGAGAACGTGAAGATTATTATAATCAATACGTGTGTGATAAACTGTGTTTATTGTAAAGTATATAAATACAGGTTGGGTTGGTCTCTCAATTGAAACTTACGTGTTTGGGGTGATCAATTGGATGATTTGAAAAAAGGGGCGAGCAATGAAAAATTTACTCCTCTTACCTTTCGCTGGATCACATTTTTTTCCGAAAAAACAGGTGTGAATTCTACACGAACAAAGGGACCAATTCAGCATAAGATTGCATTATAAAAAGAACCCTCTACTAAAAAATATTGAGGGGAGGATTAAAAAGGACATTTTTTTGAAATATAATATTGAGGGAATGTTTAAATTTTCAGCCCTCTGGTTCTATTGGCGTAGCTCGTACACATGCAGATATTAATTGATAGCTAGTCAGCTATAATCACCAATAACTGAAGAAACCTAGATTTGTATTTTAAACGTTGGTGTGTGTGTGTTCGTAAGAGAGAGAGAAACATATAGAATAAAGAGAATCTCAAAGCTTGAGTGGTATTATAGTTTCCGTTTCCACCTGTACCGAAGTGATATTTGGCGAAGAATCTATGCATCAATATATATAAAGGCTGGTTATTCTGTCAATAAAGGGCGTTACAGGGTGAGCTCTGAAAACAAAAAAAGATTCTATTCAGATGAGCTGTCAGATCTTCGGTGAGGTTTTGGGCTCTAGATCCGTTCATTCAGAAATAGCCAATTGTATCAGAACTAGAATCTGTATTCTTAAATTCATGCAAAGAAAATAGAATGTTAATTTCGAGGAAAAAACTTCTGATTGAAATCACCCTTTGACAATTTTTTGATTTTTTTTTTTATGTCCAAAAATTCAATTTTACTATTTTTGATTCTATTCATTGGAGGGTTCCATTGTCAATTGCAAACTGTCAGAAACAGTTTATGGATTTAAGAATTAAATTTCAGCCATTGGGTCAAACTCTTTGATTACCTGTTTCCTGTTCCCATGAAGATCAATTAACCCTTTCAAGACTAACTTTTTCAGGTGCTTAGGTATTTAAAAATCTAAAAACGATACAATTTTTATTTAATGGTAAAACTACTTTTTTGTCAAATAAATAAGAACCATAAGTTCAGCAAATCGTCCATCAACTCTAGTAGTAACAGCTGAAGGAGAGGGGGAAGGGTAACTAATCTTTCATTGAGGTCAATACTCATACTTATTTTCAACAAAAATCGCAAATGGCTCTTTCAAATACATGAATGACCAACTTGTGTCGTCTTTTGAGAGATCTTATGAATAGTAATGTCATGCCTTCAATGACATCAAGTCACTTTCTTCGTATGTCTGTATATCTCAAGCAGGATCAATTGACAGACGGACAGATTGACCAAAAAGCGTCTAATACAGATACGTGGATACTTTTAGAACCGTCCATATTTCGAAAAACCAAAATTATGATCGGGTACATTCGTTTCATTAGATATTTATCCAGGGACAGATTAAAACTGAATAAGCAGATCACCGAGCCTACTCGCCTTACCTGTTCAGTTAGGTAATGCAGACTAATTTCTGCGACAGTTTCATACTGCGATGACGCCCTTGTTGTGAAAGCTTGAAAAATTTAATTTATATGTATATATATATATATATATATATATATATATATATATATATATATATATCAGCTGATGTATAAACCCAGTGAAAACGTCTTAGGAGTTTTGAAAGTGTTAATACATCAGGATTTCCGCATATTATTCGAACGAGGATCCTCATCTTTGATGTTTTATCATGATAAACAGCCATTGTTGCCCCCTCTTCGATTCATATCAAAAGCGTAGACCAAAAGTGTTATCAAAGTTCTTGAGATAGGTTTCTTCAGTTTTTAAGCTTGACTTGCTGGCTGACCATATATGTATGCGAGTATCGCAAGCAGAACTAACATCAATGAAGCTAGATGGCTGAAAATTTCAGCATTTACAACTCATGCCTAGAACATGTTCTTTGAAATCCTCCCCGTGAATGGGCTTTTAGAGGGGTTTCAATTTACAATATTGCAATGCCAAATTGGTCTCTTCTTTAGTGCCCCGCAGCATTCCAACTTGTTATTGAAAATTCGGACCTTTTCATTTGCACTTCTCAAGGAAGAACAAGAGAAGTAACTTAGCTATTGATCATTCTTTCGACAAAGTTTTTTATAAATCACCTCAAACACAGTATGCTGCCAAAAGACGTTTGTCCTGTGAAGGTTTCTATTGAGTGACTAACTAGAGCTGATGTAAATGGTAATATTACAGCTCCGATCAGGCTCTTTCTTTAACTCCTTAACTGAAGCATACTGTAGAATTCCCATTTGAAAGACAGACCAGTGATCTCAGTCTTTCATACGCTGGAGGTAGGATCACTCTATGGTGTTATATTCAACAACGTGGCTTGACCTTAAAGGCCATGGTTGTACACGAGATCGCATGAGGAGACGAGATCTTATGATTTATATAATCATATAGTTACGTAGCTTTAGCCATGAAAACGTATAAAAAGCGATCAGTTGGCCACATTGGCCAATAGTTAGGTAATTAGCAAGTGTCAGCAACAGGAGGGGGAGGAAAAGGAGGAAGAAGATTTTTCTCAGCGTCTGCTGCCATCCTTTGTAGTCGGATGTGGTCAGACGAAATGGGATCCTTGTTTGACCGAAGGGGAAACGTGTACTTTGTTACCTTTAAATAGAAGAGTCCACAGAAAGAAACAGAAAAAAAAGTCTCACTGTCCATTACATAGATAGAATTGCACGAATATCGACGTATCGATTCTTAATCATCAGGTCGGAAGAGAATTGCTTGTTTTTAACGCTGACTCCATCCGTGCTCCAAAAAGAGCAGAGTATCCCGTCTGTGGTATTTCTATCAACTCTGATCTTGGCTTTCAAACAGACACCGGATGATGATGATGATGATGATGATGATTATCATTATTATCATTATTATTATTATTATTATTATTATTATTATTATTAGGAATCTCACACCAGTTGCCTGGTGGTAACCGCTGGAGTTTGAGTGACAGCAAGTCTCCTCAAGTCTCCAGCCCTCCTCTCCTAGTACTAGCAGGTCGCAGTAATTCTGCGATTTACAGTTTCACACCGGTTGCCCAGTGGTTATCGCTGAGGGCTGAGTGACAATAAGTCTCCTCAGGTCTTCAGCTACCGTCTCCTCCCTCTTTCGCATATCATGACAGAGTTACAATTCGTTGCAGTACTTATATCTCTAGCACCTTCCTCAGTACCCGTGCAGTTCCCAGTAGTGCTGTGGTCTGTACGGTCTCTATCCTCCCCCTAATCCCGATCTCCTCCAGTCTCTCCCTCAGCGTTCTGGGGACAGTTCCTAGTGCTCCCACTATGACTGGTACTACCCTAGTTTTCATGTTCCACATTTTCTTTAACTCCCTTGCTAGGTCCTGGTATTTTTCCCTTTTTTCACCCTCCTTCTTTTTTACTCTATGGTCTGCTGGCACAGCCACGTCTACTATTTGGCAGGCCTTCTTTTTTTTTGTTTATTATTATTATTATTATTATTATTATTATTATTATTATTATTATTGCTGCCGCACTGCTGCAATAGATGAGGAAGATAAGAGAAGAGGGCTGGAGATCTGAGGAGACTTACTGTCACTCAGTCTCCAGCGATAACCAGCGGGCAACTGGTGTGAACATGCAAATAATTATAATACTACTACTACTACAACTAATAATAATAATAATAATAATAATAATAATAATAATAATAATAATAATAATAATAATAATAATAATAATAATAATAATAATAATAATAATAATAATAATAATAATAATAATAATAATAATAATAATAATAATAATAATAATAATAATAATAATAATAATAATAATAATAATAATAATAATAATAATAATAATAATAATAATAATAATAATAATAATAATAATAATAATAATAATAATAATAATAATAATAATAATAATAATAATAATAATAATAATAATAATAATAATAATAATAATAATAATAATAGCAGCAGCAGCAGCAGCGACAACAGAAATTTCATCTGCTATACAAAAGAATTATGCTGATGATCTCTGCACACAAGCTTCGAAAACTCTTCCAATCCAATTTTCCCCCTCCCTAATCCTTATACACAACGAAAGAAGAGAAAAAGGAAGAAGGGGGAAAAAAACAAAAGAGAGAAGAAAGAAAAATGACTAGATCACGGAGAAAGATCCAGGCCTTTCCCAAGGGTATAAGTTCCGAGAAAACGTCAACACCTTCCACCAGAGTTTGAAGTCGGCACGCCGTTCCCATTGTCTATGCTGCTAACCTTTGTGCCACTCACTCACACGCCAGAAAATGGTGAGAAAAGCCAAAGAGTACAAATTATGATTTCATATTTTTAGTCCAACCGGATGATTTCACTTCCTACACTGATCCTTCCCTCTCACTCCTGCTTCTCTCTCTCTCTCTCTCTCTCTCTCTCTCTCTCTCTCTCTCTCTCTCTCTCTCTCTCTCTCTCTCTCTCTCTCTCACACACACACATACACACCTTCATCTCTTTCGCTTTAATACGCATTCACCCATCTCTCTCCGTCAGATATACAGCTTCATCTCTTATCTCTTACATACACCTTCTCCTTGCCCTCTTTTTCTCAGATGAATACCCTCTCCCTTACAGATACACACCTTTATCTCTTTCGCTCTGATACACAATTTCACCCATCTCTCTCTCTTTCTCAAATATACACATAATCTCTTCTATCTCTGCCTCTCATGAATTTCGCTTCTCGAACCGTTCTTCAAAGTCTGTATTATGAGTGCTAATAATAATTGGCCAGAGGTCGTCCATGACTAATAATAGTATTTTCTAGCATTTGCTAACAGTTTTAGCTTTGTATCTTTTTCATCCAGGTCGTAAAGTAAAATCAACGGAGCATTCTCACCTGAAATCGGAAATTGCAATCGAATACGATTCGATGAATAAAAAGCTCTGTTTAATCCATGCCAACAGCCATAATTGGCGTGACTTGAATTTATTCATCGAACTGATAGTGATATTCTTCCATTATTGGTGTTTCTGTTTTAACTGACGATTTGAATTTATCATAAGAATACGTGTATTGGCTTGATGTCGATGAATAATTTAACTTCAAAACTCATAATAATAGACTCTACCCGTCCATTGAACTACCTTCCGTCCCCATATTGTTTCTCTGCTGTTTTATTTACTTAAAACCTGGTAGAAAAATCCACCTCTCAATAATGGCGTTTAAACTTTTAGGTTTTAAAATCGATTTTCTCAATTGCTTTAGGTCAGATTTACTTGGAACATGTTTCCGGATAAAATACTTCTTACCTGAAAAGAAATCTTCTCGTCGGGGTCATGTAATCTATCAACCATGGTGTTTAAACTTGTTTTGAAAATTCAGCTGTTTTAAGCAAGTTTTACTCTCTGCTCACATCTCTCTCTCTCTCTCTCTCTCTATATATATATATATATATATATATATATATATATATATATGTATATAACCCCTCCCCTCCCTCTCTCTCTCTCTCTCTCTCTCTCTCTACATATATATATATATATATATATATATATATATATATATATCCCTCCCTCCCCCCTCTCTCTCTCTCTGACACTCTGTCGCTGAAATACCGACTGAAAGAGATTCAATTTACTCTCATCGGTGGAAAAATACAATTGTGTCACATTTGACTATCCATAATCGACTGTCTGTGGTCCGCCCATTCCTGAATTATAAGGCTAAAAATACTCTCTATGTCTAATCAGATAGAAAATAACGATCCGATAATCTGTCCTCGGCTACCATTCATTCGCCCACTTCCCAAGAACTTCCCGTTGATCGAACTTATCACCTTCAATTTACTGCCGACCTAATATGATACAAAACATCTCTATTGAATATTATAAGCTTCGATTTACAGAAAAATAAGTAGAAAAACAAGAAATATGTTATAGAAATAGAAATATCTCTGATCATTACGCAACAATAGATTTGTTAAAATCAGTTCTATTTGCCTCTGACCGGCTAACTGGAAAAATTAGTAACAAAAGTTTGAAACTGAAAACAAGCTTTTGAATCCGAGAATGGTTGCTTTGATCTCTATATTCATTATCGGTGCATTTGGAAGAAGGAAAAAAAAGGGTATTATCAGGTCTGGTTAGTCACTCGATAAAAATTGTCATGAGGCCAGCATTCTATGTTGAGGGTGATCAATTAAATAATGGGGGAAAGAGGGGGGATCAATGAATAAGTCATTTCTTTCACATTTTGCTTGGCAGTGATCACCAAGAGAAAGTCTCAATTTAAAAAAAAAACAACAAAAAAAACAAACGGATTCAAACTAAAAAAGAACTTGATATTTCCTCTAGCTCTTTTGGTGCAGCCTATACACATTTCATATGGATACATAGCCAGCCAGCCAGCCAGCCAGCCAGATCGACTTGAACTAAAGAAACCCATTTTGACAGTTTTGGTGACAATTTTGGTCGACGGTTTCAACGGCACATTAGCAGTTTTCGATTAGTTGAGACAAGTGTTTACCTGACAGTACTTTATTGATTGGAATAGCCAGAAATATCCTCTAGATTTAAAATCTCCCGGGCCTGATTATTGTAATTCATACACAGCAATTACCGACGAGAATAATAGGAGACATAGAGAGATACAGAAAAGAACTCCTAAGCAATATAATTAGAAGGGCAGAATACAATTCAAACTTGAGAGCACTCAGAGAGTGCATACGTCGTCTTCCAACCCCGTACCATCACTGAAAACTGGATGAAAATCAATAGTTATTGTGCAGGGTAGGTAAATATTAGAAAAAAATAGGATCTACCCTGGAATTTGATTGATTATCACTTAGCCCATGGCCCAACCTTCTTCGAAATGCCATTGAAAATGTACGAATATTGTGTGAACAAATACATGAATATATAAATGTATGAACAAAGTGAAATATATCAAGGGGAAACCTGGATCAACCGAAAATTGTTTCCAATACTTCCATATTCCTTGTCTTACACTTCCAGGGGATCTCATTGAAATTCACCGAGAACTTCTAGAGGTATTGTGTTGTCATGTAATAATTTTTTTTTCTAAAAACATTGATACGCCCTTTTTCGTAAAAGCCGAAAAGTGTTGAAAATTAAACTTGCGAAAAGCGATGATACTTGTCGTTCAGTCAATTGAACTACTGACAAAAACAGTAACAATAACGTGCCACTCTAGATTACCTTCTATGTTACATCGTAGTCTATTCATTGCATATAAACATATACCCTTGAAGTTCCCCTTGAGCACTCACTCCTATTGTTCTGCGTTTGTTTACGTCCTGTGTATAGCGAGAAATACTCGCATCGGAAATACTTCTAACTCATTACATTTCTCAGGAACTGTTAGTTAAAGATAGACAAAAATATTTCAAGTATTTCGAGTCATTGTGTTCAATTCTATGCGCGAATTCTTTCAATGAATCTTATCTAATTTTAAACTTGTTTTTGCATTGGATTTTTATGTATTTCTCTTTCTTCTATTTTCAGGTAAGTGTTTCCTTAAAAGCATCGTATCTATTCAATCCTGCCGCCCACAAACATCTTTCAAGATTCCAGATCTGTGAGTAGAGTACCAATGATTTAATTCGAGTAATTGGGGAATGTTAAATGTTTATGCAAAAAAGAAGAACTCCATTTGTATATACATGATATGTATCAGTTGGCGGTCTCCACTTTAGAAATTTTATTTTCCATTGTGATGGGGAGTTAGAGAGGCATGTTCATAGATAGCGTGTTCGGGAGAGGATAGATCGTTTTGGAATTGCTAAAGGAAGACGATAGAAAAGATTAGCTTTTATCCATCGTATTCAAACCACATATGGGAGTAGATTCATAGCGGGACCCAGGGCCCCAGAACCCCCCGCTCGGACAAATTTCAATTTTTTTTAAATCTCTAGATGCAGAAATTTTATCGATGGAAAATTCCAAATTATCCCAAGTAATATATAAATTAGGCTTTTAAGAAAATCATTATTTTTTTTTTCATCGAATATTAGTGAATTATATTTCATATAAGTCTTATTACCTATAATCATTTTATTTATTGCTTCTGTGGTACATTTTTTTTCAATTTATTCGTCTATCAATTCCAATTTTAAAATGTAAGTCCACTGTAGTAATATCAGTAGTAGTGGTAGTAGTCGTGGCAGGAGGAAGAGGAAGAAGAGCAAATAGTCTTCCTTTGAGTGAATTGAATCTCATACTTGTAAAATATTGCTGTGTTTAATTATTCTCTGAGTATTATTTTCAATAAAAATAGTAAAAGGCCATTTTTGGTATTCATGGGGCAATTTTGGCTTTAATGCTAACATTGGATATTTCATTATGATATAATAATTCCATCATCACATGATACATGTTACACCTTTTAATGACACTACACTTCTTCATTCCTTCCTCTCTTTGTTATTAAATATCACTGGGACCGACCACTAGACAGACCGACCGACCGGCCGCCTGGAAAGCGTCTTATAGAAATGTGTGCAGACGTCTAAAAATACCTGATCACATATTACTTTGCTTTTTAATGTTTGAAATTTATTTATCTTTTATGTATTTATATGTTGGAAACTTTCGGCAGTAATGCCCTTGGGAAAGGCATGAATCCACCCCCTGTGCCATCCAGCTGCGTGTAAACAACAGGGCAAATAGATTCCATTATCTCTCTGAGGCGGCCTGTCATTTGCGTAGGACTAACAACTCCGCTCCGTAAAACTTACTTGCAACTGAAACCACAATATGCTCCACAAATTCTACTGGAATGAATAATGTTTCGATCATATAATGTACACGTTAATCTCCAATATGTTGTTTTGAAACACCGTGCACTTTATACCACGAAGATCAGGTTGAAGGCAAAAGTAGACTTACGGGTTGAGATGATAAATTGTATTGTCAAACCCCAGTCCAAGTTTGATGTTGGAATCAACTGTTTTGGCAGGACGATTCTCAGACTGAAAATTTCTCATTCTCTGCCATGACCGACCACAAAAGGATTTCTGTCAAACTTCCAAGCCTAGTTGGAGACTAAAGCTCTGTCAAATTCTATTCAAAGTCGAAGGCTGGAGTTGACTTTGTTTTCCTACCGTAACAAGAAAGAACAAATTCAACGACAATGTTCTCCTAATTTGGAAGGGTAAACCAAACTGATACATGAAACATTCAATAGAAATCGTCACGTTTCTTGGCTGTCAGCTGTGTTTTGGGTGATGAATTGGAAAGGGATGACCAATGAATAAGTTATTTCTCTCACCTTTTATTATGCTATGATCACTAGAAAAATCTGAATTTCCAAAAACTAGACTAGACATAGAATGAGGGGTCAATTCAGCATAAAATCACATCGCAAATTTAACCCTTCCACACCAAAAAACAAAAGCAAAATTCTTTTCTAGACATAAAGAGTAAATCCTGAGAACGTCCGTTCTCAAGCTTCATTTATAAGACCTGTGCGTTTGATACGTACAAAGCCAGCTGGACCAGTTTGAGAACTGTTAACTTATGGTTGACACTTTCAAAATGCCATTTCCCGATCGGAAGGCAGCTTTCTTACCGACTGAGTCAAACTGACAAGTCTTACATATCTAAAAATAATTGTTAGAAATACGCAATATTTTTTCATTCTGATTATCCTCAGCAGCAGCTTTGTAGCGGTCGTCGTTAAAATAGACCTCCATCGAGATTCAGCAAATCTCCCTATCATGGGCGTTGCTGGGCCAATACTTTCTTAACTTGTCTAGTCCGTCACGCCATCTCATATTTTGGGGGGCACGGCTTTGCATGTACTCTCTGGGGATCCACATGGGGATTCATGATGTCCAGCAGTTGTTTACATCTAAACTAAATTGTATAACTTTTTATAAGAATCTATCTATAATAACCAGGATACAAATTGCAGTAATCATCTTCAGTCGGAACAGAAGTTGGAGTGGAGTTTAACCCTGCAGCAATCAGGCTTGTAAGCCTTAGTTTCAGTACAAAATAATGCAATAATGAGCTATCTACATCCTGCATGGTGTTACTAGAACCTTGTTAATCAGGAGGTTCAAGAACTAAAGGGAAATTGATAATCTTTTTCTAATTATCTTCTCTGTGGGTTGAGAATGTCAGACTGACAGACAAGCTGTACTTATGAATAGACGGCCATTAAGTCTATTATCTTCAATCATGATCAGGTTTTCGTTTTTTTTTTTTTCTAACTTAATAAGTTTGAGAACTGTTTCTTTGATTTTCTGAAAAACCTACCAACGGACACACAAATTCTCTGTCTCTCTCTCTCTCTCTCTCTCTCTCTCTGTTTTCAGTGCAGTAACCTAAATGTTGATTTACTATTATCATTATAAGTTTCACAGTAGCCATGCCTGTCAGTATTCACTGGAGATCAAGTGACCGCAAGCTCCCTCAATACTTTTGAACTTTTCTCAGTATTCTGGCTGATTTCACTATTGCTCCAGTCTGGATGGTCTCAGTTCTACCCCGAATTTCTAATGTTTTGAGGTTATTTGCTAGGTTCTGGGAGATCATTTCCAAGGTTTCGACCACTATTGACACGGCCATCATCTTCATGTTCAATAATTTCATCGAATCCCTGGCCAGGTCTTGATATTTATCCATATATCGCCTTCTTTCAGCTTCACCTGTGTTCCACTGGGACAGTGAAATTTACTTTTCATTGTTCTTCTTTCTCTATCCACCACCATGAGATCTGATCTTATGGCCTGGATTGTGGTGATTCGAGTGAATTCTAAAGTCATGTAGAACTTTATACATTTAATTCTCTTGGCAAGATTCTGGTCTGTGCAAGTACCATTGGTTCGAGTGGTCGAAGTGTAATCGCTTGAACAGTTTCCAGTGGATCACCCTTTGAGTCGTGCCAATTCTTATATTTCCTTTCGTCTAGTTAACTCAACTTTATCTCTGCACAATCTACATTTGCTGATCCTTTGTGCCTTGCCTATCTTTACCTTCATATAATTAGTTCTTATGGCGTTATTCTGAGCCGTTATTAAGAGCCATACGGTTTCTCTCCTTAAATTTTCTTTGCTAGCCATGTCCATGTTGTCAGATCTGTAATTTTCTTGGTTTGCCTTCTCAAATGTTCGGGCTGTTGTTTTTGTCTCCATTTTTGGATTCTTGTTTTTCCAACATTCTTCCTTTTTTTCTCATTATTACCGTTACTATTATTATTTGTTATATAACTACTTTTTAGTGTATTTGGAAGTGTTTTATTAGAACTGAAAGGTAAGTTATATATAATATATAACAAGACAAACATTGGACCGACTGACGCTAGATAAGACTGTATGTACTTGTTTCGACTTACCTACATTTTCGACTTGATTGCAGACTTAGGAATATATCTCAGCTATATCCTGGGGACGGTCTGTATATCATAATTTAATTGCACAGAAATACAGAAAAGGCCAAAACAAATATTTACAACTGCTAAGCTGTACAGTCCATGATAAAAGCACAGTTTAGTTGTTCTCATGGGTATGATCATCGATTTTAGAATTTGGCGCCAGTTACAGTCATTGTCCGCGATTTTTTTTAACGCAACTGCGGCTAAAAGAAAACTCGTATAATTAGCTCATATTAGGGAGTATAAAAAGTATTTTCATTCAGACAGATGTAATCTCCAAAGCTTATTTCATGTAAACATGTTAGGACTATCCATAACTATAGTAAATTATAAATATAGGTTTTCGAGTGCTGGCGGTTGAGTTATCGTCTACCTCGTGTTTTAAACCATCATAATCGACAACTGATGGTCTTTAACTTCTGATGTCTCTTTCCAGGCACAAGTCACAGCCTCTGAAATGCTTCAATAAAATCGTTTTATCCTGTATAGTCTTTAGATACATACACGAAATAAGCTTTGGTGAGAATGTCCATAAAAATGATGATATTTTTAATACACCGTAATACATTTGCTGGAGTTTTTTTTTGATAAAGAAGTCTTGACGTAAACATGGGAGAGTTCTCTTTCACATGGTCGGATTAGCGACCCTGCCATCAAGTTGAAAGATTTCTTGAAATCAAAAATAATGAATTAGATCAATCGGTATCTGCAGAATGTCTCATGATAATTTATTTTGTATTCATAAACCTGCCGATGGGGACAGAATTAAACTGCCCCTTGGCAAAGAGCCGGTGAAATATTTCCGTATAGAATTCTCCCAGCCGAAGATGTACGGACTGAAAGCTTTCAAACAAAGTTTCCCACATTATCCAAGAAATTATGCAATGTTTAATTTTGTAAAGAAACCACAGCCGATGCACTCGGGTAATGGTCAACGTGCTCGTCTCTCACGTTATTTCCTTACCGGGTGCTCTACTAATCAGAATTATTGCATACTAGCATAAAACCCGTCAAAAATGACTGATAACATTTTCGCTGTATTATGATAACAAACCAACAAATGTACAGAAGTTGGATCTTCAATAAATTTGAAGTAAAAGTTACTGAGCAGACGCAGGAACCATGTTAGTTTTGATGTTTGTGTTAGAGGTTTTTTAGAAAATTATTATCTTGTGTGTTTACAAATTTGTAGCAACAAGGAAATTAAATGTATTAATTTTTTAATTAAAGAAAATAATTAATTTATTATTAGATTTCTGGCATCAAAAAGTCGATGCCTCATTATAGACGAGTAAATACGGTGATAAATATTGAATATTGAATTCGTGAGATTTAATGTTGAATATTGATAAACACTTCGTAATTCTTTCCCATTGTGCGCTACTTCGATCTATCCGTGATTTGATTGACAAAGTAATTACGATTTTCAATCAGACCGTCTGTCTAGCGTTCATTACTACCATGATATATGCTCCCCCCCTACCCGATCTCACTGACTGACAACAGTTCAGGCAAGACGTCCAACTTCATTTCATATTTTTAAGTCACCATGAGTATGTTATCAGTCTATTAAGGTCTACGTAATACGATTTAATCACGGTGGAGATCTTAAATCCCATACATCGGGTTGAGATAGCAAACAGAATAAAGTTCACAAAAAAGTGACGATGGTATCTTTTAAGCATATTACTGTGTCTTTTTTCTTCACCTCTGCCAACTAAAAGAGATCTAATAACTTGTGTCCTTTATTCTTTCTGTCTTTCCATCGGTCTATTTGTCCTCACGATATCTCAGGATGATGAATTTCAATGAATTCTCATCGAAGGTTGGGCCACGGTATCAGGAGGAAGTGATTTTGAGGCTGATTCAGAAAAAAGGAATTCAATTGAGAGATATTCTTATTATTGTGTAAGAAAAAAAGTTTGAATACGAACGATTATCCGAATTTGAATCTCGAGGGAAGTAACACAATACTATTACATACTGAGAGGGTTGCATCTTCCCCCACCTTTTTCGATATATCCATTCAGGATTTAGTTGGTGTATGACGTTAGCAGAGGTATGAGCTCTATGATTTTTTCTTAGTTTTTGTTCATATTTCTCTTTTTGTCATTATCAATCATCTTGCAATGATGAATGGCTCGGTCTCACATGAGACTCACTGCGCGCTATGCAAAAGTTGAGGTATACCTGATTAATAATCTTAAGTAATCTGAATGTAATCATCTCTTTCTCTTTCAACCCTCTCTCTCTCTCTCTCTCTCTCTCTTTATCTCCCCTCTCTCTCTCTCTCTCACTCTCTCTCTCTTTCATTTCATCTGAAAAATGCTATCCCGCCGTGTGTGTGTGTGTGTATGTGTGTGTGTGTGTGTGTGCATGTGATTGTTAGCCTGCAGGTTACTGGTAATATAACTACAACGATTACTACTCGTGCTACGAATATTAATGTATCATTTTGATGCAAAATGAATAAAACAATTTCAGTTAAAAAATCTTGCATCAACTTTCCAAATTACTGTGTAAACATACTGGCACATCACACAGCTTTAGAAATACCAGAATGAAAAAAAACAAGTGTTCTCTCTCTCTCTCACTCTCTCTCTCTCTCACTCTCTCTCTCTCTCTCTCTCTCTCTCTCTCTCTCTCTCTTTCATCTGAATATGCCATCCTTCTGTATGGGTGTGTACGTGTGATCGTTAGCCATCTCGTTGCTGATAATATAACTACAACGATTACTACTCGTGCTACGAATATTAATGTATCAATTCAATGCAAAATTAATAAAATGATTTCAGTTAAATTAACTTGCGTCAACTTTGCGTTAGTATTGTTTGAACGCACTGACACATCACAGAGCTCTAGGGATACCGGAAGCAAAGCAACAAAGTATTTCCCTTCCGTCTTGACCTCTCTCTCTCTCTCTCTGTGTCTCTCCTTCAGAAATAATTGAATATTGCTATGTTCTCCTTCTATGTTTCTTTTTCTTCTTTTCTGATACTATATATCCTATTGCAACGATCAACAACTGATGATTAGTATCAAAAGCCGTTGATAGGGAGTTTAAATTTAAGGTGTACTCCCCTAAAAGGTGACATATACCATTTCATTTGAAAGAATAACCTCCTTTCTTCTATTCTATGAAGCTTTTTCCTCACTCTCCCCAATCTAATAAGTATTCATCCCGCTCTCTCTCCCTCACTCCCTCTCTCTCTTTCTCTCTCTCTCTCTCTCTTTCTCTACCCCCTTCTCTTTCACATATATCATTGTCATTTCACTCTCTCTCTATCTATCTCTGTCCTCCTGTAATCTTTATGTCTCGGTCCCAGCAAAGCTCGCTTATTTCTCTTTCCTAAACCATCATTTTCTTCTTCCATTTCTCATCCTCGGCTTCATACACTCGTGAACTTCTCTTCCTCTCCTGGGCCACGATGACAGCTGCAACGGATGTTTATGTCAAGCCACATCCGGGCAACTTCTGCGTCATTTCCTCCGCTAAGCCGACTAATACCATATCTCTGGCATCAGACCACCGACGCTCTACTCATACGCGTGACACCCAGACAACTTCTCCGCAACGACAATGACAACAGCTCCAAGACTTGGATGACTAATTCAATGTGCCTAAAATAACGGTAATCTTGGGGTTTGACGTAAATAAACTTACGCTTAACCAGCGTCCTCTTCAAAGATAATACAAAAGCCCCAAAGAGCATCAATCTTCATTGATTAAGTATAATTAAACAACACATTTGTCAGATATTACCGCTATAATCAAATTAGAAGATTTTCTTTTGATCCTCTTTAAATATCAGTTGAGAACATTGGATGCAAATCATACCTTGACAAATACGTGATCCATAAACTGATGAAGAACAGAAAACAATATTGCGTTAATTTCTTATGGACGCTTGATTATACTTTTTGATTGAAAAAACATCCGCTTTTCGGAGCCTTTGTGTGGCTTTTTGAGCTTTTATATCGTGGTAAAAGACTGCAAGTGTTTTAGATGCGTCAAACGAAAGATTGCCAAATTATTATGATTTTCTAAAAAGTAAATATTGGCAATTAGTAAGTCTAGCCAAGGTCGATTGGTAGAAATGAAATTCGATATATTGTGCTGAATCAAATTTCATGTTGACTTACTTTGAAAATGAGCATTGTAAAAGTCTGGTTCCTGTCTGGGTTTGAACACAGACCACTTGCACTTGTGGAAAATATATTATACACCATATCTGATGGCATTCGGGTGTAGAAAGTGGGGATTATATATCTTTGAATGCAGTAGTTCGAGGACAGTTACAAATGGATTTTCCCTGAAATAAATGACTCAAAAGATAAATGTAATCTTTGTTTTCCAACAGCACATTGGCCAAAACATGATGAAGACTTGAAAATAATACGATTGTAAATTAGATGAAATAGTGGTAATGCATTTATATATATATATATATATATATATATATATATATATATATATATATATATATATAATTATATATATATATATACATATGTGTGTGTGTGTGTGTGTATGCTCCATAGAGGACTCGTGAGAGTGTGCTCTCTAAGGAGGCGCCAGATTCGTACCAAATGGTATTGATCGATCAAAAGCCATCATTCAAGGTTGGTCTGTCAAGAGTCAGGCTCATTTGGATATTTACAATGCTCTCTTAGTTTGACACAAGGCCAAATTGAGGTAACAGCAGAGGGAGGATTGTATCACGTCAGTCTTTCGGTTTAAACAGTTTTTTCCCACTTTGAAAATCTGCATAAAAAATCTTTTATCTGGTGTCAAACTCTGACTGACTCCGATGAGAAATACGCAAGTATCTCAATCGTGAAAAAGGGTTCTAGGACAGTTTTCCTCTGGATGGTTGCCCTTGGGTAATTGTCCCTTAACAAAAGCATAGCAACTATGAAGTTAAAGTTTGTGGAAATGAAGTAGTTGGTCTTATAAATGATCCACCTATGAGGAAATTGTCCCAGAGGAATTGTCAAGAGACATTTCCCTGGGGACAGTTATTCAAGGGGCAATCCTATGTAGGCAATTGTCCTGGGGGCATTCGTCCTGATATCGAAGTGAGTATAAGATACTAGACTACGTGGTGATCACCTTACACGAAATCATTTTTGGAAAAAAAAACACAAATCTATCTCTTCCAATAGGCCTAAGTTAACTCCTTGCCCATGGCACCATGTAACCCAGTAAATCCTGTCTCATTTTACTTAGAGAGAGGATGGGTGTCACCAAGTACCCCCATTACTCCCAAGGAATGTCATGAGTGACAGAATATAGTGCCCAAACGATCTATTAGATCATTGGATAATTAGATCCGATTCTCACTCTAAATATCCCTGGCGGTATGTTTTTTTTTAGTCTAATAAAGACAATGGAATACCTCATGTTCGATAGAATAAGTGCAGTTGTCAACTCTTCGTCCAAATAAACGAACTTGGGACATCGTAGGCTCATAGTAGATCAAATGTTATACCCAACGTGTTTGAATGAAATAAAATGAAAAAAAGATACGTCATTCATAATACTCGTATACATTATTTGGTTGTTGTTATTTCAGCCCAAACATTAATTTTCGAACAATACACATGCATGCACACGCATAAACATACACATAAAAAATGGACATACTCACTTATAACATACGCACGTATTGCAGTTGGCCCTGTCAAGGTTGATTATGAGAGTAACTGTTTTCTTGCTACTACTAAGGAAAGTGTTTTTTCCCAAATGAGCACTCACCCACATTCTTCTCTATCACCCTTCATGGTATACCAGGAACTAAACACTTCGCTGGTATATATGGCAATGGGAAAAAGAACATAGCTGTACTGATGGAGCCAGAGGGCTGAAAGGTTGAACATTTACTCGCTATTATGTCTAGAAAAACGGTTATCTTTGAAAATTCCCCTTCCCTGAATAGGTTTTAATGAACGAAGTTTCAATTTGCAACGTGAGTTTATGCTAAATTGGTTCATTAGTTTTGTCTAGTGGCATTGTTTTTTTTGTTTTTTTTTTATATTTGGACTTTATTAGTGATCACCTGCCCAAAAAATAACGAGGGAAGTAACTTCCTCATTGATCACCCCTTTTTTCCATATTTTTTAATTGATCACACCCAACACGGCTTATTGCCCAAATATGTTGGTTAAGTGACAGTTTCTATTGAATGACCTAACAGATTTGTCTCTCTTGTACTTATGTTCAGAGAGGAGAGAAAAGGGGGAGTCGTAAATGAATATACTATTTCACTTTGTAATCAGGCCTTGAAACGCTTGTTCACAAATTCAAACTATTGGAAATTTCTGAACGAAAAAAGAAAAATTCAAAATGTTTAAATAATTATACTTACCATGTAGATAAAATAGGGAGTGATAGTTGCCAATTAATTGGCAGTGTTTCCGATTCAAAAATAAATTTGCGCCAAATAGACCTGGGAAATAGCTTAGAAAATGCCAGAATGCATTAAAAACTTAGCCTATATATGGCCATATTCAATTGTCAAAGATGGTTAAATTTTTCTTAAATTGCTTGAGTAGAGAGAAAAATCAGCTAGAATAGGAGAAAATAGCGCTGGAATTTTCTTAAAATAGCGTTGCAATGTTGAATTCTTGTGCTACCAAATGAAGAAACACGTTAAATCTAGCGCTGAGAGTGCTGAATTGGCCACGTCGTTACTGGCTATGAGAATGGATTCTGCACCAAGTTCAGACTGGCATAAATGCTCTTTGGAAAAGCCTGAATCTGTCCCCTCTCCCCCACAAGCTATGGATAAAATGGTATGATAAAGTGAGTGACACCACTACAGGTGCAGGATGCCTTTGGGTTAATTTCACATATTGCAAATCCTGAAGAACGAGATGAGACGGATAATCTAATGAAACATGAAGCCTTTGCAGGGACGACTGATGCCGTTGCCGGCGTAAGGGCACTACTTTATAAATAAATTTCCATCAAACTGCAACGCCAAGAAGAAAATGGGAGACAGAAAACCTAAATTTTTGGTTTTGTTGTTCCCTGCGGAGATTAAAGGTTACGCACTCATTCATTTTTCTGTTGAAATGCAAAAAGAGAATTTGGATAATCTGTTTAGAGTATAAGCAACGATTACTACCATCGAGACCTGTAAACAGAAATAAGGAACCACACAAGTGTTTTTGTTTTTAAACAATCATTTTAACTGTCCCTTCTTGAATGTGTAACTAACCACCAAATCCCAAGGGGGACTAATCCATGCCATGTTTCACGAACCACGACTTAATGGCAGACTTTTCCCTTATTTATTTAGGACTAGCTGGAAACCGTCTGATCGAGTGTGCTCCAATCAATGTATATATACATATATATATATATATATATATATATATATATATATATATATATATATATATATATATATATATATATATATACAGAAGTAGGCCCTGTTTCAAAAATTAGATGTTTTTGTCCAACGACGGGGGATAAAAGACTGATGATGATGATGATGGGTGATGATGATGATGATGATGAATTAACATCCATGTAAAACACATTATTATGAAACACTATGTAAAAAAACAAACTATCTGTATGACATTAGCAATTCACCAAATGAGGTTTTGTTTGATCAACATCGCTTGGGCGCCATGTTAATATTGCTGTTTTGCTTCTAAATCTCGAAACGGTTACAACTGATGATCCCAACTAAAGTAAAATTACATATAGTACCATAATGATAAAGTACATGTAAAACAAAAACAAATCGAAGTAAATAACGTAAATTACATTAACAGATTTGGGGGGGAAAGTGACTGAAATGGCACAAGAAGTTTTGAAAAAGTTTTTTTAATGTTTAGTATACACAAATACAGACACACAAATATACACACACACACACATACACACACACACACACACACATATATATATATATATATATATATATATATATATATATATATATATATATATATGAAAATGTCTATAAAATGTAGTAACTCAATATAATTCTTTGTCCAGCTTGATATTTTTACGCCAGAAGTCAGTGAAAGATATATATATATATATATATATATATATATATATATATATATATATATATATATATATATATATATTGAGCAAAAAATGAGGTTTCAATTTCACATATAGCTGCGTGTAAATTAAACCTCTCCATAAAACCCTCCGATGTTCTCAAAACCAAAAAGCCCAAGCTTTCCTCGAAGGTCTGCAAAGTATGCATGCTGATATATCGATTATGCATTCAGTGGAAATATTCATCTCTGTTTCAGTGGAGTTCAAGCGGTTTCTTCACATTATATTGTGCAGTAAATAAATCTTTACGTCTTGTCGATTCTACCAGAAGTTTTATTGAGAAGTGACTGAATTTGTTCAAGTAAAAGAGTCCATTGTTTCAAATGGTTCGTAGGTGATATTCTATCGGCAAAATTATCTCGTGGAAAAGTCATTGGTGAATACAGATAAACAAAAATGAATGCCACGTAGTTCATTACATATCTATTTGTGGGACCAAATGAAGATTTCGCAGATATATCTCATTTTACCATGGGAGTTAGGAAATATCTTCATCAGGCGAATTGTTACTTCTAAGAGGGAGAATCTATTGTCACAGACGGAGAAACAGGAAAAAAACCTGTTCATTATTCGAGTAGATGATGAGTACCCGGTAAGTTATTTCAGTTTTTGTTCTGTTTTTCGGGTTGTTTTGTTTTGTTTTGTTTTGTTTTTTGCATCGATACAACTTTCGAGCAGCATCAAGAAATAATGCATTTGGAATTCCAAGGTGAAAAAAACAACATTATTGATTAGTCGTCAGGTTTCCTCTCATGAGTCTGTATTCAAATTGATTTGACCTTTCAAACATGGAGGATGTTTTCCTTGAGGGTGTGTCTTCCTGGGGTTGCTGTTTTCGTTATGTCGAGACATTTCTGTTTTAGATAAACAAAATGAAAATATCTAACAAACTCCAGTCCCAGTCAGGAGCTGGAGTTGATTATTTTTTGCCTTTTTGTTTGTTTGTTTGGCATTTTTTTTTCACCGTAACAACATTTTTCTTCTAGTAACTTCTTGTGGGAACCTTCGTTTGAAAGCATTCAGTCCGTACATCTCCGGCTGGGAGAATTCTGTATATATCTGCTTTTTTTCCAGGCCTTTTGCCAAGAGCAGTTTTATTTTCTCTCTGTTTGTAGGTTTATAAAGACAAAATATTTGATCATAAAAAAAACTCTGCTGATTCCGCAGAAGGCTGTTTTCGCTTTCAATTTTCGTAAAGCGAAAAGTGGTGTAAAGAAGAGGATACTGTGTTTCTTCTTGTATAATCCACTACCATAGATGATTTGCAACCTTGATTGAACGTAGATACTATTTAAAAAATGCAGGATCCCTTGCTTGTATGTAGATATGTGTATCAGTTAAGTTTCAATAGATAATTTGCACCTGGATTTTTTAACTAAAAATCTTTTTGAAATTGCAGGTTATACATAGTGAAATACGATACCTGAAATGGTTCTTATATTGGCGTGAACAACAACCACTGACAACATCGGAATATATACAATTACTTTTGTCAGTGGACTATATACGTATGTGAATATTTATGCCTACGACTGCAGAGTAGAGAGATGGATGGTTTAAGTACGCCATTTTGGACTCCTGCTTGCCGACGTAGCTGTTACCTCAGTTGGTAGAGCAGAGTCATATTGAGACTGTTTTCTGGTGAAACACGCTTATTCTCTTTATTAATCTATTTCGCTGGCTGTTCGATTTGCTACTCAGGTAATTCCGGTGCCGGATGAAATATATTTCAAAATAAGCTCGCCACAATTATCACATAAATACACACACACACACACACTCACACACACACACACACACACATATATATATATATATATATATATATATATATATATATATATATATATATATATATATATATGCGTATGTAATAAAAGAAATGAGTTTCAGCCTATTCAAGTCATTTATTTAGACAGTTTTAGCTATAGATACAAAATCATATTTGGCAAGGGTTGAGTTTGGGGAGTTTCAAAAAGACGGAATGATAAATCAAAAGAATTCGATGATATTTTTTTTTATTTCTATTCTTTTTAAGTAATCAGTTTTTTAAATAATGTCAAATACGATATGTTCTTGAGTAGGAGGAAAGAGAACCAAAAATGAATGAAAAAAAGTATTTTAATATCTCCAACAAAAAGAAATATCGGTGAAGAAGACAATTCAAGAATAAAACTGAAATAAATTTAGAAAAATCAGAGAGGATAAATGCAAAGAAATTTTCCCGAAAGATTGAGGGAAAAAAGTTTCCGATTATACAAATATTCTCATCCTACCAGTCCTTATGGAATTTTCTTCTTTTTTTTTTCCTTTGACAAATGGAGATAATCCGAAAGTTGTGTGTAAAAGATTCTTTTTAAAACACTCATGGAATTTTGCTTCGCTTACTTCTTACCAGGGAATCACATTCTTTATACTTCAATTTTTATTCTTTTAATTTCTCACAGGAAGACTGCAAAAAGAGCAACATTTAAAAGGGGAAAACTCATCTTTTATTTTAAAGTGAGGTTGAACTTGACTCAACTCTACAGTCGACTGATTGGTTTAGCTGCATAGTCAGCTAAATGTATCAGCCAATCAGCTGACTGTGCATCGAAGGATGTAAATCCGAAGTTTCTTTTAAAAGAATTTTTTTTTTTTTTATAAATGTTGCGTTCTTCAGCAGACACTCTGTATTTTATCTATTTTTATCAATTATTTTTTCAATTTATTGTATTTCTGGCATCAAGTAGTCATACATCAATCAAGAAAAAGAAATTCAAACAAAACGAAACAGCTATTTAAAAGGAATTTTCCACCCCATCAAAGCTCGATGTTGTCAGCAAAAGTTTTATATTTTGGTGACTTTTGAGCGTTCCCATTCCTTTTTCAACCATATCATGTCCAATACTTTTCTCATCTCAATCGAGGTCCAATTATTCCTATTTTTCTCTTCCCTTAATCTTGAAACGGTGGTCTGTTATTACAGCCATGTCTCACTTTTTTCTCCACAGATACAGCATTTGCTGTTTCCTATGTTCTGTCTGTTATTCTGGATTATATATATATATATATATATATATATATATATATATATATATGGAATGGTGGGTGGTTGTGTGTGTGTGTGAGTGT
The DNA here is from genome assembly GCA_963457665.1 of Thysanoteuthis rhombus. Taxonomy (NCBI): domain Eukaryota; kingdom Metazoa; phylum Mollusca; class Cephalopoda; order Oegopsida; family Thysanoteuthidae; genus Thysanoteuthis; species Thysanoteuthis major. The sequence continues at coordinate 5,455,216 of OY735200.1, forward strand.
GTGTGTGTGTGTGTGTGAATGTGTGTGTGTGTGTGTTAGCTTTTTGTTTGTTTTTTCTTGTGTCTTCTCCACTTAAACTACTCGGTCTATCGACCTAATGTTCTGCATTTAAATGAGAAGACTAATGTATTGCTTCCGTTTTAAATCAAACTTTTTAACTGAAATCGTAAATTCACTGCGTTGAACGTGAGAAAATACACTCGTGCATTCCTGGTAGTTTTTCACTGAGAAGCAAAAGAGATTCCTGTCAGTCTTTGGCGAATCACAGATTGGGACATCAACTTTTACAGAATCGATGGCATCAAATCCATATTCCTAGAACTATAAAGACACTATCAATCTTAAGATTAAGTTTGACCCATTTTTTTTTCAAAAGAGTGATCGTTGTTCGGCATAAGCAAAGGGATCGATTTAGCATCATCTTACATTAAAGCTACATTGTAATTGTACCTCTCCACAAAAAAAACTATTTTAGTGGGGGGGGGGTCAAAAAGAAGAAAAAAGTTTCTTCTAACCATAGCAAGGAGTGAACTTTTATCATTTCAGTCCTCGAGCCTCATTACCACGGATTATACGTCCCACACGTAAATAGATAGCCAATTATTCAGTTACTCACGGGAATCTTCGAAGAACTAATGCTGACTGTTTTAATTGGATGTTTCTAAGAATATGAAATTAATATCTAATGAATAATTCTTTGGGATTCAAAAAAAAGGAAAATATTCACAATCATTTCGTGGATAAGTTTGGTTCCAGACGATACTGCTTCCTACTTTCTTATATGATCGTATTATACATACAAAGATTCGGTGTTGCGATGGATAGAAATAAAACTGTTCCCACACTTTATGTTATTGTTGCATTTCAATCGACCAACGATCCAATCCGTGTAAGCAGAATGAAGCATGTAGAACCTTGTGTCACAATGGGAGCACTCATGGTTTTTTTGTCTAACGGATTTCTTATCATGTGTCTATTGCAGAACAGAACGAATACTGGACTCCGCCATATTTGAGATTCATCTCGTCTTGTTCAGTTAGTGATCTCACTGCTTCACAAAAGAAATGTTATGCACAGTAGATCTTTGAAATTGAATTATTCATGGGATGAAGCTGATGGCACTAAAGGAACATGATTTTGAGAAGCAATAAGTATAGATGTTTGTTCAATGACAATACATACGTTACTAAGCTCTGCTTTATACGACAAAAGATCAAATGGTGGGGGAGGGACAAAGGAAGGGCTTTGTTCATCCATCACTTCAAATGGGGATGGTTTGTCTGCATTTGGAAGCCGGACTTTCAGCTGGGAACGAAAACCAAGCTCTCTCTCACCAAGTAGATTTTTGAATATAAAAAGAAAAGACCATAAAACATAAAGAGTCAATATACAGGATATCCATCGAGTAACGATTCATCTTGATAGAATGGGGAAGATCTTCAATAATTCTGGTTTGGGCATAATTGAATTTACACCTTTATACATCACAGTCAATACTTGAACAACCGTAGTTTCAAATTTCGAAATCAAATACAAGAAATTATCGAATAATTAAATATGATATATAATTCTATTTATGACATCGGTGGCGTTTACTCCTGGGAAACATCTAGATTAGTGTTATAACCATCTAGCGTAGTCTAGATTCTGGTGTATGTAGATATTATTGCCACATGAAAACATTTAAGTTGAAGTGAAAAATAATATCTAGAAACATTTTCCAGAATCTATAATACCTTATTGTAGTGGAAAACATCTAAAATATAGTAAAAAAGAATATTTAGAAACATCTAAATTCTAGAAATCTCCATGTTATAAATAAACCCAACAATATAAAGTCCCAAAATGTCAAAAACGCATTTTTCAGAAAAATCATTTTTTGGAAGGGGTCTAGTGCAGGACTGATGCCAATTTCTGTGGACAAAACACTGTGGCCAAGAGTCCTGAAGCACACAAATGCTTGCACATATGAAAAGAGGTAGGATCTGTTGCCACCTTTGACGGCTATGGATATTCAATATCCATATATCATAACATTTCAATCGCCTATCAATTTCTCTCAATTTTCGAATTTTCCAAGATCCGGATCGTTGATGACAAATGTGCAAAGATCTTGCAAATTAGTTCAATACTTTATATATAACCCAACGTTTAGGGCCTGAACTTTCTATCGAAATTGAACCACGGCAGGCATCAAAGATGGCGAAGGGTATTATCCTTTTTATATTTGTGCGTTTGTTAATGTGTTCCTGTGTTTCTGGCCTCACTGTTTTGTGTACAGACTTGGAAATTGGCATCAGTAGTCTCCTAGTCCCCTTCTGATTTTTTTTTTCAATTTTTGATTAAAAAAATTTAAAAAAACTCTTTTGACTTTGGTGGGAGTATATTCTGACATGTTGGTTAATAACATCTACATGTTTCTAGATATATCTTCAAAACTTTATTTTGGACGTTTCCAAGCGGTAAACGCCTGTGATGTCATAGATAGAATTTATTCTGACCATATTTATTATCTGATGGAATTTTTTTTACATGACTTTTGATATGAAATTTTAATGCTACGGTAGTTCAGTTATTAACCATGAGGGTGAGTTTTCCCTAATTTTCGTACATTTTGTACCTTTTATCCTGCATCCTGCATTTGACTAGATAAACCTTACCTTGTATATATCTCTTCGGTAATATGAGCCTGAAGGAAAATAAATATAGAAACTAACAAGATAAAAACATTCAGAATTTGAAATTTTATGACTATATGGATAATGGGTGGAAATTCGCATTTTTCGCACGCCAACATGGCAATTATTTAGAATATTCCCTATTATTCAATCCATAAATGGTTACTTTAGGGACACTCAGTGTATAAAAGGAACAGGTCCGGTTAGTTATTTGATAGAAACTGTTAACTGACCGAAGTATTTTAGCAGTATGCATTGTTTGGGGTGATCAATTAAACAATGGAATAAGAGGTTTAAAAAAATTAGCTCTCTGGCATCTTGTTAGGCAAAAATCACTAAAAAAGCTTTTTTTTTTTTCACAAAAAAGGTTTGATAACCATCGGATACAAAGCAAGGGAGTCATTTGCAATAAGCTTAGATTGTAGATTGAACCCCAAAGTAAAACCTACGATCATCCACACGGATACCGAGGAAAGTGCTAGAAATATAAGGTCTACGACACTAAATGTTAGCAGTGGCCTAACAGAGGGAGGAAAATGAAAGCAGAGATGTGAGCCACAGCACTGGCATGATAGGCAAGGGAGAGAAGAGATGTTGGCTGAAGACCTGAGGAGACTTATTGTCACTAGGCCTTCAGAAATGACCACTAGGGAACCGGTGTGAAACTGTAAACCACAGCATTACTGTGGTCTATGAGAATGTGGAGAGGAGGGCTAGAGACTTGAGGAGCCTTGCTGTCACCCAACCTCTAGCGGTAACCACCTGGCAACTGTTGTGAGATTGCAAAACAATAATAATAATAATAATAATGATAATAATAATAATAATAATAATGATAATAATAATAATAATAATAATAATAATAATAAAGAATAGAGAAAAAATAAAGAATTAAGCCCCCTTAACTCCAGGCGTGCGTGATACATTGACAGCCAATAAACCAGACCAACTTTCAAACTAAAGAAACCTATGTTGATGTTCAACGTTTTGGTTGACAGTTTCTAAAAAGCCTGATCGATTATTCATTCTGCATATTCCATCGATCCAGAATGAGGTACAAGGGAATTTATCAAGTTGGATATTTACAGAAAGAGCTATGCAATTCGATCAAGCTGTGGACATTAGGGAATGCTCTAATCTTTTTCTCTTTTTAATCTTATGACAATGTGCTCTCATGGGGAGAGGTTGCTAGGTGATTTGTTCCGGTCTGCTCACATACTGGGGACTGAAATCAGTTTTGGAAGGAAGAAAATGAGATGGGCTTATAATACGTTTTTCGTAGGGAACGGAAGTGAATGGGACGAAAATGGAACCGTACGTAGTTTATATATATATATATATATATATATATATATATATATATATATATATATAGAGAGAGAGAGAGAGAGAGAGAGAGAGAGAGAGAGAGAGAGAGAGAGAGATGGATTCATATAAATGTATGTATTTATAAATATGTATAGAGAGAAAGAAAGGGAGGGAGGAGGATACACACATACACACACACACACAAACTCTCACACACACGCACACACACACACAGAGGACAGGGTGAGAGAGACAAAAAAATTCAGATTAGATTCACCGAGTCAAACTTTTTCATTTGCCGTTTCTCCCGATGAGGATGACCAAATGGTCGAACCTGTTGAAAAAAAAAATTTTTTTCAAATAAAATAAGATCATTTTACACTAATTTCTTCTCTGTGCATTTTCCCTATGTTCACTCATATATTCCCGCTCATAACACACACACACACACACACACACACACACACACACACACATATATATATATATATATATTTATATATATATATATATATATATATATATATATGATACATTGAATACCCTGCGTTTCCCGTGAAAAAAAAATGGTTCACAGTCGGAATAAATAAATATACAGAAAAAGGAATTTTATTTGCATTTATTTGCATTTGCTTTCAACTCATGAAACCGGAGTTACCTTTTGAAAAGTGACCATGCTGAGGAACTTGTGCATCAAATGACTGTTCAATTTTTTTTTGAATTCACGACTTGTATATTTTCAGGCTTTACTCTCTCGATCGTGACTCCACGCTGTTAAAAATCTTTTAATCGCCCCTATCCTAATGTATGCAAAATAGGGACGCAAAATAAAAAAACTCAACTAAGGTGAACTAAATTGGTCCCTTTGTTTGTGTCCAGTGGTATTCATGCTTGGTTATTGGAAATACGAACTTTTTTTAGTGATCACGGCCAATAAAAAGGCGAAAAATAGTGATTTATTACTTGATCATTCCTGTTTTCCAATGTTTTCAATTGATCACTCCCAAAACAGCATGGAACGCTTTCTGTAGAGTAACTAACCTGACCTGCTGTTAGTATAGATTTTAGATGATCCTTCTTGTCGGCTTCGTGTTTCGGAATATATGAAGCGAATCAAGAATTGGAAAAGTCTCTTTTCTTTGGTACGAAATTTACCAACTTTTTATTAGGCAGAGGTTATATCATACACTGATTTTGGAATGCAAGTCTCCCCAGAAGTACAAAAGTAGAGCATTTCTCTTTATCTTTATCTTCCGTATGCTGAAATGGCGTTAAACCAAGAAACAATTACCATTAATTCACGAGGGGAAAAACTGGAGTGTTCTCAACACTGTAAATATTTTTGTTTACAAAGAATGTATTTTCTTGATTATCCTGACTACAATACAAATATGCTACGTTATCGAATCAACGCAAGCCCACAAAGAGGCCGCCCGACCAACCAGCCAAAAGGGTTACAAAGTACTCTGTTCTTTGCTCGTTTGCGTTTGTTTCCAGGTGCTCCTGGTCACTCTTGTAAATTTGCTCAAATACTCCACTAGACACCATCTTGAAATCATTTTTTTCTGTGTTTTTCGAGGTGTTTTTGGAGGTCTGTGAGGTCATTTTGGACCAAATTTTTCAAATAACTTCTGATAAAGTATCTATTTCTTTAAATAATTTGTTCTGGGATGTGCCCTGGCTATTATGATTCATTTATGTGAGGCTGGGTTATTCTATAAAGCTTTCGCTCGATTGTCACTATCTTTGTTGTTTTGATCTTTTGATCGATGTACTCTTTGGCCTCCCTGTATTGTTCAAAATCCTGAAAGCGAGTATTTTCATTATTCTGTATATTTTTGGGCGATTGTTCTTTTTTTCTTTTTGTTTGTTTGTTTGAACTCAACGTTTCAGTCAATATATTTTCAAGATAACTATAAGTTTCTAAATAAATTGAGTGAAACAAGGATTAGGAAAATTTCTTCTTGAGCACAAAAAATACCGGGTCAAAGCGTCAAAATGTGTAGACTTTTGACGTTACGGGGTAATGCTGCATTCAAAATCTGCGCATTTTGACGGCTCTCTCCGGTATTTCAATTAATATGATTCATAGTAATATGTTTTTAACAAAGTGAATAATAATTCTATTGATTTGATTGTAGACAAAGGTAATATATATTTCATACGAAAAATCACTGTTCACATACTATTAGACATATTTTACTTTACGAACTTGAAAGTCTGTAGTGTAACAAAGAAATTCAAAAGATAACCCTTTCCTGTCGTCTGCTTTATTTGTTGCAGAAATTAACGCACTTAATTCTTGGTGTCTATGACACCAACATACTGCAGTGAAATATTTCTTACAAAATTCTACGCTATTTTACTCGTATACAGTAACATAACGTACACCAACTTTGAAAGAACTTTATAACATTTGGAAAGCCCTAATGAATTGTTGTAGTATTGAGGCTCATCGCAACGCCCTTGATCAACTGGAGTTACAATTTCAGAGGAATCTATAAGTAAACATTTGCTCTGTGTGTTTGCGACAAATCATAAAGATGTATGTCGAAAGCTGATTAGAAAGGCTCAAGCGTAGGCTTGACAGATAACAGAACCTAAAGAAAATCAAATAATTGCTTCCTTTTCCAGATTACATTAATAGAGCTGTCAATGTTTGCTTACAGCCCGAAAACTCCGTATATCCCCAGCGGTGTAGTTGAAGTCTTTGCTTAATTTCGAACTAAAGAGATGGATGTCAGTATTATCACTAATCGGAGATTTCATCCAAAACGTTGGACTTTCATCTTTATTTACGACGATAACAAGTTTTCTCTGAGGATTTCTATCGTTGCTCTGAAGAATTTTAGAAATGGTCAACTGAAACTGCCAACAGAACTTTCAATATAGGTTTCTTCAGTTTTTAAGCTGGTTTGGCTGGCTAAATATGTATGTATCACGCATACAAGCCACATCAAATGATTTGGAAGGTTGAAATATTGAGTATTTACTGCTTATTACGTCTAGAAAAATGGTTGTTTTGGTATTAACCCGCCATGAAGATTTTTAATCAGGGGTTCAATTTACAATGTAAACTAATGCTAAATTAGTCCCATAGTATCTGTCTGGTAGCATCCACGCTTGTTCTTTTTTTAAATTAAGACTGTTTCATTGGTAACTACTAAACAGAAGGCGAGAGAAATAATCTATTTTTTTTCAATCTTTTTTAATTGATTACCCCAGCATGACATGCTGTCAAAAGACGTTGGTTAGTTGACAGCTTGTATTGAATGATTAGAAGACTTTTTTTGTTTTGATCTTATCTTCCATCTGTACTGCGAGGGGCCGTGGAGGAGGTTGAGAGGGTGCTCGATGGCATGGCGAGTCGCCTTTGTGACGGATAGGTCATGGGACTCGAGTATTTCTGCAACGCTCGTGATCTTACGACTGTAAAGCCCTTCTCTGGCCTTCACGTTTTTTGCTCTTCCATTTCACTTTCCTCCATTATATTTGAACATTTTTTTCATGTCGAAGGGAAATGAAAGGTGAATAAACAAACATCACATTACATTACAAACCCAGGGGAGTTTGTGGGCTATAAATACACGCTCTTCTCACAAATCAAGCTTCTGTGAACAGATCTTTCATATTTCTTTACTTGGCCTTTGGGTTACATTTTGCTTCAAACCATTGAAGACGTGTCAGGTTTTGGGAATGTTTTTTTCTTCTTATGAAATAATAATAAAGATGTCAAAGTTTGCCTATAGATCTAAGACTCTGTGCATCCCCAAAGCTTTTAGTGGCAATTTCGGACTTAATTTCGAACTAGAAACACATATCGACATGATAAGCCATTGAGAATCCTATCTGAATTAATGGACTTCCACCTTTGTTTTCAGCGATTGAAAGTTTCCTCTGCGGGTCTCTATCGTTGTTTCGAAAAAAAATAGAGGCAGGTTTGTTTTCGTTTTTTTTTTCTCAGAAACCTTTATCCAAAACTGTCAATAAAACAGTCAATATAGGTTTCTTCAGTTTTTAAGTCGGCCTGGCTGGCTGGCTGGCTTGCTATGTATGTGTGCGTACAGACAGCACCAATGGAGCTAGAGGGCTGAACATTCAAACATTTACTCCTTATCATGTCTAGAAAAACTGTTTTTTTGAAAAATATTTTTTTTGTGATGGGTGCAATTTACAATGCAAGTTTTTGTTAAATTAATCCCTTGGTTTGCAAAAACTCTTGTTTTTTCTTGATTCAGACATTTTTAGTGGTCACTGCCGAACAAAATACAAGAGTCTGAGGTTCGATTTGCAAAGAATTCTTTAGCTAAGTCGGTTCCTTGGCTTGTATCCAGCGGTGTCCATACTTGCCTTAAGGAAATTGGGATCTTTTTAGTGGACAACGCCCAAAAGAAGGTGAGAGAAATCAATTATCCATTGATCACCACTTTTTTCCAATTTCTTAATTGAACAACCCCGACGCTGTCTGCTTCCAGAAGACAATGGTCACGTGACGGTTTTTATTGAATGACCAACCAGACTTGATTTTGTTTTGTTTCGTTTGTTTGTTTGCTTTTGCTTTGTTTTTTTGGCGAAGGGAAATGGATGGTTTATAAGCAAACGTGACATACCAATATAAACTTGGGAAGGCTATCGTGCTGAGGATACACGCTCTTCTCGTAAATCAGATTTTTAGGGGTAGATCTCTCTTTTTTCATTTGGCCTCCGGGTTGCATTTTGCTTCCAACCATTGAAGACTCGTACAGGTTATATTTATGCTTTCTTTTTTTTTTACTTTATTTCTTATTCACTTTGTTTTGTCATTCCTTCTGGGTTTGCGTGTGAAGCTGTTTGGAATCCATGAACGCAACGCACTTTCCTTGTAACTTTTGACTCAGAATGTCATGTCAAATCTTGCGTGAGACTTCACAAGCACTCACCCACGGACTCACATGCATAGCAACGTATGTTTGTAGGTGTTTAGGTACAACTTATCGAATCTTAGCACACACATATTCACACACACACACACAAACACACACACACACACACACAAACACACACACACACACACACACAAACACACACACACATCTGTACATAGTCTTTGAATCTTTGCTTGTTTCAGCTGAAAAAGAATTTTATATCTAATCAAATGTATGCTTGTCTGTCATTGCATTACTTAGGGATGACAAAAACCACACTCATCAATTTTCCGTAGTTACTAACTAGAATCCGAAGCATGTTTTCAGTATATCAATTCTTGAAGATTCCAAAACCTTTTCAAGTTTTAGCAATGAGTCCGATTTGCCACCCAAATATTATACTGAACTAGTCTTTTGCTTTTTGCCCGTCAGGTTATGTAAATGGAATCTTTATTTTTTTTTACTCTAATCGTATCAAGTAGACATCCAGCCGAAAATCCTGTGCATTAACATATTATTGTCAACTTTAACTACGTGGGTAAGTATTTGGTACTGCTACCTCATCTGGTGAGTTAGTTATGGGAGAATGCTTTACCAAAGTGTGGACTCATCCCCTATTTTTTTCAATCAAACATCGTGGCAATCCAGTGAAGATATCTGTTAGAATATTCGACGAAAAAAAGCACTGAGAGAAATCGATTCATGCCTTGCCCAAAGGCATTTGTGCATATTAATATAAGAGGATTTAGCCGAAATATGTTTTCGGTGCTTATAATCGTCACCCCAAACAGAACCTCCTTTTCTTTCTCTCTCTCTTTCTCTCTCTCTCTCTCTCTCTCTATATATATATATATAATGTGTGTTTGTATAATGAATTGCCATAAATATATTTGCAATGATTAAGCTGGGATAGATAGAGAGATGGGTTTAGTGATAAAGAATGAATATGGAATCACAAGTAGGATTTATTCCTGTAGTCTTCGAAGGAAACGGTTTTACAGAATGTCCAACACGATAAAATTTCGAAACGACCAGGTTGGCATTTGCCTATGACGGTAGACGCTCTCAGATAAGGACATTGGAAAAATGGGTTTAAACTTAGCCAAGTCATTCAGGGGTTAAATTCGACTATTCATCTGGAAAAAAATGCATTACAGAATAGACAGAAAAGAATATGCGCCCATAAAACAAGATGGCCGCTCGCACAAACTGTTACACACAGGGATATTCGGTACGGGATGGTAATGCCGACTTTCAATCATAAATATTTACACGAACATGATTACACTAACACACACAAATACGTGGGTGTTCGCTAACACTTTTTTACGGGTGGCACAAAAAGCCATATTTCCTAGGGGAAAAGTACGTAATCGGGATAGCAGGGTTGAACACTCTTTAATTGAGGTAACTCGTTCATTGTAAGCTTATGCAATGATCATCCAACATGGAATCTAACAGTATGGTGGATGGGGAATATATGTGCAAAAATTAATATATCCCTTAAATTCAACCTTACTGACTGTCCAGTTCCGTGGAGCAGAGAGGATACCAGGCTCTGGGTTTGAAACTAAGGTTTCAATCCTACCTCATGGTACTGGATAGGGTGTTTATTCGCTGTCCCACTGCAGCAAAATGTGACAAGGTCGAGCTTAACATGGGGAAAATAGGAACCATCCATCCAAAAATGGCTCCAGCGACGCGACTTTGCTTGCCAAGCAACCGTGGTTGCTAAAACAACCGCTGCCACGAAAGCGTCAGGACAATACCGACCTGCTCTTTTAAGTGCAATGGATCAGTGCTGCCCCAGGGCAACGGATCCCCTACAGCTGGGCCGAGTAATAATATGAGAGCCCAAGGACGAGTCCAAAGGCTTTCTAATGCACGTAGCAGTGCACTGCCTCAGTAAAACCTCATTGGCTGACGCATTGCACCGGTGCACTCGGTCTCGATACCACCGACATCCCAATCTCCGGCCCATTCGACGGGCAAGTGTCAGTACCTACGCCTCGGGCTCAGCCGTGGAACGGATACTGCAACTTAATCTCGTAGGAAACGCCAGAAAAAGTGGTGCAGGGTTGGATGTTTATTCGCTGCCCCACCACAGCAAAATGGGACACAAGGTGTGGGAAGAATAGAAACTAACCATCCTAAAATGGCTCCAGTCGACACGACTTCGATTGCCAAGCAACCGTGGATGCTAAAATAACCCCGCCTCGAAAACGTCCAGTTCCGTGGAGCAGAAGGAGGATACCAGCCTCAGGGTCGATCCTACCTCGTGGTACTGGATGGAATAATGGATAGTCAATAGCCACACTGAAGAGTTGTAATACAACGAAACAGCTGTCGGTGGATGACGATATATATATATATATATTAGGGGCAATCCTGTTACAAGTTTGGGGTAACATAAAATGATTGTACGGCACTATTATTCCAAAATGACTTCAAGTTTTCAAATGCCCCTACCCTAAGTGAGAATGCCTGATCAAAATGCGTGTGTGTAAAGGGGAGTCATACACGCACATTCAAACATCATCGTCCGCAGCAACAGCCACAGCAGCCACAATTCTTTTTTCACAGCCGTTTTCACGTCATCTTACGCCAATCATCATCATCAGTAGCAGCTCTTTATCATCGTCGGACAGTACCTCCCCCAAGATTTATCAGACCTTTCTATCATGAGCATCGCAGAACAGAATTTATCCAGCTCGTGCCGTCATTTTATTCTCTGTCGAGCACAGTTTCGCGTATGATCTATGGGGATCCGTGTTGTGAGTCATGATGTCCATACAATGTTTTGTATTCTTTGAACATATCCAGCCCATTGCCATTTGAGTTTTCTTTCAGTTTCTCTGATTTCTCACTCACCAATCCTCGCTTTGATATACTATGCTCTTATGGTCTCTGAATGAGAGGTTGAGCATGAGCTTGCTCTAATAATGACTGCTAATCTCCGCCACGTCTTGCCACCAAACCCTTACATCTCGTCTGTCCGTCTCCAGTCTTCTTCCACTGCTTTTGTTTTTCCTTTTAGACGTATACACACACATGCATGTGTGTGTGCATACACACACACACACACACATACACACACACACACATATGTATACTTTTACTGACAAACTTGATTAAAAAAAACTCTTGTTAATGTCATCGAAGTTTTTAAAAACATTCCAAAATTGTTTATATATATATATATATATATATATATATATATATATATATATATATATATATATATATATATATATATATATATATGTATATATTCTACAATTATGAATATGTTATACCATTTAGTTTCACACAAACATGTGAACACACATAGAAACACATCTACCGAACAGAATTGTAAACAAACATTTCAGGTCTGTTTTGTTTCAACACGAGCACCCATATATCTATAATTAAGAGGAATTGTCATGGTGCAATGGTTATTATCATGCTAAGCTCCCACAGGCACAAGACTACAAGAGGATAGCATCTAAGGAAGATCGATTTCACAACCAAACATACTGCGATACTAGTTTTGGGGACATCAATCCACAGAAAGGCACTCAATTGTGTGCGTACCAAACTTGCAAGTCATTGTTACTTATAATCCTTCCTATCAAATACTCCATGATAGTCGGTTAGGATCGGATTTTGATTGAGTCTACGTATTGTATATGTTATGCCAAATTGGTGTGATTAACAATAAATTGATACGTAATTTCAATTTAACCAAAGATTTCATCACTCCAAAGAGGAATATAAAACAACTACTTCTTCATAATCATAAATTTGTGTTATTCAACGTTTTTACAAAATATAAATGAATACATGGTTTTAATTTGATCAAAAGTTTATTCGATCAAAACAAGGATATAAACAGCTATATTTTACAATCAAAAGTCTATGCAATCAAAGTGAGATTAAACATTTTACCAATCCAGTATAACATAGAGAGATCAATAAGGTATCCCCTGAGAGTATCCAACTATTTCGAATGTTTTGAGGACTGGCTGCATGACATTGATGTGAATTGGAAACACATGGGGCCTTAATTGACATGCATGAACATACATTCTCCCGCACGGTTATTCAGTCAGAAGTAAGATTACACTGAATGTTCTTCTGCACTGCATGACCAAAAGGTTTTTTCTGACATCATTCAGATCTTTCAGTACCCCTACACCAACTTACTGTCCAGAATTTTCTACTTTTGACTTCTGGTCTTTTGCAAAACTGAGTTCACTGTTGGGAAGGGCAGAGTTCAGATCGTGAATAGAGATTAAAGAGATTACGACGGTGCAACTGATGCCAACCCCGGAAGAAGATTTTGCAAACTGATTTGAAATGCGGGAAGGACGCTGGAATAAGTGTGTGAGGCCTATATTGGAGCACTTTTGAAGAGACTAAGTGGTCTTCTATTTCCGTTAAGATTAAATGGCTAGATACTTGTCAGAAAGTGATAGTATATCTGAATACTTGTATTCAAATGCATTTGACCCGATTTCAATGTTCACGGACACAGCGCATGACTTTGTTTCCGTTATCAGAACAAAATTAAGACTTAGAGATATTTATCTGCTGTCGAATTGAGGTACAGTAATAATAAATCCATCTCTGGTCATATTTTCCTATATATCTATATACAGATCTATTTGCCTCGGTTCCTATTTAACCAGTTCATATATATATATATATATATATATATATATATATATATATTCATGGGAAATTTTAGTACACACTCACACAACACACACCACTGATGATGGGAAGAATCCCGAAACATGTATGGACAATTTACTTATAAGGATTAATAAACCTTACCTCCAAACACCTCACTCCCGAGTCTGTCTCACTCTATACAGTACACATTATATATATATATATATATATATATATATCCAATTATCTTTATTCATTATCTATCGCTCTATGTTTCTTTACAAGTATCCATCCGTCTGTCCCTGTTCATATCTATCGATCTCAGTTCATGTTTATACATCTATCCACCTCAGTTCCTATCTGTCTTGGATCATGTCAGTCTATCAATTTATCTATCTTCTTTCTCGCTCTCCCTCTCTCTCTCTCTCTCTCTCTCTCTCTCTCTCTGTTCTTTTTCTCTATCTCTCTCTATCTATCTCTGTCTCTATCTATCTCTCTCTCTCTCTCTCTCTCTCTCTCTCTATATATATATATATATATATATATATATATATATATATATATATATTATATATATATATATATATATATATATATATATATATATAGTTCATATTTATCTATCTATCTATCAATCAGAAGGAGGTGCAGTACCTTCCCATGGATTTACAATCTCTACTGTGTCCTAAAACAAAGGCCACTTTATTCCCTCCCAATGACGTTATCTACTCATGGGGAAGTGACTTGTTGTTCGTAAATATTTGTCTTCCAGGAGATATCTTATAGCACTCCCAAAAATTCCCCCAAAATGAGTAAAACACTTCTAGTTAGTCCCCCAAAAGAAAATATCTACTGACCAACATATTTTGGCAGCAATGCTGGGTTAGGGATAATCAACAGATTTTTTCTCCAAATGATCAATGAATGATTATTTCTCTCACATTTTGTTGGGCAGTGATCATTAAGAAAGTCTGAATTCAAAACCAAACAAAAAAAAACTGACCCATACCAAACAAAAGCTGATTGACCAATTTAGCATAAATTCACGTTGTAAATGAAAATCCAATAAATTATTGTTTGGGGGGGTTCAAAAAACAAAAGAAAATTTCTAGACATAATTCAGAGTAAACATTTAAATTTGTTCAGTGAATCTACTTCCTATTATACGTCCAGCTCTACTCGAAACCAACTGAACACTTGGAGTTTGAAGTTGAATGTACCAAATACTCTACGAGATAGATAATCACATATCAGATATTGCTTTATATTATATGATATTTTATTATGCTATAATGCAAACCTGATTCGTACACACACACACACACACACACACATATATATATATATATATATATATATATATATATATATATATATATATATATATATATATATATATATATACATATATATATATATATGCATCACATGCGCAACTGAGGCGGGCAGAATATTAGATTGAGATACAAGCTTGACAAATTCAGTAAATACTATCCACGACGGACGTTGAAAGTCTGATGATGATGATGATGATGATGATGATGATGATGACTAAACAAAATCAACAGTATAACAATCTAAATATTTTTTTAAATAAATGTGATGATTTAGATATTAACTGAAAATTAGCGTTCATTGCTCTCCATTTTCTCTTTCTTTCTCTCCCTTTCTCGTCCTTTATCCACCTCCCCCTTTCTCTGTCCCTCTATTTTCCCTCTTTCTTTCTCCCTGTCTCTCGTCCTTTCCTTTTTTTTTCTTTTTGATTGATGACGTAGAGAGAGGAATATGTGTCTTTCTTTTCCTTTCTCTAAATCCATTTTCCTTTTTCAACTTTTCAGTTCTTACACTCAACCGTAAATCAGGAATTGCTATTGTTTTCATTTAAGAAAAATCAAGTTAACACGCAACAGGAGTTTGACTCCAGCAATTTCAATCCATGAATGTCGAATGGAGACGATTGTATCCCATCAGGATTCTAGTTCTTTAAACGCTGGAAATTGATTGATCCAATATAAGAGAAGTTTTCATTAATCATTGAATTAAAATTAACATGTTTTAAATCCTTTTAGAAATCAAGCATCACGTACCTGGAAAGATTAGTTTTGAAACGTTTGTGGCCTTTCTGGGGAGCTGGAAAATGACAATTTTTTGTATTAACAGATAATTACCAAAAAAATAGTATTCTAACTGAAGCAATGATGCGTACATATATATATATATATATATATATATATATATATATATATATATATTCTCAACTTGTAACAAACTAACAGTAGACAAATGGATACAGAATTCATCCGTCGCAGATGTTTAATTACAGTGCTCAGTATATTATATAGTGGATATATATATATATATATATATATATATATATATATATATATATATGTATGTATATATATATATATAACTGTGTCATCCACAGACTGCTGTTTCGATGTATTACATCTCTTCAGTTTGGCTATTGACTTTCCGTTGCCCTATCCAGTACCATGAGGCAGGATAGAAACCTTCGCTTCAGACCCGGAGGCTGATATCCTACATATAAGAAGTAATCATTCACAAGGATATGTAACCGCTAAATGTAAACATTTCGTGCCTCTCACACACGTTAGCTACCGGCCAGTGTCACGAAATCTTTACATCTACTGCGCTCATATCATTGTGAGTATTATATATATATATATATGGTCCAACTCATCCAAGTCAGTGGCTTAGGAAAATTCATGTTATACGTACGCAATAAGCATGGGGATATTCAATTTCGATAGATATATTTATTCAAAAAAAGTTGGGTTTTTTTCTATTTATCATTCATACGGCACAAACATTACTATAATCGTCCTCAGTCATAATAGAAGTACCAGTTACGTGTTTCGAAAGACTGTTTTTATTCTCGTCGTAGAGACTGTTTCTCTCGTTGCCAAACGTTGACACCGAGAGAAAACAGTTTCTCGAAACATGTTACGTGGATGGATACGATCCAGTTAACAACTTTCGTGTTTCAATATTGTCAATTAAATTCGACAGATATTTGTATACAAATATTTTTCATTTGTGTATTGGAGTAATCTGCAATTTCACCTGTAATCAGAAGTTTGTTTATGAACGTCATTGCTTATATAGGTTATTCATTGATGTCTGTCATTCTTTATCCCGAATATCTATCTTTACCTACACATGTGAATATGTGAGAAAGGAGACAGAGAGTGTGTGTGTAAAAGACCGTGACCTGAAATCTAGGGCAATGGGAGTCTTTTCAAACGTGAATGTTTATCGATCTACGCCATTTGTATGATTTGATCTATAATGAAAAGATTTGCATCTGTTGAAATAGAATATAGGTCATTGACTTTCGCAATGCGCTTCATTTCAGTCAGTAAGATCAAGCGGAAAAGAGGGAAAGATACGAAACCCTTTTGATCCGACTAAATATATACATTTGTATTTGGATATTAGAAACTGTCAACGAAGATTGTCACCAAAAAAAGTCAACATAGGTTTCTTCAGTTTTCAACCCATGCCCGCCCAAAGTCAGATAATGATATAATTGAAATTATGGGGTAAATGAAAATATACTACCATTTTGATTCATATCCATTTGTTATAAATAGGTAAATAAAAAAATATTTTCAAAAAACTGAAAGCATGTTTCTTATCACCTGGAGGTTGTTCCAATATAATTTGAGTCACTTTTTTTCTTACACTGAAAAGGTTTCTGTGGGCCAACGTGAAAAAATTACTTTCATGAAAAAAGAATCGTTTACCTAAATTTATGACTTTTTTTCGTAATCTTCTGATTTTCATATGATTGACGTTACTTTAAATAAATCAATCAATGTTCGTGAAACAAATTTGAGTAATTTCTTTAATATTTTACTACGTAATACTTCTTTTAGTGTAAATATATTTCCTATAACAATATTTTAGGATGAACTAAATTGAATATCGGTCTATAGGCATATTTGTGTTCAAGCTGGTCTAGGTTGATGGCTATTTATGTATGTGTCACGCAAACAGGCTGCGCTGATTGAGCAAAAGAACCGAAAATTTAATAATGTACTGTGCATAGATATATGTTTCTATGATTTTTATCCTTCCTAAATTGGCTTTTAGTGGCAAGGATCAATTGACCCAAGAAGTCTATGGTAAATTAGTCATTTCCTATAGGGCATCATTCACATTAGTTTTTCTCATAAACTGGACTTCTTAGAGATCACTAACCAACAAAAGAGCAATTAGGCATGCTGTCAAAAAAAAATAGTTAGATGACAGTTTCTATCGAGTGACTAACCATGCGTATCTATTGATTGCCCAATGTATGGATCTCTACTTTCAAACATCAGGGTGCATTTATCAGGGAAATGTATCCTTAATATTGTCTGTGAAAACGGATCTTCGGTCACAAGGCTTCATTTATCTATCTTTTGGCAGTCAGCCCGATGGCAAGGGGCCAACCATTTAGATAGATAGGAACAGACTATGATAGATACAAATCTAATGAGAGAGATGTCAGCTCTAATTATAAATTTCCCCATCTACGTGTCCAAGTCCATTCAGAGCAGAATTCAACACTGATAGGGTCCAGTGCTTAGGATTTCTGTTTGACCTTTCTATTTTTGTGTTTACCGATTACTTTTAAACAAACCAAAGCAAAAATGAAATATCTAAAGATTATGATGTTTAATTTAACGTAAAGTTCTCTATAGATCAATTTATCTTTATGTAACCAGAGCTAAATTCTACTTTGATGTTCATAACATTTTCTGGCGGAGCTTTTATTTTTTTCCATAGCTATTTTTCAAACAAATCAAAACAAACAAGAATTTTTTAATAAAATTATGATGTTTAATTTGACGTAAAATCCTCGATGGGTCGATAATCTATTTCCATGTAACACTAAATCCTCAAGCTAATTGAAACACTGAAAAACATTAGAAAAAATTATTTTAATGGGCCCCCTAAAATCTGACGCCATGTGCAGCTACACTGTTTGTACTGCTTTGAGTACAGCCAATAGTCCATTCGTTTAATATCAATGTTACAGTCTCCTGGCAGCTCTTCATGAAATGCTAATGGCCGATTGGTTAGCAGCGTAAAAAATTGACTTGGCAAATCAAGTTCAAACTCTAACTGAGACTGACACTAATACCCTTGGAGATGAATTTATCTCTCTTGTCCTAGATATGGTCAAAACAGCTCATGGTGAAGTGAGCTTGCCGCTACGGGTTCTTGTCACCTCTACGTCTATTTCACATATCACAAATCTCATGAGAACTAAACGAGACTGTGAAACTTGTGTAATGCAATGTCCGGGACGGCTGATGTCCAACCCAACAGGGGGGCGCTGTGTTTTTTGTATATTTTTCCCACTAAGAGTTAATAACCCAGAGTCCTAGTGATTCTTCAATAAGTCAGAGATTACTTCAACATTGTAACCCTGTGTCTCTATTTGAAGACAGCGTTTCGCAGATCTTCCGAATGTCTCCACTAGGGAACAGTTCATTGCCGACCTCACCAACCAACGTATTGATCCCCAGCCGGCACACCTATCAACAAACCTAATAATCAATACCGTTTTGAAAACATCAAAAGAATCCATTTTTATACATTTCCCTAGACACAAGAACTCCTGTCAATCGAACACAGCACCAGGGTTGCTGTTTTGGCCATTTTATGGCCAAGTTTGATAAATGTTGGTCATTACCTTATTGGTTTGGTCTTATTTGAATTTTTGGCCATTTTGACTTTCTTGAAATGATATTTCTGATGAATTCTCGTTTTAGGTGTATCCTCCAGTACTGCAATGTTTTATTAACAATCAATTTTTTCTATACTATTTGTCACGTTCATGTTGGATTTCAGTTTATGCAATTGCAACTTTAACACTCAGCGTAAAGCTGCGATGAAGGTAAATCGATGTGTTGATTTGTTTGAATTAATGCTAATGATTCACGACTAGAATAATCATAAAATTTCTAATTTTGAATTTGGCCATTTTTAGAAATTCCTGTGAGTCTTTTGGCAATAAACGTCTCCAACTGCTTGGCAACCCTGTGCCGCACCACGAAGCCGACTTTATTCAATAATTGCTCGTGTTTTGTGATTTTCTGAAGATCTATTTGAGGCTATCGATTGTATTAACACTGATGTAACAATCTGAGATTTGTTGAAGACTGACAGGAAGCTCTTTTATTTCTCAGTGAAAACTGCCTGGAATGACCAAGCAGCTTTCGAATTCGGCGCCATTCTTATTGTCTTGCGTCTATCGCTGTGAATTTACGATTTCCGCTAAACTGTGCGATTTGGAACGAAATTGTTATTTTGGTCTATAAGGAAAGGGAGGCCAGCCAAGAATCACTTATCTATGTTGTTATTCATCGTTTACCAAAAGAAACCACCGACGTAACCCGAAGTTTTATTTGGGGGAAATCAACTATCTGAGGTTTCTCCTGTAAGTAACTTCTCATTTGTAAAGACAGAATAAAAACTACTACAAAAGTCATTATCAGTCTTTCTTCATCCTTCGTTGGACATAGACAGACACCCCCAAGATTCGCCACATTTCTCCATTGTGGGGTCGTGGAGACAATATTTTCTGAACCTGTTCAGTTTGTTTCGCCATCCCATATTCTGCCAGCATCGGTTACATATTTGATACATTGGATCTGTGATGTCGAATGGTTGTCTGATGAATATAAAATTTTCATTATAAATCATTTTTTATTGCTATTTATTTCATTTTAATTATGGACAGTCAGACAATGGCTAACTATATATATGTATATAGGCCACACCGGTGAATCTAGAGTACTGAAATTTTAAGACATTTGCTCCTTATCATGTCTAGAAAAAATGTTCGTATGTGACCCATACAAATATAGATTTTCAATTTACAATGTAAACTTATCCTAAAGTAATCCCATAATTTGCGTCCACGCCTACTCTTCTTAAAATGAAGATGTTTTTGGTGTCACTACTGCACAAAAGGCGAGAGAAGTAAGTTAATCATTGATTACATCTTATTCCAATTTTTCAATTGATCACCACAAAACATGGCATGCTGCCAAAAGACATTGGTCACGTGATCATTCCCTAGAGTGACTGACCAGTTTTATTAATTTTATTTGGTGAGTCTTCCATTGTTATTGTGAAGAATGAGACTGTCTTTCCAACTTTCATTATTGTCAACGCAATGTTTCGACTACAACATTCTTCAGGTGTAATCTATAATGTGTGAATGACAAAGATGGAGAGGAACTTAGTATGTTAATGATGCTTTTCAAAGTCATAGACAATGATACTGTTAACTTGACTAAGGTATTTTTTGAATACATTTTCACTTATCACTCGTTCCTAGAAATAAAGATTTCATGTGATTGTCTTGCCATCTTATACGGGATAATACAGACAAAAAAACATTTTCCACCAACTACTTACCATGGCTTTAAGGTTGTGTACTTTGCCTCAGATGCTGGTGTGA